>OX155980.1:29353690-29455236 GCA_944548615.1 Micropterix aruncella
AAAAAAAATAGAGAGTGACTATTAAACAGGAGCAGACGTAACACGGACTGGGCTGAAGTAATGCTAACGCGGTTCCGACCCAGTCTTCCCCGTACCCAAGTGCGGGGATAGAGAGGAGGTTTTTTAGTGGGTGGAAATCCCACACTACTGACCATCATACTTTCAAGATAGCGGTGTCTTTGAAAGATTTTTCCTCCGCCACATAAAAAAAAAAAAAAACATACATACATACATACATACAGATACATATCCATATCCATATACATATACATATACATATACATATATATATATATATATATATATATATATATATATATATATATATATATATATATACGAGTGGTATTACCCGGCGTTGCCCGTGTTATATCTTTTCTCAAATACCAATGTATACCAATTTTCATGGCGATCGGTTGAGCAGTATAGAAGTTGGTGTGCTGCAGCGCCGTCTAGTTGAAAGTTGCAACAAAGCGGATATATATAAAAACTTTAACCATGAAAAAATACATATATATGACAACTTTCATGGTGATCGGTCAAACGGTTTCGGAGTCTATTAAACTCGGACAGACGGGCATACAGATATACCAACATCCATTTTTATATTATATTATTTTGGCCTGTTTTTAAAATTTAAACTTTGAATGCCTATATCTCGCTTATTTATAGCGACCGACACAATTTTCTTCCAGATTTAGCATTAAAATGAAAAAAATTGGAGAGAGGTTCCTATACTGCAGTTATTCCGCTTTTATAACTATGTGATAATACTTACATGTATATATTTTAATTAAAGAGTTTTGAACAATGAAGCACAAATAATTAAAAAGCAGGAATAATTTCACTGTATTACCTTCACAATATTTTGAATTTAGAATAACGCTTGGCCGACTATGACGTTTGTAGGTTTAACATAGCAGCGCCATCTATGGATTACTCAATAGATAACGCCATCTGTTAAAATCGTTTGGAACTAACAGATAATTGCGAATGTCAAATAATAGACATTGCAATAAAATAATATCGCGACTATAAATTAAGACGTAACCTATCCTATCTTTCAAGTTGGATCAAACTGCACATTGTGTGCAAATTTGATTCAAATCGGTTAAGTAGTTTAGGAGTCCATCGCGGACAAACAACGTGACACGTAATTTATATATATTAAGAAGATATATATATATATATATATATATATATATATATATATATATATATATATATATATATATATATATATATATATATATATATATATATATATATATATATATATATATATATATATATATATATATATATATATATATATATATATATATATATATATATATATATATAGATATATATATATTTGATAGGTTTGTAAAGATATATACATATATATATATATGTATACATATATGTGTATATATATATAAATATATACATATATACATATATATATATATATATATATATATATATATATATATATATATATATATATATATATATATATATATATATATATATATATATATATATATATATATATATATATATATATATATATATATATATATATATATATATATATATATATATATATATATATATATATATATATATATATATATTTGATTGTAAATGTGTAAATTATTATTTTTTCAAATTGAAATTATGTTTATTACTAAATAAATGAAATGATAAAATAATGAAAGGGCACTTATCTGGTCTGTGGTGACCAGGAATGACTCCACGCCTTTTTCTTCTCTTCTTTCAGTGTTTGCTAGGTGTTTCCTGCTGTGGTATTGGAACCTGTTCAAAATGGCTTCCTAGCGGCAACACAACAATGCGAGACGAGAATGAATGCTGGAAAATAATAGGCGATTAGTGTTTCTTAAATATTAATGATTGTTATAAAATGTATATCAATATTTCGGCTCAGCCGTCGTCAAGAGAAATGACACATATGTATAGGTATATATATATTTGATAGGTTTGTAAAGATATATACATATATACATATATGTATATATTAATATATGTATATATATAATTATATACATATATACATATATACATATATATATATATATATATATATATATATATATATATATATATATATATATATATATATATATATATATATATATATATATATATATATATATATATATATATATATATATATATATATATATATATATATATATATATATATATATATATATATATATATATATATATATATATATATATATATATATATATATATATATATATATATATATATATATATATATATATATATATATATATATATATATATATATATATATATATATATATATATATATATATATATATATATATATATATAATTATAGATAACATTATACAATCTTTATTATAAACTCCTCTGCCAGAAATTAAGATTGAAGTTTCTTCTTTCATTTCATTGAGCATATGGAGATTTTTTATTTTTATTTCGATTTAATGGCTCGTTGATAACAAACTCAGCCAATTGTATCATATTTTAAATGTTGGTAGCATTCGAAATTTGAATAATTTCGTAATGTCACTTTCATTTAGAAAACGGCTTTGCCGAAGTAATCAATAGTTAAATTTTTTATTTTTTCGCTTAATTCGTCTCAATTGAAGGCATTTTGTGTTGCATAAGGATAAGCCCTATTTATGAGATATATGGATGAATAGTGATCGTTAGTCGACTGCAAAAGGACCTTTAAACTTACATTGCACCGTCGAAAGTCGTGCACATCCGTAAGTATATCTCATTCAAACATAAGCATTTCCCAATACAAGCTGGGATTTCCTTCGCTACTTTTTAAGTAGCTTTTACTAATTTTATTTTAAGTAAAAACATCATCCTATAAACTGATTTCTTTACAAACCTTATCAAATATAACAATATTATACTGTTTTGTACAATATTTCTTTACAATTTTTTAATATTATACAATTTTATATAGGTTTACCCTATTTTGATAACATTATACAATCTTTATTATAAACTCCTCTGCCAGAAATTAAGATTAAAGTTTCTTCTTTCATTTCATTGAGCATATGGAGGTTTTTTTATTTTTATTTCGATTTATTGGCTCGTTGATAACAAACTCAGCCAATTGTATCATATTTCAAATGTTGGTAGCATTCGAAATTTGAATTATTTCGTAATGTCACTTTCATTTAGAAAACGGCTTTGCCGAAGTGATCAATAATTTATTTTTTTATTTTTTCGCTTAATTCGGCTCAATTGAAGGCATTTTGTGTTGCATAAGGATAAGCCCTATTTATGAGATATATGGATGAATAGTGATCGTTAGTCGACTGCAAAAGGACCTTTAAAGTTACATTGCACCGTCAAAAGTCGTGCACATCCGTAAGTATATCTCATTCAAACATAAGCATTTCCCAATGCAAGCTGGGATTTCCTTCGCTACTTTTTAAGTAGCTTTTACTAATTTTATTTTAAATAAAAACATCATCCTATAAATATATAAATATATACTAGTTGTAAAATGGGCCCAACTTAAACCTACTCCTCTTTCCGCAAGTGAGAGGCATTCATCATTCTCGTTAACACCTAAAGCATTCCCGAATCCGATCAAGGGAATCCTTCGTCACGATGTGAGTGGCTTTTATAATTATTTACTTTATAATCATCTTATTGATCAATTCTAAAAAGAATATATACACAAAACTATCAAATATTTCAATATATATATATATATATATATATATATATATATATATATATATATATATATATATATATATATATATATATATATATATATATATATATATATATATATATATATATATATATATATATATATATATATATATATATATATATATATATATATATATATATATATATATATATATATATATATATATATATATATATATATATATATATATATATATATATATATATATATATATATATATATATATATATATATATATATATATATATATATATATAGTTAATATTTGATTGGTTTTTTGTAAAATCTTTTTTTAAAGAATTCGTTTAAAGGATGACACTTTGATGAAAAAATAAAAATAATAAAAGCCACTTACATAGCTGGAAGGTTTTCCCTGACTGGACTGGGAAATGCTTATTGTTTAAACGAGATGTATTCTTGGATGAGTACCACTTTCGACGGTACACTGTAGGTTTAATGGGATCCCTTTATCGCTAGCGAACGATCGCCCTTCATCCACATCTCAAAAACAAAGCGTATCCTTTTGCAAATCAAAATAAAATGTCTTTATTAAAGACAAATTTAAGCAAAAACAATTAAAAAATCACAATCAATCGTCTCTTAAATGCGGAATGACATTTCGAAAATTAGATTTGAAATTCGTTTAAACAATAAGCATTTCCCAGTCCAGTCAGGGAAAACCTTCCAGCTATGTAAGTGGCTTTTATTATTTTTATTTTTTCATCAAAGTGTCATCCTTTAAACGAATTCTTTAAAAAAAGATTTTACAAAAAACCAATCAAATATTAACAATATTATACAATTTTATCTTATGTTTTGAACTCTTGTAAATATCATATAGCCTTAAGTATAAACTTCTCGACCAGAAATTACGATTTATATCTTATTTCATGGGAACGAACAAATGAAGTATTTTATTTTTATTTTCATTTAATGGCTGGATGATGGCGAGCCCAGCAATCGTATATCGTCCTTTTAAAGAGTGGATATATTCGAATTTCAAATCTAATTTTCGAAATGTCATTCCGCATTTAAGAGACGATTGATTGTGATTTTTTTATTGTTTTTGCTTAAATTTGTCTTTAATAAAGACATTTTATTTTGGTTTGCAAAAGGATACGCTTTGTTTTTGAGATGTGGATGAAGGGCGATCGTTCGCTAGCGATAAAGGGATCCCATTAAACCTACAGTGTACCGTCGAAAGTGGTACTCATCCAAGAATACATCTCGTTTAAACAATAAGCATTTCCCAGTCCAGTCAGGGAAAACCTTCCAGCTATGTAAGTGGCTTTTATTATTTTTATTTTTTCATCAAAGTGTCATCCTTTAAACGAATTCTTTAAAAAAAGATTTTACAAAAAAACAATCAAATAATAACAATATTATACAATTTTATCTTATGTTTTGAACTCTTGTAAATATCATATAGCCTTAAGTATAAACTTCTCGACCAGAAATTACGATTTATATCTTATTTCATGGGAACGAGCAAATGAAGTATTTTATTTTTATTTTCATTTAATGGCTGGCTGATGGCGAGCCCAGCAATCGTATATCGTCCTTTTAAAGAGTGGATATATTCGAATTTCAAATCTAATTTTCGAAATGTCATTCCGCATTTAAGAGACGATTGATTGTGATTTTTTTATTGTTTTTGCTTAAATTTGTCTTTAATAAAGACATTTTATTTTGGTTTGCAAAAGGATACGCTTTGTTTTTGAGATGTGGATGAAGGGCGATCGTTCGCTAGCGATAAAGGGATCCCATTAAACCTACAGTGTACCGTCGAAAGTGGTACTCATCCAAGAATACATCTCGTTTAAACAATAAGCATTTCCCAGTCCAGTCAGGGAAAACCTTCCAGCTATGTAAGTGGCTTTTATTATTTTTATTTTTTCATCAAAGTGTCATCCTTTAAACGAATTCTTTAAAAAAAGATTTTACAAAAAACCAATCAAATATTAACAATATTATACAATTTTATCATATGTTTTGAACTCTTGTAAATATCATATAGCCTTAAGTATAAATTTCTCGACCAGAAATTACGATTTATATCTTATTTCATGGGAACGAGCAAATGAAGTATTTTATTTTTATTTTCATTTAATGGCTGGCTGATGGCGAGCCCAGCAATCGTATATCGTCCTTTTAAAGAGTGGATATATTCGAATTTCAAATCTAATTTTCGAAATGTCATTCCGCATTTAAGAGACGATTGATTGTGATTTTTTTATTGTTTTTGCTTAAATTTGTCTTTAATAAAGACATTTTATTTTGGTTTGCAAAAGGATACGCTTTGTTTTTGAGATGTGGATGAAGGGCGATCGTTCGCTAGCGATAAAGGGATCCCATTAAACCTACAGTGTACCGTCGAAAGTGGTACTCATCCAAGAATACATCTCGTTTAAACAATAAGCATTTCCCAGTCCAGTCAGGGAAAACCTTCCAGCTATGTAAGTGGCTTTTATTATTTTTATTTTTTCATCAAAGTGTCATCCTTTAAACGAATTCTTTAAAAAAAGATTTTATATATATATATATATATATATATATATATATATATATATATATATATATATATATATATATATATATATATATATATATATATATATATATATATATATATATATATATATATATATATATATATATATATATATATATATATATATATATATATATATATATATATATATATATATATATATATATATATATATATATATATATATATATATATATATATATATATATATATATATATATATATATATATATATATATATATATATATATATATATATATATATATATATATATATATATATATATATACATATATATATATATATATATATATATATATACTTTTTTATTGAAAATTTTGTATTTTTATACACTTTAGGGTTTTTGGTTAGTAAAAGGGATAGAGTTGAGTACCTTAGCCGAACGTTTCGGAGCCCGTGGCTCCTTCCTCAGCGGCGAGAAGAATACTGGCATCCGCTGCTGTCACCAACGGCTACCCGCTTTTCTTCTGTGGTACTGGGAGAATGGTGATTTGGCGGGATGATAATGTGAATTTAAATTAAAATGGTGTGTTGGATTGTGTGGGTGTGTGTATGCATACACACACCCACACAATCCAACACACATACTCACACACACTCACCTCCCCACACATATGTAGTTCAAAACACTTTTAACACACATGCGCTACAACTATTTTATATATATTTTGTTAATAAAATTTTAAAAAATATGTAATTTTTTAAATTCAAAATTAAACCATTTTAATTTAAATTCACATTATCATCCCGCCAAATCACCATTCTCCCAGTACCACAGAAGAAAAGCGGGTAGCCGTTGGTGACAGCAGCGGATGCCAGTATTCTTCTCGCCGCTGAGGAAGGAGCCACGGGCTCCGAAACGTTCGGCTAAGGTACTCAACTCTATCCCTTTTACTAACCAAAAACCCTAAAGTATATATATATATATATATATATATATATATATATATATATATATATATATATATATATATATATATATATATATATATATATATATATATATATATATATATATATATATATATATATATATATATATATATATATATATATATATATATATATATATATATATATATATATATATATATATATATATATATATATATACATAAATATATATATAAATATATATATATATATATATATATATATATATATATATATATATATATATATATATATATATATATATATATATTATAACGTACGATTAGCAATCCAATCGCGTTATACCGAGAGAAACAAGAGCGCCATCGCGTTTATTTAAAACGCGAAAAAGAAACAAATACCATAGGTTAGGTTATGACCGAAAATAAAAAAAACAACCCCAGGGTCGGGGAAAGAATTTACTTTGTCACTAAACTTGGCAAGACAGAGAATAAACCTTCGCAATTTTAAAATAAAACTACAACGTATAGTTATAAAACAAGATCCTTTTATTTTCCAGGTAGTTCCTCCTATCTCCTCTCCATACATGTGGTAGACTTCCGAAATGTGACTTGATAAGTTTTTCCGTTCAAACGGACATCCAGGCGAGAAAAATATCAAGGCGCGGTGGGCCGATTTATTGCAGAAATTACATGGGAAAGTAAAAAAAGGCGGCACAGCCAAAAACCCGCTGTGACGAAAAGAGAAACACCATTACTACAAAACTCGTTTATCTAATTGAATCCCAAAAGAATTAAACGCTTACCGAGAAATGAGACTTGTTCACATAACTTTAAATAAAACGAGGCACCTCTGGTGCACACCCTCGCGCCATCTTGGACAATATGATGTCCCTCAATGAAGTGTGACTAGATTGGACAGACTGGACTGCCTGCAGTTATACCAACTTTAGGAGATTAAAAAAAAAACTCATAGCTACTCATGTCCACTAAAATAGTAATATTTTAGGTAATATTTATTATATTTATTAAAATTGTTTTTGAACTCGATTGTTTAAATAAATCCCTTGTTTTTTTGTCATGGCAAGTACATCAGAAGGGTCATTTTTTATTGGGCTGTGCAATACGGCTGTCCTTATTATTATGACAGATCCAACTGTCAAAGCTTTTAGCAATTTTATATGGTTTTGGGAAATTGTTTTGAGATTGTGACCCATGATTCCGAACAACTCGAAAACTGAGTAAGACCAATATGACAAAACACGAGAAATACAAGCGAAACATGTTGCAATGCGTGCAACATGTTTTTTGAAACAGAACATGTCACGCAAATTTGGATTTTTGTTACAGCCTCTCCCCCAAAAAGAAATCGGCAGGACACTAACGATTTCCTCGAGTCGTCCCGATTCGCACGTGATCAATAGAGCACTAACAAAAATCTAAACAGATAACAACAAAAAAAAACACGTGACTATCTAATACTCATCAAATGGTAAACCATAAAAAAAATAAAAGAAAATAAAGAACAAGATACTGCTACTTCTCCTCGTTAACTAAAGAAAAATATCCATTCGGCAGGGTACTGCAGAGGTCAACTGCTAATATAAATCACTCTACATAAAGGTCGAGAGTTACAACAAACACCAAACAACTCCAAATAACTTATCAACCCCAAAGGGCTACCAGGTCAGCCTGATAAACATTAAAAAAAACGGACAAAAGTCCTAGTGGCCTTATAACAGGACCGAACAACTTGTCGAAGGAAAACCTGACGACCTCCAAACCATAAAGCAAAACTAAGTAAACTTATGGTGGACACAAAAAAAACACACATATTAGCAAAATTGTTGTGACTCGACAGTAGCCAATGCCTAGTAGGAAAATGTTGAATGTCAAGTATTACCTTTCATACCGAGCTCTAGCATACTTCCCTTTCATGCGACATTCAAACCCCTGTAGTGCTAGACAGGTTTGCTAGCACGACGGACACAGACAAAATGATATCAGTAATGGTAACCACCCGGTACCACACCTTTATACATGACAATTATTAAGAGAATGAAATCGAAGACATTCGACTAAGATGAAACATTTTTTATACGCATGTTAACGAGGAAAACAACCAAAAAAAAAACATCAAACGGAGTCCTGGGGATTTAGTTTAAAATCCTTTATATGCCATGTGCCTATATTCTTGCCTTCTGCATTAAGCAGTTCATACACCAAAGGAGAGTGTTTCTTCACTATCTGACATTTTTCATACCGCGGGGCAAACTTTGAAATGAAGTAATTTCCCGCATTGCTCAGAAAATAAGTCTTTTTATAAACCGTATCCCCAACGGAAAATTCAGCCGGGAGGTGTTTGCGGTCGTAATATACCTTATTGTGAGCATGCGATTGAAGTAATTTCTTCCGCACGGTATGGAAAACGCTAGGAAGTTCACTCAAATCCTGAGCGTAGGACATTCTGCTACCGAATATGACTTCGGCTTGGGATTCCGGGGATTGCGTATAAAAAGAACCATCTAAAATCGGTTCTCGACCATGGACAAGGAAAAAAGGGCTGAAACCCGTGGCTTCCGAAACAGCCGAATTGATCGCCATCTGAATGGCAGAAAGGTGGAGGTCCCAAGAGCGATGGTCGTCTTTAACTGACAACGCCAACGCCGTGACAACCCCACGATTCTGCCTCTCAGTTGGATTGACCTGAGGGCAATATTTCGGGTTCAAGTATACCTTGGGAATTCGGTACTTGGTCATTAGACCAGTGAACTCCTTACCAATAAATTGTTTCCCATTGTCCGAAATGACATACTGCGGAACACCAAATTGCAGAAAGACCTTATGCTCCATAATGTGGCTAACGATTTTACTAGTAGCACGTTTTAAAGGGAATAATAAGCAATATTTGCTAAAACAACACGTGACTACTAGAATATGTATATTTCGATCTCTCGTCATCGGGTAGGGACCCAAAAGATCGACGGAGATCATCTGAAAGGGAAAGGCACACGACTTTGGATTACCCAAATGACCCAACGGAGACAAGTTCGGATGTTTGTATTGCTGACACGTATCGCACTTAGAGACGAATTTAACCACGTCTCCATGTAAATTTGGCCAAAAATAGCGCAAACAAAGACGACGATGGGTTTTAAAGACCCCAAAATGAATTGCCAAATCAGAAGCATGGTTTTCTTGTATTAGCTTTTCTCGGAGAGGTAACGGCACAACTAACTTCCAGTCGTAACAACTGGTAAGTTGGTACTTGCTCCTTGAGTTACGATACAACTCACTGCCTTTAATCTGGTAATTGGGATACGCGGCAGGATTGCCGGATACCGCATTAACCAAATCGTTGTACCAGGGATCGGCGACAACCGAGACAGCCGCTACAGGAAGTAGGCGAGATAACGCGTCTGGGACGACATTTTCGATACCCTTCTTGTGGATGATCTCAAAATCAAAAGCCGATAAACGGATTCCCCACCTAGCCAAGCGTCCCGTTGGGTTTTTAAGCGATAAAAACCAACGCAAACTGGCATGATCAGTGTAGATTTTGACCTTGGGACCGCCCTCAAAGTAGCCTCGAAAATGCTCGACAGCATGGATCACGCTTAGGGCTTCACGTTCAGTAGCAGAGTAACGAGTCTCAGCCGGTAGGAGAGTCCTACTCGTGAAAGCGATTGGATGTTCTACGCCATCCACTGTCTGTGTAAGTACACCACCTAAACCGTACAACGATGCGTCGCAATGTAAAGCAAATGGCTTTGAATAGTCAGGACAAGCTAAGATCGGACTTGAAATCAAGGCGGATTTCAATTTTTGAAAGGCTTCTTCCGCCTCCGGTGTCCATGCAAACGCGGGAGCGCCTTTGCGGGTACTAGTCAACCGGGAAAGAGGTGCAGCAATACTGGAAAAATTACGAATGAAACGCCGGTACCAACCGGCCATTCCAAGGAAACTCTTAACCATTTTAGGTGAATTAGGAGTGGGAAAGTCTAGGATACACTTTACCTTTTCGGGATCTGTATGTAGGCCATGGGAATCTACAACATACCCCAGGTACTTTAACTCATGCCGGAAAAATTGGCACTTTTTGAAATTGATGGACAAATTGGCATAAACAAGACGATCTAAAACTCTACTTAACAAAGAGATATGTTCTTCGAAGGTCGATGAGACAATTACGATATCATCCAAATAACAAAATACTTTGTTGTTAAACGACGGGTCAAATAACTGATCCGCCAGCCTCTGCATGCACGCTGACGAGTTGCGCATTCCGAACGGAGTCACCGTCATTTTGAAGAATCCTCGTCCAGGGACAGTGAAACTGCACTTTTCTTGCGAGGCAGGCTCTAATGGGATTTGCCAAAAGGCAGCTGATAGGTCGATAGAAGACAAATAGTTTGCATCACGCAAACTGTCCAGAATGGTAGTTATTCTCGGGAGAGGATAAGCATCCGGTTTCGTTATCGAGTTTATTTTTCTACTATCAAGACAGAACCGCAAAGTCCCATCCGCCTTGGGAACAAAAATAGTTGGATTGTTCCAACCTCCCTGGCTAGGTTTAATAACGCCCAACTCTAGCATGCGATCCACTTCTTCGTTTAACAGTTGTAGACGAGCGGGAGACAAAGGGTAATACCGCTGCTTCACTGGTGGATGGTCACCAGTGTCGATAACCTGAGTTATTAAATTTGTCCGACCTAGACCTTTGACTTCCGTAGAAATTTTCTCAAAACTTTTAATCATCTTGTTAGCTAACGACTGTTGATTCTCCGTCAGGGAAGCGAAAGGATGCAAGGCCCTCACTTCGTTGACGGAGTGCCAACTGACATCACTAGACTCTAAACGAACATATTTTAAAATTTCAGGTACCAAATCAAATTCTCGGACAAAATCCATACCTAAAATCAGAGAAGTTCCTATATCCGGAGCTACCACAGCTCGGATCACCTGACAGCGATTATTGAATTTAAAGGGCAATGAAATATAGCCAATCGTCCGTACTGTACTTGAATTAGCTGTGCTGAGCGTCAAAGAAGGCTCTTTATGAAGAGTATAACCGATATCAATTAAATACTTATGTGAATCGGCACTCAAAATTGTCAAGCTCGAACCCGTGTCGAGTAGACCACACACAGCTATGTCGCCTAACGAAACATCTAGAAACGGACGTCGGTTATCCTTCTCGTTTTTAAATAACAACGAGACCGAATCAACAAATGACCTTATTCGGTCTCGTTGGGGCAAGTTTTTTGAAACATTCTGATGAGGTTGAACCGGTTTTCTTTCCTTTGAACAAGCCGGGCAAGTAGCAACGGTGAAATTAAACTTCCCACAACGGTAACAATATTTAGAGTGCCCGTGGTGAGTACCACCACGAGCACCACGCGAAGCTCCAGGGCCTCCGCGAGGACCGCCGACGTCAGTCGTGTTGCCTCGGGAGAAACCACTTCTATTTGAACCACCCCGAGGGTGACTTACATCCCGGGGTTGGTTATTAGAATTATTTAAATCTACCGCAGAAACCGCGCAATTTTGGAACTGCTGAACAAATGAAGAATCCCTATCAGCAATGTCAACGGTGGAGTGATCGATAGTGTGTACCGTCTTGGACGACGACGCTTTGGATTTATTAAAAACCTGTAGGTTTTGATTATACTCGTCGATCGACAACTGAGCGTTTTCCAAACGCTTACCTAGGTGTAGAAGCTCCTCAATGGAGTGGATGGTCACTAACGCGAACTGTTGTTGCAGGTACGGCCTCAAATTTGAGCAGATTATCTCCAGCTGTTCGACCTCTGAACGTGGTCGCGACAATTTTTGAAAATAGCTCAACACTGTGGTGACGAAAATGTGGAGCGGCTCATCCGGCCTCTGAAACCTGGCACGTACCTGCCTCAACAAGTCGCGGTCGTAGTTCGCACTACCAAAATTATTCCGCAATTCACTTGCGAGCTGAGACCAGCTCTCAATATGTGAAACCCGGGTGCGATACCATACGAGCGCATGATTTGTGAAAAGCTCACAGGCAGATTTTAATAAACGCGCGTCAGAAATGTTTCGCGCCAACCTATTCTCTTCAAGTCGTTCCAAAAATTCAACGACACAAGTCTTCCCGTCGTACACGAAACCTAAGCACAAAGGCTTCAAAACTCGCTCAAACGACACGTCGAAATCTCTGCTAACCGGAACCGTTTTCCTAACAAATTGCTCTTTTTTTGGATAAGGATCAAAAGTAACCGCAGGAGAAGGTACATCAACCAACACTGAATCAGGTCGGGATCGAGGGAACTCGTTGCTAGAAGTTGAAGGAACCGGCAAAACTACTGGCTCAACCACCGGAACAAACAAATGACTGACGGAGGGCCCTTGCGTACCTAAGGAACTCTCTGGGACCGTATTTTCCCTTGACTCTGCCCTAGGTCGCAGTAAACAAGGACTGGGGCCCCGTACAATCTCCGAACATTCTTCCAAAATCTTAATCACCTCCGCGATTTCCCCTTTCAACGACTCCAGCGGATTCCGACGTTCCGTCTGTGCGTAGACAATCCTGGACACTCTATAAAACAAATGAGTAGCTTTTGTACAAACTCGTTTGCACAAAAGCCTGGTCTTATCCTCCAAAAACTGTTCGACTAGCTCCTGGAGAACAGATAGTCGAATGGAGCACTCATTGTACTCCTGGTCCGGGTCTAAGTCGGTAGTCTCGATTGACTGTGGCGGAAAATCATCCAACAAGCCCATGAATTGTCGCCGCATAGATTCAACCACCGTGGTTGCGACGCCTCGAATTTGAAATTCGTAATCTAATTCAGTTCTTACTAAATGCGCTGCGGCATAATAGTTTAAAATATGAGAAGCCATGATATTTTTTTTTATAATATATTTTTTTTTAAATCTCCACCACAAAAATATAAAACCCAAAAGAAAAAAACTAAAAATCCCAATAAAAAAAATGTTATTCTAAAAAATTAAAGTAATGGAACAAGCGCACTCAGTTTTTCCTGTGCCACCTTTTTCTTCCCAATTTCGGCAACCGATGAAACGCCCACCTGGATATCCAATTTGAACCTGAAAATATTACAAAAATTAGTCAATAAACGTTTAAGAAACGGCAACAGAATAGTATAAGATACGGCGAACTTATCGTTCATTCGCGGCGAACCGCAGAAAAATACAAACCGCTTATTACACAAAATATTAATCTATACAATGTTTCTCGCCGGATTTAATAAAAATTACAGTATATTACTTAAAATATTGCGGCGAACTTAACATTCTTTCGCGGCGAACCGCAGAAATAGTTAACAAAGCAAAAATGCGAAATTATTTGCAAAATTCGTCAACAGCTGTCAAAAAATATACCGCAATTTGAAAAAAATACCAAAATGTGGCTACAGTAATAATTCTCATACAAAACTGAGAAAAATAACACAAAAATACCAATATCCGAAAAAGACTACCACTTATCACCGCAAATACGTGTATTTTAAAATTGCGAAGAGATATTTCTACCTGCCAAAATTTAGTTTATAGGCCCCACGTTGGGCGCCAATTTATAACGTACGATTAGCAATCCAATCGCGTTATACCGAGAGAAACAAGAGCGCCATCGCGTTTATTTAAAACGCGAAAAAGAAACAAATACCATAGGTTAGGTTATGACCGAAAATAAAAAAAACAACCCCAGGGTCGGGGAAAGAATTTACTTTGTCACTAAACTTGGCAAGACAGAGAATAAACCTTCGCAATTTTAAAATAAAACTACAACGTATAGTTATAAAACAAGATCCTTTTATTTTCCAGGTAGTTCCTCCTATCTCCTCTCCATACATGTGGTAGACTTCCGAAATGTGACTTGATAAGTTTTTCCGTTCAAACGGACATCCAGGCGAGAAAAATATCCAGGCGCGGTGGGCCGATTTATTGCAGAAATTACATGGGAAAGTAAAAAAAGGCGGCACAGCCAAAAACCCGCTGTGACGAAAAGAGAAACACCATTACTACAAAACTCGTTTATCTAATTGAATCCCAAAAGAATTAAACGCTTACCGAGAAATGAGACTTGTTCACATAACTTTAAATAAAACGAGGCACCTCTGGTGCACACCCTCGCGCCATCTTGGACAATATGATGTCCCTCAATGAAGTGTGACTAGATTGGACAGACTGGACTGCCTGCAGTTATACCAACTTTAGGAGATTTAAAAAAAAACTCATAGCTACTCATGTCCACTAAAATAGTAATATTTTAGGTAATATTTATTATATTTATTAAAATTGTTTTTGAACTCGATTGTTTAAATAAATCCCTTGTTTTTTTGTCATGGCAAGTACACCAGAAGGGTCATTTTTTATTGGGCTGTGCAATACGGCTGTCATTATTATTATGACAGATCCAACTGTCAAAGCTTTTAGCAATTTTATATGGTTTTGGGAAATTGTTTTGAGATTGTGACCCATGATTCCGAACAACTCGAAAACTGAGTAAGACGAATATGACAAAACACGAGAAATACAAGCGAAACATGTTGCAATGCGTGCAACATGTTTTTTGAAACAGAACATGTCACGCAAATTTGGATTTTTGTTACAATATATATAAATACATATACATATATATACTTAACATACATATACTTATACATACATATACTTATACATATACATAGTATACATGTATAGATGCATGCGGAAGAATGACATGATCTATAAACTGCCTGCCTGTATTAGAAATCTGCAAGATGGACTGAAAAGAAAAAAATATTAAACTTCACTTCTTGTAAGCTATCCTGCCGACTGTACAACATGTATAGAAATACCCACCGCATCCAGACGTATCAGTTGACAAAGTACATGCAGGCCATATGGGTCCGTGTCCCTGCCTAATTCAGGCAACAATCCAGTTCAACAATATTGTATATTTCAGTGCAAGAGTGAGATATTTGTGTTATGTATGTACGAGTATATTATAAGATTTTAAACAGCGTAATGCAAACAACTACACAAAAAACTCACAAGGGATTCATGGACAAATACCATAAAACAAATATGAATTGGATTTTTTTCAAAATTGATGAACTGGAAATACCTGTTTTGATGATTTTCAATAGAAAGTAGGTAGAGGAAGCGATAAATTAAACACAGTGACAACATTTACTTCTTTAATAATTACAAGTATGTAAGTACAAGAATTTAGAGCAAGTGGCTGTAAATTCTTGTATACATTTCAATAAATAAACATTCTAATAAAGATATCAAAATTACATTTTTTAATGCGCCTTATAATAATATACCGGGGGATACTTTTAAAAAGTTCACTTTTATAAAAAAGTAAGAAATAAGAATATTTTTAACAAATATCTGGTAAAACAAAATCTATAGTAAGAAATGGCAATAAAATCTGACCAAGAGCATAATTAATTTTAGCACAATAAATTTAACAGGAACAATAATTTTATAAGAAACAAAGTCTTAAAAATTAATTATTATTTGAACCCATGGGGTCTTTGGAATACTTATCCTGGTATAACTGCAGTATAGAAACCTCCCCTGGATTATTGATTTTTAAACGTCACCGATACAATAAATACAAACGGAGCTGCCATGGAATTCACCGACCGGAGTCGGGCCCATCATAATACTTTTTTTTTTTACACTTCTGGGGGGTGAGCAGTGGATTCCGGACTTACGAACCGGCTGTGGTAGGTTTAGGACAGCTGTCTTGCCACATGTGAGCGTTCACCTTGCCACCCATTCACTCCCCCTTCGAAGCCATAGAATTTGAGATGCGCAAATCGCAGTTTTAGATAATTTTTCTAAGAAAGAGTTGATTATTTTTCTGGAAAGGCCAAGATCTTTAAAGAGGTGAAATAGAGATTTAGCTGGCAGGCCACGAGCGCCAACTTCCACCGCGTGAAGGTGAACAGTGAAGCCGTTCCGGGTTACGGCATTTGCAAGATCATGGTATTTATTTATATGGTATATAATCACCTCGCAGATTCCGAATCTGCAATAATCTTTTGTCGCTCTCAATAAATAAGCGAGATACAGGCATTTAAAGTTTGCATACTATACGTCAACAAATCGGCTATATTGTTTCAGGAGTATTGTCGGAAAATAGTCCATATATCGCGAGTTCTCTAATATCGATAACAATTTGCGATATTACAAAAATGATGGCATGCTCGTGAAAAAACATGTCTGCGATATTTTAAAAAGTGAGACTATTTTCGAGGTTTTTTTCAAATGTGCATTTTGATAACAAAGAGTATCCTCAAACAATAGAAAATTCTTAAATATGGGAATATCACCGTAAGCAAAATTTTTGCATGCGGCGCTATTGATATTAACATGACAATGTGTTAGCGATAATTTGGATTTTTTTCGAGGTTTTTACGAAATGACTTTGGTGATGATGACAAAAGGTAACCTGAAACAAACGAAATTTCTTCAATATCAAATTAACATCGCAAGCAAAATATTTTTTTCTAATTTCGTGCGAAATTCGAAAAAAAAACATTTGCCTGCGGCGCTGATAATATTGCCATGTGCTAGCAATCATCTAAAACAATTGGACAATTTTCGAAGTTTTTAAGAAATGACTGTATTAATGACTAAAGGTAACCTGAAACAAACGACATTTCAGTATATCTTCTGTCATCAATATGCAGTCATCTCTTGGATTGCAATTCTCGTCGCGTTGAGAATGGAAAATTTCAGCAGGCTCCTTTCTTCGATAAACTCAGTGGAATCCCATAGTAGGGACATCGCCTCGACGAATTCGGCCAAAGCTTCCAAGATGGACGTCTGCTGCTCGCAGAGTGGAATATTTGACGCCATGAATGTTGGATGCGCCCATGCCTTTGGATGCGTCACAGTGAATATCTTACACCTCTGATTCCTCCCACTTCAGAAACTCTTGGATCGCAATTCTCGTCGAGTTGAGAATGGAAAATTGCAGCAGGCGCCTTTCTTCTATAAACTTAATGGAATCCCATAGTAGCGACATCGCCTCGACGAACTCGGCCAAATCTTCCAAGATGGACGTCAGCTGCTCGCAGAGGGGAACTTTTGAAGCCATGAATGTTTGGATGCGCCCACGGTGTTGGATGCGACACAGCGAATATCTTACACCTCTGATTCCTCCCACTTCAGAAACTCTTGGATTGCAATTCTCGTCGAGTGAGAATGGAAAATTTCAGCAGGCTCCTTCTTCGATTAACTCCATGGAATCCCGTAGTAGCGACATCGCCTCGACGAATTCGGCCAAAGCTTCTAAGATGGACGTCTGCTGCTCGTAGAGGGGAATTTTTGAAGCCATGAATGTTTGGATGCGCCCACGCTGTTTGAAGCGCCACAGCGAATATGTTACACCTCTGATTCCTCCCACTTCAAAAACTCTTGGATTGCAATTCTCGTCGAGTGAGAATGGAAAATTTCAGCAGGCTCCTTCTTCGATTAACTCAATGGAATCCCGTAGTAGCGACATCGCCTCGACGAACTCGGCCAAAGCTTCCAAGATGGACGTCTGCTGCTCGCAGAGGGGAATTTTTGAAGCCATGAATGTTTGGATGCGCCTACGCTGTTGGATGCGGTACAGCGAATATCTTACACCTCTGCTTCCTCCCACTTCAGAAACTCTTGGAATGCAATTCTCATCGAGTTGAGAATGGAAAATTTCAGCAGGCTCCTTTCTTCCATAAACTCAGTGGGATCCCGTAGTAAAGACATCGCCTCAACGAATTCGGCCAAAGCTTCCAAGATGGACGTCTGCTGCTCGCAGAGGGGAATTTTTGAAGCCATGAATGTTTGGATGCGCCCAAGCTGTTGGATGCGGCACAGCGAATATGTTACACCTATGATTCCTCCCACTTCAAAAACTCTTGGATTGCAATTCTCGTCGAGTGAGAATGGAAAATTTCAGCAGGCTCCTTCTTCGATTAACTCCATGGAATCCCGTAGTAGCGACATCGCCGAGTAAGCTTCCAAGATGGACTTCTGCTGCTCGCAGAGAGGAATTTTTGAAGGCATGAATGTTTGGATGCGCCCACGCTGTTGGATGCGGTACAGCGAATATCTTACACCTCTTATTCCTCCCACTTAAGAAACTCTTGGAATGCAATTCTCGTCGAGTTGAGAATGGAAAATTTCAGCAGGCTCCTTTCTTCGATAAATTCAGTGGAATCCCGTAGTAGCGACATCGCCTCGACGAACTCGGCCAAAGCTTCCAAGATGGACGTCTGCTTCTCGCAGAGGGGAACATTTGAAGCCATGAATGTTTGGATGCGCCCACGGTGTTGGATGCGACACAGCGAATATCTTACACCTCTGATTCCTCCCACTTCAGAAACTCTTGGAATGCAATTCTCATCGAGTTGAGAATGGAAAATTTCAGCAGGCTCCTTTCTTCCATAAACTCAGTGGGATCCCGTAGTAGCGGCATCGACTCGACGAATTCGGCCAAAGCTTCCAAGATGGACGTCTGCTGCTCGCAGAGGGGAATTTTTGAAGCCATGAATGTTTGGATGCGCCCACGCTGTTGGATGCGGTACAGCGAATATCTTACACCTCTGATTCCTCCCACTTCAGAAATACTTGAAATGCAATTTTCGTCGAGTTGAGAATGGAAAATTGCAGCAGGCGCCTTTCTTCGATTAACTCAATGGAATCCCGTAGTAGCGACATCGCCTCGACGAACTCGGCCAAATCTTCCAAGATGGACGTCAGCTGCTCGCAGAGGGGAACTTTTGAAGCCATGAATGTTTGGATGCGCCTACGCTGTTGGATGCGGCACAGCGAATATCTTACGCCTCCGATTCCTCCCACTTCATAAACTCTTGGATTGCAATTCTCGTCGAGTTGAGAATGGAAAATTTCAGCAGGCTCCTTTCTTCGATAAACTCAATGGAATCCCGTAGTAGCGACATCGCCTCGACGAACTCGGCCAAATCTTCGAAGATGGACGTCAGCTGCTCGCAGAGGGGAACTTTTGAAGCCATGAATGTTTGGATGCGCCTACGCTGTTGGATGCGGCACAGCGAATATCTTACGCCTCTGATTCCTCTTACTTCATAAACTCTTGGATTGCAATTCTCGTCGAGTTGAGAATGGAAAATTTCAGCAGGCTCCTTTCTTCCATAAACTCAATGGAATCCCGTAGTAGCGGCACCGCCTCGACGAACTCGACCAAAGCTTCTAAGATGGACGTCTGCTGCTCGCAGAGGGGAATTTTGGAAGCCATGAATGTTTGGATGTGCCCACGATGTTTGTTGGATGCGCCACAGCGAATATCTTACACCTCTGATTCCTCCCACTTCAGAAACTCTTGGATTGCAATTCTCATCGGGTTGAGAATGGAAAATTTCAGCAGGCTCCTTTCTTCGATAAACTCAGTGGAATCCCGTAGTAGCGGCATCGCCTCGACGAATTCGGCCAAAGCTTCCAAGATGGACGTCTGCTGCTCGCAGAGGGAAATTTTTGAAGCCATGAATGTTTGGATGCGCCCACGCTGTTTGAAGCGCCACAGCGAATATGTTACACCTATGATTCCTCCCACTTCAAAAACTCTTGGATTGCAATTCTCGTCGAGTGAGAATGGAAAATTTCAGCAGGCTCCTTCTTCGATTAACTCCATGGAATCCCGTAGTAACGACGTCTGCTGCTCGCAGAGGGGAATTTTGGAAGCCATGAATGTTTGGATGTGCCCACGCTGTTTGTTGGTTGCGCCACAGCGAATATCTTACACCTCTGATTCCTCCCACTTCAGAAACTCTTGGATTGCAATTCTCATCGAGTTGAGAATGGAAAATTTCAGCAGGCTCCTTTCTTCGATAAACTCAGTGGAATCCCGTAGTAAAGACATCGCCTCAACGCCAAGATGGACGTCAGCTGCTCGCAGAGGGGAATTTTTGAAGCCATGAATGTTTGGATGCGCCCACGCTGTTGGATGCGGTAAAGCGAATATCTTACACCTCTGATTCCTCCCACTTCAGAAACTCTTGAAATGCAATTTTCGTCGAATTGAGAATGGAAAATTGCAGCAGGCGGCATTCTTCGATTAACTCAATGGAATCCCGTAGTAGCGACATCGCCTCGACGAACTCGGCCAAATCTTCCAAGATGGACGTCTGCTGCTCGCAGAGGGGAATTTTTGAAGCCATGAATGTTTGGATGCGCCCACGGTGTTGGATGCGACACAGCGAATATCTTACACCTCTGATTCCTCCCACTTCAGAAACTCTTGGATTGCAATTCTCGTCGAGTGAGAATGGAAAATTTCAGCAGGCTCCTTCTTCGATTAACTCCATGGAATCCCGTAGTAGCGACATCGCCTCGACGAATTCGGCCAAAGCTTCTAAGATGGACGTCTGCTGCTCGTAGAGGGGAATTTTTGAAGCCATGAATGTTTGGATGCGCCCACGCTGTTTGAAGCGCCACAGCGAATATGTTACACCTCTGATTCCTCCCACTTCAAAAACTCTTGGATTGCAATTCTCGTCGAGTGAGAATGGAAAATTTCAGCAGGCTCCTTCTTCGATTAACTCAATGGAATCCCGTAGTAGCGACATCGCCTCGACGAACTCGGCCAAAGCTTCCAAGATGGACGTCTGCTGCTCGCAGAGGGGAATTTTTGAAGCCATGAATGTTTGGATGCGCCTACGCTGTTGGATGCGGTACAGCGAATATCTTACACCTCTGCTTCCTCCCACTTCAGAAACTCTTGGAATGCAATTCTCATCGAGTTGAGAATGGAAAATTTCAGCAGGCTCCTTTCTTCCATAAACTCAGTGGGATCCCGTAGTAAAGACATCGCCTCAACGAATTCGGCCAAAGCTTCCAAGATGGACGTCTGCTGCTCGCAGAGGGGAATTTTTGAAGCCATGAATGTTTGGATGCGCCCAAGCTGTTGGATGCGGCACAGCGAATATGTTACACCTATGATTCCTCCCACTTCAAAAACTCTTGGATTGCAATTCTCGTCGAGTGAGAATGGAAAATTTCAGCAGGCTCCTTCTTCGATTAACTCCATGGAATCCCGTAGTAGCGACATCGCCGAGTAAGCTTCCAAGATGGACTTCTGCTGCTCGCAGAGAGGAATTTTTGAAGGCATGAATGTTTGGATGCGCCCACGCTGTTGGATGCGGTACAGCGAATATCTTACACCTCTTATTCCTCCCACTTAAGAAACTCTTGGAATGCAATTCTCGTCGAGTTGAGAATGGAAAATTTCAGCAGGCTCCTTTCTTCGATAAATTCAGTGGAATCCCGTAGTAGCGACATCGCCTCGACGAACTCGGCCAAAGCTTCCAAGATGGACGTCTGCTTCTCGCAGAGGGGAACATTTGAAGCCATGAATGTTTGGATGCGCCCACGGTGTTGGATGCGACACAGCGAATATCTTACACCTCTGATTCCTCCCACTTCAGAAACTCTTGGAATGCAATTCTCATCGAGTTGAGAATGGAAAATTTCAGCAGGCTCCTTTCTTCCATAAACTCAGTGGGATCCCGTAGTAGCGGCATCGACTCGACGAATTCGGCCAAAGCTTCCAAGATGGACGTCTGCTGCTCGCAGAGGGGAATTTTTGAAGCCATGAATGTTTGGATGCGCCCACGCTGTTGGATGCGGTACAGCGAATATCTTACACCTCTGATTCCTCCCACTTCAGAAATACTTGAAATGCAATTTTCGTCGAGTTGAGAATGGAAAATTGCAGCAGGCGCCTTTCTTCGATTAACTCAATGGAATCCCGTAGAAGCGACATCGCCTCGACGAACTCGGCCAAATCTTCCAAGATGGACGTCAGCTGCTCGCAGAGGGGAACTTTTGAAGCCATGAATGTTTGGATGCGCCTACGCTGTTGGATGCGGCACAGCGAATATCTTACGCCTCCGATTCCTCCCACTTCATAAACTCTTGGATTGCAATTCTCGTCGAGTTGAGAATGGAAAATTTCAGCAGGCTCCTTTCTTCGATAAACTCAATGGAATCCCGTAGTAGCGACATCGCCTCGACGAACTCGGCCAAATCTTCGAAGATGGACGTCAGCTGCTCGCAGAGGGGAACTTTTGAAGCCATGAATGTTTGGATGCGCCTACGCTGTTGGATGCGGCACAGCGAATATCTTACGCCTCTGATTCCTCTTACTTCATAAACTCTTGGATTGCAATTCTCGTCGAGTTGAGAATGGAAAATTTCAGCAGGCTCCTTTCTTCCATAAACAAAATGGAATCCCGTAGTAGCGGCACCGCCTCGACGAACTCGACCAAAGCTTCTAAGATGGACGTCTGCTGCTCGCAGAGGGGAATTTTGGAAGCCATGAATGTTTGGATGTGCCCACGATGTTTGTTGGATGCGCCACAGCGAATATCTTACACCTCTGATTCCTCCCACTTCAGAAACTCTTGGATTGCAATTCTCATCGGGTTGAGAATGGAAAATTTTAGCAGGCTCCTTTCTTCGATAAACTCAGTGGAATCCCGTAGTAGCGGCATCGCCTCGACGAATTCGGCCAAAGCTTCCAAGATGGACGTCTGCTGCTCGCAGAGGGAAATTTTTGAAGCCATGAATGTTTGGATGCGCCCACGCTGTTTGAAGCGCCACAGCGAATATGTTACACCTATGATTCCTCCCACTTCAAAAACTCTTGGATTGCAATTCTCGTCGAGTGAGAATGGAAAATTTCAGCAGGCTCCTTCTTCGATTAACTCCATGGAATCCCGTAGTAGCGACGTCTGCTGCTCGCAGAGGGGAATTTTGGAAGCCATGAATGTTTGGATGTGCCCACGCTGTTTGTTGGTTGCGCCACAGCGAATATCTTACACCTCTGATTCCTCCCACTTCAGAAACTCTTGGATTGCAATTCTCATCGAGTTGAGAATGGAAAATTTCAGCAGGCTCCTTTCTTCGATAAACTCAGTGGAATCCCGTAGTAAAGACATCGCCTCAACGCCAAGATGGACGTCAGCTGCTCGCAGAGGGGAATTTTTGAAGCCATGAATGTTTGGATGCGCCTACGCTGTTGGATGCGGTAAAGCGAATATCTTACACCTCTGATTCCTCCCACTTCAGAAACTCTTGAAATGCAATTTTCGTCGAATTGAGAATGGAAAATTGCAGCAGGCGGCATTCTTCGATTAACTCAATGGAATCCCGTAGTAACGACATCGCCTCGACGAACTCGGCCAAATCTTCCAAGATGGACGTCTGCTGCTCGCAGAGGGGAATTTTTGAAGCCATGAATGTTTGGATGCGCCCACGCTGTTGGATGCGGCACAGCGAAAATCTTACACCTCTGATTCCTCCCACTTCAGAAACTCTTGAATTGCAATTCTCGTCGAGTTGAGAATGGAAAATTTCAGCAGGCTCCTTTCTTCCATAAACTCAGTGGAACCCGTAGTAGCGACATCGCCTCGACGAATTTGGCCAAAGCTTCCAAGATGGACGTCTGCTGCTCGCAGAGCGGAATTTTTGAAGCCATGAATGTTTGGATGCGCCTAGGCTGTTGGATGAATTTATTTCGTTCTTAAGCGCGATTCTCGTCGAGTTGAGAATGGCAAATTTCAGCAGGCTCCTTTCTTCCATAAACTCAATGGAATCCCGTAGTAGCGGCACCGCCTCGACGAACTCGACCAAAGCTTCTAAGATGGACGTCTGCTGCTCGCAGAGGGGAATTTTGGAAGCCATGAATGTTTGGATGTGCCCACGATGTTTGTTGGATGCGCCACAGCGAATATCTTACACCTCTGATTCGTCCCACTTCAGAAACTCTTTGATTGCAATTCTCATCGGGTTGAGAATGGAAAATTTCAGCAGGCTCCTTTCTTCGATAAACTCAGTGGAATCCCGTAGTAGCGGCATCGCCTTGACGAATTCGGCCAAAGCTTCCAAGATGGACGTCTGCTGCTCGCAGAGGGAAATTTTTGAAGCCATGAATGTTTGGATGCGCCCACGCTGTTTGAAGCGCCACAGCGAATATGTTACACCTATGATTCCTCCCACTTCAAAAACTCTTGGATTGCAATTCTCGTCGAGTGAGAATGGAAAATTTCAGCAGGCTCCTTCTTCGATTAACTCCATGGAATCCCGTAGTAGCGACGTCTGCTGCTCGCAGAGGGGAATTTTGGAAGCCATGAATGTTTGGATGTGCCCACGCTGTTTGTTGGTTGCGCCACAGCGAATATCTTACACCTCTGATTCCTCCCACTTCAGAAACTCTTGGATTGCAATTCTCATCGAGTTGAGAATGGAAAATTTCAGCAGGCTCCTTTCTTCGATAAACTCAGTGGAATCCCGTAGTAAAGACATCGCCTCAACGCCAAGATGGACGTCAGCTGTTCGCAGAGGGAATTTTTGAAGCCATGAATGTTTGGATGCGCCCACGCTGTTGGATGCGGTAAAGCGAATATCTTACACCTCTGATTCCTCCCACTTCAGAAACTCTTGAAATGCAATTTTCGTCGAATTGAGAATGGAAAATTGCAGCAGGCGGCATTCTTTGATTAACTCAATGGAATCCCGTAGTAGCGACATCGCCTCGACGAACTCGGCCAAATCTTCCAAGATGGACGTCAGCTGCTCGCAGAGGGGAACTTTTGAAGCCATGAATGTTTGGATGCGCCCACGCTGTTGGATGCGGCACAGCGAAAATCTTACACCTCTGATTCCTCCCACTTCAGAAACTCTTGAATTGCAATTCTCGTCGAGTTGAGAATGGAAAATTTCAGCAGGCTCCTTTCTTCGATAAACTCAGTGGAATCCCGTAGTAGCGACATCGCCTCGACGAATTCGGCCAAAGCTTTCAAGATGGACGTCTGCTGCTCGCAGAGGGGAATTTTTGAAGCCATGAATGTTTGGATGCGCCCACGCTGTTGGATGCGGCACAGCGAATATCTTACACCTCTGATTCCTCCCACTTCAGAAACTCTTGGAATGCGATTCTCGTCGAGGTGAGAATGGAAAATTTCAGCAGGCGCCTTTCTTCGATAAACTCAATGGAATCCCGTAGTAGCGACATCGCCTCAACGAACTCAGCCAAAGCTTCCAAGATGGACGTCTGCTGCTCGCAGAGGGGAATTTTTGAAGCCATGAATGTTTGGATGCGCCCACGCTGTTGGATGCGGCACAGCGAAAATCTTACACCTCTGATTCCTCCCACTTCAGAAACTCTTGAATTGCAATTCTCGTCGAGTTGAGAATGGAAAATTTCAGCAGGCTCCTTTCTTCGATAAACTCAGTGGAATCCCGTAGTAGCGACATCGCCTCGACGAATTCGGCCAAAGCTTCCAAGATGGACGTCTGCTGCTCGAAGAGGGGAATTTTTGAAGCCATGAATGTTTGGATGCGCCCACGCTGTTGGATGCGGCACAGCGAATATCTTACACCTCTGATTCCTCCCACTTCAGAAACTCTTGGAATGCGATTCTCGTCGAGGTGAGAATGGAAAATTTCAGCAGGCGCCTTTCTTCGATAAACTCAATGGAATCCCGTAGTAGCGACATCGCCTCAACGAACTCAGCCAAAGCTTCCAAGATGGACGTCTGCTGCTCGCAGAGGGGAATTTTTGAAGCCATGAATGTTTGGATGCGCCCACGCTGTTGGATGCGGCACAGCGAAAATCTTACACCTCTGATTCCTCCCACTTCAGAAACTCTTGAATTGCAATTCTCGTCGAGTTGAGAATGGAAAATTTCAGCAGGCTCCTTTCTTCCATAAACTCAGTGGAACCCGTAGTAGCGACATCGCCTCGACGAATTTGGCCAAAGCTTCCAAGATGGACGTCTGCTGCTCGCAGAGGGGAATTTTTGAAGCCATGAATGTTTGGATGCGCCTAGGCTGTTGGATGAATTTATTTCGTTCTTAAGCGCGATTCTCGTCGAGCTGAGAATGGCAAATTTCAGCAGGCTCCTGTCTTCGATAAACCCAGTGGAACCCCTTAGTAGCATCATCTCTTTCCCGACGAATTAGGCCAAAGCCTCCAAGTCATTGAAAAAATATCGAAAATAGTGCCCTTTTGAAAGTTTTTCAAAAATATGTATTTTTTTGAATGTTTTTTTCAAAATATTTCGTTTAATCTAAAACTCTGCAAATTGTCATAATTTCTGTAATATCGCTAATTGTTATCGATATTACGATATACTCGAATGTGTCCCACACGGTATGTACAAACAAAATGGCCGCAACTTTCTTGGCATTGGAATGAACATTTTGAACGCCTATATCTCGCTTATTTATTGAGATCAAATAAAGATTATGGAAGATTCGGAATCAGCGTGGTGAATTTTATTTATTTTTTTATTTTGGCCTATTTGTTTACATATAAAATTTAAACTTTGAATGCCTATATCTCGCTTATTTATAGCGACCGACACAATTTTCTTCCAGATTTAGCATTAAAATGAAGCAATCTATAAGTCTATTTTTTTAGAGGTTCCTATACTGCAGTTATTTTCTTATCCTTACATCTTAGGAACAAAAATTTGACTAACATCACAAAACGATAATTTTGATAATGAAGCATTAAGTAAATAACACATTAAAAATGTACATAATACTGCTTGAATTTTAAGAGATTCAGTTGAGTATTCAGAAACGTTAAAGCCTGTGGAGATACAACACCTGAGGCAAAGCAAGCAGTGGCTTGTGAGCAAGAGCCTCGCACACTAAAATAAATAAATGGTCTGATATGACTCACGCTAACTTAAAATCGAACTCTATTGAGGTTCTTTGAAACTACAAATAAGACAAAAATAGATTTTACCTCATGAAGTTTGAAGCACCTGACGTTTCGGCAATGTTGCAACCACCGTTGTCCAGGATAGACGGGACTACGATGGTTTTAACATCGCTGATATGTCAGTTGCTTCAAGCTTTACACAGTAAAAACCGTTTATGTCTTATTTCAGATTAACTTTCTCGTATGTAATAGCAATAACTGAAATCTTCATAAAAATATTATCATCGTGAAAGATATCTTAGTTAAACAACAATGTCATAATACCACAAAATTCTCAACTGGTGTGGGAAATCGTATTAATAGTTTAAGCTCCTGTCGTAGTAGCGCATATACTCACATTTGGACAGACAGCGTAATACATTTTTTATTAACCACTCTAAGCAGTTTCTGGGACCTCAAAAGAAGTAAACCAGTGAAATCTTAAAATCAAACCTTTCCTATATAATAGGAACGGTTTTTAATATTTATTTTTTTAACACAATACTTTTAGGTTGTTATGGGAAGTAAAGAAGGACTAGCTGCTTGCCTAGTCTAATCGTTTTTTTCGAGCCCACTTTGAAATATAACCGATTGGAACAGCACAGTATACAAGGCCCATAGGTACTTCCCTCAAGATAGCTATTCAACATTTTACATCAAAGGGTTAATTAATTAAATACACATTGCATCCCAATCGGTCGAACATAAATATAACATTAAAGTTTTTATAAAGAATTCGGCCAAAGCTTCCAAGATGGACGTCTGCTGCTGCTCGCAGAGGGAAATTTTTGAAGCCATGAATGTTTGGATGCGCCCACGCTGTTGGATGCGCCACAGCGAATATCTTACACCTCTGATTCCTCCCACTTCAGAAACTCTTGGATTGCAATTCTTGTCGAGTTGAGAATGGAAAATTCCAGCAGGCTCCTTTCTTCGATAAACTCAGTGGAATCCCGTGTCCCGTAGTAGCGTCATCTTCACCTCGACGAATTCGGCCAAAGCTTCCAATTTGGATGTCTGCTGCTCGCAGAGGGGAATTTTTGAAGCCATGAATGTTTGGATGCGCCCACGCCCTTGGATTTATTTCCCCACGACTGAATTTATTTCGTTCTCAAGCGCGATTCTCGTCGAGTTGTGAATGAAAAATTTCAGCAGGGTGCTGTCTTCGATAAACCCAGTGGAACCCCTTAGTAGCGTGTCATCTCTGTCTCGACGATTCGGCCAAAGCCTCCAAGGTGGACGTCTGGCGCTCGCAGAGGGGAATGTTTGGTAAAGCCATTGTGATGAAATTCTGAAAATAAAAAAACCATTTTGGACTTATAATATGCTTTTGATAAAGTCTGGCATCTAACAAAGCTCCGAATTCATAAACAGAAATCCCATTATAGTGTAATACTCGAGGAAAAGTGAACAAGCGAAGCATGAAGTCTCCTGGCCACATCTGTAATTACAGTGCAATCACAAAATTAATGTGAATTATCGGAAAGAGCTGTTTGTAATGTTTTGAAGAATAGGAGACTTGCAATGGCAAAGGGAGTTTATAAAAGATAGCACAGGCGGTCGTTCCCAAATATCAGAGGATTACATTGAATATAAAAAGGGAAACGGGCTCCAATCAAGCAGATAATGAAAAAAGGAGAACAAATACGAGTATGCAAAAAAAATGCTAAAACACTTTCGACCTCTCAGACATAGCAATTCGTACAACCTTTAAAAAAACCGACAGCAACACAGGTGTGCTGAGTGTGGAAATGAGAGGCAAGGACGGAAACGAAAGGAAGTTGGATGAAGAACTCTAGAAGGGTGCAAAGGTTCACATAAGGAAGGAGTCAAACCTCCCAGTAGTCAGCTACTGGCAATACAGAGCTATTTTTCAGTCATACAACCTGTTGACTGAAAAATAGCTCTGTTTTCCATATTTCGATTTTGGTGCCTTCAGGGTTCATGTCTCCGATGCATAGAGAAAGATCGAGAAAACCAGAGCTCTAACCAGCCTGACCTTAGTCCGCTGACTTATACCCCGATTCTTCCACAGCCTTTCTAGTTTGCTCATGGCCGATCTTGCCATCTGGCTTCTGCGTGAGACCTCCTTTTCGTAGTTTCCGTCGTTGCATATCATGGAGCCCAGATAGACAAAGTCTTTCACAGCTTGAAGGTCACTCAGCTCTTTGGTGCGTTGCATGGTTCCAGCCTGGTCCACAAACATGAGTTTGGTCTTGCTACGGTTCATGTGCAGTCCATACTCATTGCTTTCCTTCTCCACCCTGCGTAATAGGGTCGCCAAGTCATTTTTATCGGCACCTATGATGGTTGTGTCGTCGGCGAATCTTAGGTTATAGATCCTGAGACCTCCAATGCGAATATTGGTTTATACGTATGAAAAAGTGTATTAAAGCTTACAGACAATATTATGAGAAACAATATATTGATTTTTGGCAATTCATTGTAATTTTTACACGACTGCCCAACAAAATAGAAGTGTAATGTGTTCAGGGTTCATCGAAGTGCATTTTCCGTTTCTTTGTTCCATCATAACTTCTAAACGCTTCAAACGATTTAGAAGTGTGAGGTATTGTTAGAATAGTTGTGTCATTCCGAGTATCATACGGTACATTAACTGTCCAAATATCAAGTAGTTGTCTAAATGTCCAAGTGTCAATAAATATATTGTGTTTAGTGTCAAATGTAAGGTCTGATTCCCAAAAATCCCAAATATTCCATTAAAAACACTCGAATAAAAATAAACATAAATACAATAGATCACTTTCTATAACGGCAGTTGTATTTTTTATTCTTTTAACCCCTCAAGACCCGATTGGCCGATATCGGCCACAAAACGATTCAGTGTGACGGCCCCGTTTTAATTTTTTTTTAATTTATTTTGTTTGATTTTATTATGTTTTATTATGTTAATATGTTTCATTTTAATTATGGGTACAGTGGTTTGGCAAGAATTAATGTTTTGGTGAGACAGTGTCGTAATTCAATTTTTTTACTAATTTCTACAAAAATTTTTTGTGACAGCAACTTGTCAATCGGCTGAGGGGCCGAGGCCTGAAGGGTTAATATATAGGTATCTAATTCGTGATCATATCAACAAACTTTGGTTTCTCCTGTTGTTTTACATTTCATTGGATTTTTTAAAATTATATTATTCATATTGTGTATATCAAATTAATATTGTTTAAATAATTTTACTTCATATATTTTCAATAACTAATCAAATGTGTAATAGAGTCTTGAAATATACTTTTTCTAAGACCCAGAGGGTAGATGTTGACCTGTTGTCATATACCTTTAAGGCGCTAGGATAGGCCAAACTGCAAAATAGACCTCTCTTTGAACGCGAATTTCTCCTAAATGGATGGTTCAAATACATGAAAAAAAATATATATGGTATGTGTAATATAATCAAAAATAAATTTGTTGTCTCGTTTGTTTATTACTACTGTTAGTTTTGACAGAAAAAATCGTACTTCTCCTATTATTTTACGAAAGAATGTTAAATTTTTTTTTAAACGCCTGAAGCGATTTCGATGATTCTTCCACCAAATTATAGAAAATTCAATGATTTATAAAATTGTTGTTTCAAAATTTTCATCAATATTTATATACCTAGTATATGAATAATATTACTTAAATACGCGGTCAGTAGCGGCCGCCAGCCAGTTTTGTCCTAGCATTTGCACCGGGAGGTCGCGTCGTTTGTTATCTCCGAGATCGCGGAAAAAATTGTGGCACAGATTAGCTTGAAGTGAAGTGCTGCACAAGATGGGACGCAGAAATCAGAAAACTTTGCATTACTTGAATAAGGCTTTGCATAATATGAACAAACTACGGTAAGTACACAATTACTTATAAAATTATTTGTACTCAGAATAAAATATAACAGTACCTCTTTTGATCTGCGTATGTATGTATAGGTACAAAAACGATTACTTTACTTTTAGTGTCCCGAAAGGAAAGTATTGTGACCGCGTTAAAAAAATCGAGATGAAGACGGAAATATACATTTTGAGCCCCCCTGAGACGATTAAGACCATTTCCAGACCGATCTCTGTATGTATATCTGTATGTATGTGTGTGTCTGTCTGTGCGTGTGTGTGTGTGTGTGTGTATTCTTCCACGATAGCTAAAATTTCCTTCGCGAATCGATAGTTATGGTCTGCAGTACCTAGATTTATTCGACTGTCGCTCACAAATGTTATTTTAGACTTTGGACCGTATACAAGCAAGGGATTTTTTAAATCTACATCCTATAAGATTGATTATTCACATTGTATTTATTTTATTCATTTATTTATTTATTATTTACTAGTTACATTTACATTCAAATTCAAAATTACAAAAGAAAATAGATAAAATAATACAGAAAAATATACAGGTATACATATATATGCCTAAGCCCAGGTCAAATAGAGCGTAAATTATGTTTGGTTTTCAGATGTGCACAGTAGGGTGCAACCGAGCCCGCCTTGCTAGGAGGGTCTGGTTACCTGGTCGCCGATATTTTTATGAAAATCTGTGATAATACTTTTTATATAAAGCTGACTATTATGACTATATAATATTATAATGCTTAAAATAGGGTTAGCTCCTCCTACTACTAGTGTTTTGTTTTTCAGGGGATCCAGCATAAGGCAGGCAGAGCATGCGGTGGAAAATAAAGAAGACGAAACTGGGTAAGACGTGTACAATTTGCTTTCCTTATAACCTCAGGCATGTAAATGCAAATAAATTTAAAGTAACTTCCAATCCGCAAAAGCAATTAGTGAGCCTGAAACCACATTAGCATTTCGAAATAAAGTCGCGACCGTCATTAGGACCAAACGCTGAAGTTTGTTGCGAAATAGGGCATCGAAATTGCGGTAATATCAGATGAAACGGTAGAATTATTGCAAATACAAGGATAAAAAATCAAATCGCATATTGTTGAGTAAACACTCGAGCCAACGGGTTCAGGTAAAAAAGTCAACAAAAAACAAAGTTCATACAATAAATATAGGATACCTACTGTGGTACCAAAACTGCTTTAGTTAATTTCCGTCCGTGTTGGTGTATTTAGCAGCTATGCCTATTGTTATAGAACAAGAAACCTGGTAATGTTGCTTGATGGGTAATATTTAGTTTTATGTTTGTTACAGAGTCACTGTGACACCAATATCTCATAAAAACAGAAACAATGACAAGAGCAATGATGAAATTCAGGTAACTATTTATTTACTTATTTTTTATATTTATTGTTACAATTTTATTGACACGAAACTAAATAATAAATAGGTTATGTTTAGATCTTATAGTGTAGGTGCATGGTTTAGACAGATCAGATTGACACAACATATGTGTCAAGTTATGTACCTACCTGAAACATTGAATACTTTATGTTTCAGATAGAGACAACAGAGGAAAACAGACAATTCAAAATTGAAGGCCGACGAATCGTAGAAATTAGCCATTTCTACGCAAAACTGCAAGAGGTTGCTAACCATGGAAATATGGAATGTGGTTTTGGTTGCGTTGAAATCGTAGGCAAAAAAAGAACGGGATTACATTCGTTTACCTTAGGTGCAAGATGTGTGATGAAAATTTTTACATAGAAAATGACGCTCCTGGAGACCAATTCACTGTTAACCACTGTGCTGTTGCTGGAACAATCGCAGTTGGCAATGGACACTCTCAGCTACAAGAGTTTTCTGCAGCACTAAATTTACCAATTATGACACCAACGATATACAAAGCCTGTCACTGTAAAATTCAAAAGCAATGGGAAAAAGTTTCAGTCGAGAGTATGAATCAAGCAGCAGCAAAAGAAAGAGAACTAACTAGCTTTAGCTGAAAGTCGCGTCGACAAAAAAGGTATACCAATCATAGACGTAGTAGTCGATGGGTGTTGGTGTAAGCGGACTTATAAAAGAAATTACTCGGCCTTATCTGGTGCTGCCATCATTATTGGGAGAAAAACAGGACAAATACTGTTTTTAGGTGTTAAAAATAAATACTGTTCAATTTGTGCTCAAGCTGAAAATAAAAAACAACAACCGAAAACACACAAGTATTACAAAAATTATAGTGGACCATCCACGGCAATGGAATCTGAAATGTATTACCTATTTTAATTGCGTAATTTTATTATTGTAATTTTTTTATATTTGTAATATTTTTAATTTGACTATTCTATCATTCGATCATACTGTCATTCGACATTCGATCATTATTTTGTATATTTTATATCTGTATATTTCATTTATACCTATTTAGGTATTTTAGCAGCCTTAGTTATTTCTTAAATATTTTATATTTTTTAATATAAATTCTATTAATTATTGTTTTCAAATTTTAAAAATAGTCAATTTGTACGCAAATGAACCTAACAATGAATTATTCTATCCATTTGTCTATACCAAGAGTAGGGATTCCTACCAATTGGCTTATTTTATTAAAATTAAAATTAAAACTTTTAATTGTATATAAATTGTTTTCTATTCGGCATGAAACCTGAAATAAACATGTTTTATTGATATTTTTTTTTTCATCTGTCTCGAAGAATATTAAAAGGGTGTCTTCATTTCGTTCTTGAAAGGATAGTCATTTTCTATACTACGTTATCTCAACGTTGAATCAGTCAAGAATTATAGAATCAGTCAAGTCAGAACGGCAAAATGCAGAATGCAGTACGCATCTGAACGATCTATGCAAACTTGTATTAAACTGTGGTTGTTCGGTGAGCCAGCCCCTTTTTCGGTGAGCCAGCGGAGCTCACCTCAAACCGTCAAGGTCGTTCGGCTATACTGTCGCCTTAAATGGCCCATTCGGTGCCCGATTCTAGTGACAACTGTCGGCAAAGAGTGCCACAAGTCTTAATTGCTTACAACAGTTATAAGTTCGAGCAAGAGACCTCAAGCGGTGACTAGTCCGTCGAAAGAGTAGTCTTACCAAAACTGGTAAGCGAGGAACAAAGAAGTCCCTCCTTCTCGCTATTTGAGGTAGGACTCTACTGGGCAGTTATGCCTAAGTCAAAGTCTCAAGTCTTTGCATCTCACCCCAGGGTGACAATACAACTAAATCGTTATAACATCCTGCAATGGTGGTCGGCAGCAATGACAATCTCTATCTATCTGATGGAAACCAGTGTTTCAGACGTAACAGGGTAGTAGGTAGTCACAATGTACTGCAAGATTAACCTAAATTTAAAAGAAGATTGCGTTTTATAATAAAGTGATTCAGTCAAGATCACAAATTCAGAAAAAGTCTGTAGTATTAAGGTCCAGTGACAGGCAAAGGCACTTTACAAAGGGTAATAACTCTGCAAAACATCAACTAAGGGACTTTTTCCTAATTTTATTAGAAAACTTGTCAGACTCAAAAAGTTTCCAGTTTATTTAGAGTGTTCTTTAAAGACTGCGAGTGTTTTCTTGAAACAATACAAAAAACATGAAACAAAGGGCCATACACATTTATCTATGCAAAGACAATGTTTTTGTCTTCCGAGGCATTTGCAAAACATTCTGCGCGCGGGTGAGCGCGGAGCGTTTGTTTCATTTCCGACCGCCGCACGCGCGGTGCAGAGCTGTCGGGTTATTAGGGTTATATTTTTTGTGGAAACGTTGTGACAATGGATTGGAATAAAGATACAGTTTTATACTTTTTAAACCTAATAAAGTGGGGTCTCCTGCGCATGTTTTTTCGAAACAATACACAAAAACTATTGTTTTTATACACAAGCTGCGTATAAAAATGTTTTACGTATAAACAAACATTTTGTGTAGTTAACAAAACGAGGTCCGATGAGGAAGACATTTGAGGAATGCGTTTACAGTATTCAATCTGTTTTGTGGCTCAGAAACTGTACAGTTCGCAGGATTTATGGTAAAATACATATATTAAACGTAGAATTACTTAATTTTGTATATACCTGACTGCAAATGGGCTCCAATCTCGAGAAAGGCTGGCGAAAACAATACCCCGCGGGCACTTCCTTGGCACAGAAAATTGACTGACGCTGCACTAAAAGTCTGTGCTGACGCTGTCAGAGATAAACGAATTATCTTTGGATAAACGTCAAACTCAAACGAGTGGTCGCGTTCAGGTAACTTTGAACGCTCACCCGTCATCGCAAGTCAATTCGATTGGTGGTGGCGGTATAACGAAATAATGTTGTCAGCCAATCATATCTCTTCGTAAAGTTTATATTGCTATCAAAATGCGCCACTGAACCATACTTTTTTGTAACGTGCACTAATGCACTTTCAATGCTTAGGGTCCCATCAAACTTGCAGAAGGCAAATTTGCAGACGGCAATCTTGCAGACGGCATTCTTGCAGGCGGCAGTTTTGCAGAAGGCAATCTTGCAGAAGGCAGTTTTGCAAATGTCAAACTGACGTTTCGAGAACCTAACCTAACCTAACAGAAAAACTTAAAACATTTTTTTTAATGTTTAGTTTGATGTACTAAATCATCCACTACAAGGATGCCGGTAATTAATGTCACTTCGATTTTAGGGAAAGAAAAACCTAACCTAACCTAACCTAACAGAAAAACTTCAAACATTTTTTTGAATGTTTAGTTTGATGTACTAAAGGTTGCCGCCTGCAAGATTGCCGCCTGCAAGGTTGCCTCCTGCAAATCTGCCCTCAACAAATTTGGAGCTGTCAAAAGTGACATTTGAGCAAGTTTGCCGCATGCAAAACTGGCGCCCCCCTACGTATATCACTATGGCAAGGCTTATATATCCCATGGCAACGCTTCGACGCCATAAGTCTGCTATGCTATGAATAAACTCGCATACGCAACTAGACAAGGATAGAGGGGGCCCCACATGCAACTATCTCCCTCCATTCGGTGAATGCATTCACTCAGTCCGCCTTCACACACCCAATCTCTAGTCTATTATACGCACACATAGACACTGCAAAGACATAATGATACAGCAGAGGCCATATTGTAGAATATATTATATCATAAATAAACATCACATTTATGATACCATTCGACGCGTACGTATGGATGTAGGAATTTAACAAATTATACTTTATTCCATTGTCAAATATAATATGTACTTCAACATCATTATTTTTGGGGAAAATGTCTGAGAGGGTTGAAGGAGTGAGGGGGGAGGGGGACGGGGGGTCTTACCATTGTTGAATAATGACTTTTCAGGATTTTACATATTGGTTAATGTGTCTAAAAGTATGTCTTTTTGAGCCTTTCAAATTTAAAACTTAAGAACGGGTACAAAAAAAAATGTATTTTGGAGAATTAATATAAATTTGGTGATCGTATGGCTGAAAATGTAATTTCACCTCCACTTATATGGCTGCTTCCCGTTTGGCTATTGGTAAGGAACCTTTTTTTTAAATCATTGGCAAAATCTAAAATCGCCGTCACTTTATTATTTTTGTTTCTCTGGGTGTATGATACAGTCAAGTTAAGTGAAGATTGCTTCGTGGAAATAAAATTGAGGTGATTGCGGTGAAGCTATCTAGGACTGGCTCCTTAGGACTTCTCTGTCGCTTTATTTTTATGAAATAGACGATCAGACGCTCAACTTTGGCTTTCAAGTACACCTTTTATTGTGACTCGATTGCATCTCAGTTTGCCGCTGTTTCCTGCTTTTTCATTCATATGACTAAACAAAGTTGGATATGAAAAAATAAAGAAAGATCACGCAGTGTGAACTTAAATTCAATATATCGTCGCGGCAACTTGTCAATTATGCAACACTGGGCACAGGCGAGCGAACAACATTTGTTAAACGCCAGCGCTGCCAGAAATGTTTCGATGAAATCGTACAGCTGTCTATTCGTAGATAACTACCTATTTTGACACATCTCAGAAATTTTTATAGAAATAAAATTGTACGTAATTTTGTACGATATACTCGATCTTCCAATTGTAAACTTATAATTGCTAAAATTATAGTATAAATAGGATTTAAATTGTACATATCAACTCACAGGAAGTCTGTTGAGCATTACTGAAGTTCGTCCATGAATTTCAGCATTATATGGACATATCACAGTATGTTTGTTTACTCACCTATCCATATCTAATTTAAAGTAAAATCACTTAAAAGAACTACTGCTAAAACCACCCTCACAGGAAAGCCTTTTTACCCTAGGCCTAACCCTTTAACCCCCTGGATTGCCGTTCCCGCTAATTGGCGGTTTTTTAGCTGTAACGATTTGCGGCTGCCTATATCCCTATTTATACAATTATATGCGGAAAAGTTGCCTTCATTGAATAAGCCTTATACGTTAGTATGGGTGCACTACCACCCCTACAAACAAATTTTCAAAAGTCGAAAACATGCCATCATGAGTTTGATTCCCATGGCTGGCCCTCTAAGGGTAAGGGACCATGGACATGTGTCCCATAACTTTAAGTTATTTTATAAATTATCGAATATGAATAATTTATGAATTATATTTTTTCTATGTTATTGAGGCATTAAAATCTTGATATAAGCAAAAAATATATATTTTCGTTTTTTTTTAATATTGCAATTGCCCAACAAAATGTGGTTATTTTAAAATAAATAAATAAAATATTTATGGCAAGTTTTTAATTTTTTTTCTTTTAGTTTATGTCATATCAATTCATACAAAATCTATTAAACAATCTTTATTTACAAACATTTACATCACCCTTTTACAGTTTTATGTATCAAAAATTTCCATGCTCTACCGCAAAGCTTATGGTTCTCAAAGGGTTGATAATAAACTCAACTAAATTCTCATTAGTTTCATTATATTACACCACTTGAAACAATATTAAAAAGAAATCCTTAAAGTAAACTACATAAATCAACTTTATTATAATTCGTTTTCAGCAAATTTAAATAAGTAAGCTTTTATATTTCTGGTAGTTGATTCTTAATAAATTCCACTGTCAGTTTTATTCCTTCGTGGCTAAGGCTGTGGTGGGTCTTGGGGATGACATGAAAACTTCCATTGACGCCGCAGTTTCTTAATTGGTCGTAGGTATTCTTTCCCCATTCACATGGTATTAACATATCGGAACTTCCATGTACATGAAGAAGCTCTGGCACTGAAATGACATAACGAAAACCATTAATTATTATTTTAGAAATAAGGTATCGCCAGACACAGCTATTACGAAATATTTGTACACATTTATTCATGGATAAGTGCGATAAGGCGGACCGTTGATTTGCGGATTCCGGAGTCCTATATATAAAAATTCTAATATAATGTTGAGAGCGCGCCTCGCGGACAACAAACTTCAAAATGGAAAAATCTATATACGTTTGTTTCAAATTATATTAATTTAGAACAATGTTCCCTTAAAACTACTTTAGTTACAAACTATACAGGAAATACCAAAATACTCAAAATTTACTATTGTAATCGTTTTTTTCTCTGCATTATATTTTTTTTTTAAGGAACACTTTGATCCCTCAAGTCCATAACTCCCTGGGGTTCCAATATATGACCAAAAATGGGCATTTTATGAAATTACTTCTACTTGTTGATTTATTACAAATTTCATATAATAACAGAGCATTCCTCCATCAGATTGTATTATTCTGTGATAAAAATAACACGTAAAAATATAATAAACGGCTGAGCAAAAAGGTATGGGCCAATGGCTGTTTGTAGTAGCTGCGTAGTCTCTGTAGCGAACTCTTAATTCGAGCACAACTCCTTATTTTCTCTCCATGCAGAGTGAATTTTTAAAAGGACCTCAAAGGGGAAATCATACGCTATAGCAGATAAAGAAAAATACGTGAGTCATGACACTGATTTTGATGAAATGACGAATGACATCTGTAGTGAAGAAAATAATTTGAATTTGGCGCTATTGGCGCGAGTCGCTTTCTAGCAGGAGACGGATGAAATGTCTTGGTTTTGCGTCACCTGATTGGTCATTGCGGGAGGCGTCTGATTGGTTGCAAAAAAAGATGTCATGGATAATGGCGGGGCCTGTATGGCATAGTGTTAGATCATATAGTGTTATGAGAGAATTGATTTATTCTCCTTCACTAAGTCAGAAGTGGGATTGGAGTGGACTCGATTCGGATCATGAGAAGTAACGTTTTATTTCAGATGAGATCTTAAAAAAAAAAGCAAAACTGATTATTCTAGTGCTATTGTATTCAGCAGGAAGTAATGTGGTAATATTAAACTGTGTGCTGACCACCGAGAAATTCATAAAAAGAATTGTTTAAACTTTGTTACCGCATATTGCAGACAATATATTGTCAGGAGGAATGGTCAAGTTGTAGTGACAAATATTTAATTCGCATTTGGCACTACTGGCGCGCGTTGCCCTCTAGCCAGAGATGGATGAGAAAAGTCGAGGCATTGTGGCTCCTGATTAGTGGGAGTGGCGGGCAGCAGGTGCCATGGCGGATAATGGCAGGCATGTGTGTCATAGTGTCGGGATCATATAATGTTGTATTTGAGAGAAGTACGACGGGAGTTCAACAAAGTGATGTCACACTCTTTGGAAACATATAAAATAATTACTGGCAGGCACAGCTAATACATCTGTTATTATGTTCTAAAAAACAAAAACTGATTTTACTTCTTTTCTAAATAAGAGTTTATTTGTTTGCATCTTGTCGAATTGTTGGCGAAAATGGAAAAAAGTGGATTTCTCACAGCATACACCTTTGCTTGAAAAATTTATTATACATTTATCATGACTTACGAGATACATTAGGGTTAGAAGCTTCTTTTAGTCATAGATAAATTTAAAATAACGATGACCTTCGCTAGGGTTTCCCTATGACGGCAGTCAATGAAGAAATGGTTAAACAAGTGGAAACAATTGACAGATCGTCGCGTCACAATTTGTTTTATTGCTACAGAAGTAAAGATTGCAATAAAGATGGCATTAGCAGTTCTCGTCGAGAGGTCATCGCAGGCGACAGGACCAGCATTCGAATCACATAAGAGAAAGACAAAGTTATTTATCGTGATAAAGGTGATTTTCCAAATTTGAAAATGTAATTAGCGCACTGCGCGAAAGTAGGAGTAAGAGGATCGATACTTCCTCGCATAATATAGAAACCGGATACTTCTGATTAGGTTTAAAATAGATCCGGATGGAGTTTTAAGGTGGTAATTGCATGTGTCATACCAGATTCCCCCAATTTTTAACTAAAAACTTCATTTCTACAGAAAATATCTAAAAAAAACTTTACGCCTTAGTAAGGAGAAGAGGGGGAAGGGAAAGTTGCACGAAAATTGGTATGCACGCATTGTATGTGCAGGGGGCAATTTGCTGGATGTCATCTCACCCAGTTTAAATTAAGATACTCACATGACTCAGACTTTTTTATAGCTTTATAGATTATAGAATCCCGTGATAAAAACGATGATAAAGCAAATACTCCAGCTAATTGAGGTATCCACCTAAAAGCAGTGTGGTATGCAACGGCTCCTCCCATAGAAAATCCACCTGAAAACGAGGAATAACTTATTAATCACAAGGACCACAATCTTATAAAATTAAAATTTAAGAAAAACATTACTAAAAATCGGTAGTGCCGCCCCAAAACTTTCCCGGCAAGCAGATACCCCCCCCCCCTGTGTGCCAAACCCCTCAAATTCCCAACCCCCATCGGAAAACTCCCCCCTCCCCCTTCCGCAACCTCCGGGTTAACTCCCTCCCTGATTTCTGGCGCAAATACATAGAGATGACGGTTCTCCCACTCGCAAACAGGTGGTTTTCCAAATTTAGAAGCATGGATTTTCCAAATTTATTCCACAATTGCTTGAGCGGTCACCTTTCTGAGATTGGAGCGTCTGAGCAAGGGCATAACTGTGAAAAATTATTGCAAAACCTAGAAAAACATTCACGAATTACACAAATTCAGTTAATTTAGTTGATTTACTTTCAGAATCACGAAAATGCTATGAAAAATTCGTAAAATTCAATTTAACCGTCAAATGACAATTTTCGCACCGTGCTGCCATCTTGATTTTCGAATTTTTATTCTTGTCAAACGCCATCTACGATCAAGCTCGGTACTAAAAAAAATTTTGATTTTTCACATTTTACTCACTTTTTCGAGATATTTTACGGATTTTTTATAGCCATATATTTTACGGATTTTTTATAGCCATATAATAATGACCAAAGTGATTATGAACAAAACAAAAAAGAATCATCCAAATCGGGCCAGCTCGTGAGTTATTAGGTAACATACATAAAACCCGACTCATTTTTATTATATAGATTTTTTCTGTCAATATGAACTTAATAGCATTATTCTTTTGTATATTTATATGTAAATGCGTAAATGATGCTCTTTTTTAGCTAATATATAAAATACAAACGGAGATGCCATGGAATTCACCGACCCGAGTCGGGCGCCTATCATAATACAATATTTTTTTTTACGCTTCTGGGGGGTGAGCAGTGGATTCCGGACTAACGACTGGCTGTGGTAAGTTTAGGACAGCTGTCTTGCCACATGTGAGCATTCACCTTATCACCCATTAATTCCCCCCTTCGAAGCCATGGAATTTGAGATGCGCAAAGCGCGGTTTTAGATTTTTTTCTAGGAAAGAGTTGATTATTTTTCCGGAAAGACCAAGATCTTTAAAGAGGTGAAACAGAGATTTAGCTGGCCACGAGCGCCAACTTCCGCCGCGTTAAGGTGAACAGTGAAGCCGTTCCGGGTGACGGCATTTGCGAGATCATGGTATTTATTTAATGTGTACTCGTGGTCTTTTGGGATATTTGATTCCCATGGAACAGTTAATTCTACAATAAGGGCCACCTTCCGAGATAGAGAGTAAAGAGTTATATCTGGACGGAGGGCTGTGCATCCGAGACTTTCAGGGAATTTATACTGCTTAGACACCGAATAGACTTCAAGAATCGAATCTGAAGCTTTCTCAGTTATTGATAAAGGTTTTATAGTTAAATGTTTTTTGCCTTTAGAACATCCTGCACAAACTGTATTGTGGGTTTAGAGGATACTGTCAAATCCTTGTTGGCACGAGCCACTGAGAGGCTAATTACCTCGCGAATAACAGCGAGAATTTTGTCATGGCGATAAGTGTACCATCCTTGATCTAAAGCCACCTTGCAGCCAGCTAGAATATGTCTAGCTGTGCAAGGGGTATTGCTACAAAGGGGACATGAACTATCCTCAGCATAACTCCAACGAGCGACGTTACTTGCATCTAGAAGTGTATGCTGAATAGCATTCAAATAAAATTTCAGCATCTCTGGCGTCCAGTCATAGAGCATTACCTTCCAGTGCATTGGAGGCGGAATGCAAAAGTCCCCAATGATTGTCCAATCATTCTGGCATTGAAGACCAATACTGTTGCTGTCGTAATCTTCCTGCAAGAGAGACTTCTTCAACTCCACATCGCTCATGGTTGTACTGCCAAACCTTAGACCAGGGCCATTCTGGCCGATAGAAACTTTTTGTGGAAGTCTACGCGGGCTTATAGATCATTTGAATCACTACGGCCACTTATTACATGCTTTGATATTGCCGGATCTTTGGAATTGCACAGAATCGAATTTTTGGTGATTCTGGAGTTAGTGTAGAGCAGAGAGGGCAGTTTTAGCACTAGCCCAAAATTTTGTTTGGACCTGAAGAGTCGAGGGGTCAGCTGGTTTGGCTGGATTTTAAACTAGCTGTCACCAGCGCATCTAGACGGGACAGTTGGGTTACAGCAACATTTGTACCATACCTACGACTATTCGATTAGGTAATATTCCTTCGCGTTGTTCTTGTGAAATCAAGTCTTTTACTGCCTCTGCAGTGTCCTCCAGAGTTTCCATGTGTTCTGGAGCATCAGGCGATATATTCAGTCGATCAAACCAAACGTTACTCATTTCACCTCCATTTGGAGTATATGGCCTCAGAGGTGCATTTGGGTATATAATTTTCAAATGAGGAAAATTCATTTCTTGACCCAGCGTCATATCCACCCACTCTTTTATACCGCTCGATGAATCACCTAAAAAATTAAACATTTCCAAATTTAACATAGAAACGTGGCTAGCTTTAAAAACTCACAAATGTGACTGTTTAGCCAACAGTTAAAAAATAACAGATAAAATATAACATTATTATTTGTAATCGGCAGTTAACAGTCCAAACATTGCTTAAAATAAACGAAGAAGGCAATACAAAAGAAATGCAATCGACCACGCATTATAAATGCTCGGATATTGTCCAACCAAATATCCAGAAAATCACATCACATCTCATAATCTCAAAATTGCAATAAGCAGAAAACATCCAATCCTCAAAACAGAAAACTGAGATAATGCCAGTTGTTATTTTACTTTATTTTGATTTGATTTTGACTTTAAATTGCCTGTAGGCTTTTTTTAAATTGTAGATTGTTGATGTATTAATAATGAGTGTAGTTAATTTGTATTTAATTGATTTTTCTGGTTTAAATTTTTTCTGCTGTATAGAAAAATAAGTAAAAGTGTTCCTAACTTACAAGGAAGAGAAAAACATGTTTATAATGTAGTTATAAAGTGGCTTAAATGCTTTTTACTGAATTGAAAAACAAGTAAGTATACTCATTGGGCCCGATTGCGTTTCTTTGTGAACTAAAACTAACATTAGTCCAAGACAGAGCAATACGTTACAGCGGAATATGAGACGAACGATCGTCGATAAATACTACCTGCCGAACTTATACTCGTCTGAATAAATTAGAGCATATTTCGTGCGGTGTAAGATTTGACCTTGGCGGGCAGTTTTAATGCGAAAAAGTGACACCTGGTCATCTCACACTCCGCTCTAGCGTATTGCCCTGTCTCGTTCACACGGACTAATTTCCGATTTTAGTTCATGACGAAACGCAACCGAGCCCACTGTCTACACATATTCGCAATCCAGTTACTTGAATGTTTATAGTTTAATAAAAAATACTTCATAAAATGGGTATTTTTTAAAAAAAATAAATAAAAAAATCAACTTTACTTTTAGTGGGTTGCATGGTTTTTGGTAAACGCAGTCCATTTACCATAGTTGTAGCCAATCTTTCATTGATGATGGACCTAGGGTTTTTTTAAGTAATAGTTTGGTCCTCGATATATGTGCTATTTTTTAACGAAAGTTATTGTCTTATTTTAAGAAAGATATATAGAGAAAATTTAGTATTGTGAGTTTTTATCTTATAGGTCAAGAGCCAATGATAAAAAAATTCAAGAGTTTTGGAAAAGCTGATACTTTCAGATTAGACAGTATTTTGGCCATAGAATGCCAGGGTATAGTCAGCAGGCCAGATTCTGGGACACCTGGCACTAGCATACTAGGTCAGTTGTAATTTTATATCATACCATTTTTATCATACCGTTTCATTGGTAATTAGATATCCTTGTAGTGGTTGAATCAGTACCAGCAAATAAGCAACGTTTAATTAACAAATTAAAAAACAAGTTTCTTTTTATTTGAACAATTAGATTGTTAAATAAAAGTTGACATAAAATACATCTCAAAATTTATAAAAAAAAAAAAATTTTTTTTTTTAGTTGTATTTATTCCAAAGTTGTTTCTATGCTTGGACCGATTCACCCACTACAAGGATGTCACTAATAAAAAAATCATCCTGTATTTTGACTTATTGTATGACTTTTCTTGCTTTCTTTTGTTTATATAATTTGACTTGGCTATTTTACAAACATTTTTTTTAAAATAGTATTTTTTAAATATTCTAAAAAGCCACAGCTTCTAAAAGCCAAAGCACATACAGTAATCGGCTGAAGTTCCACCCAAACACTAATGGCAGAACGTCCAGCAGTCAAGAGGCTTAAAAGTAAAATACTGCAAGACCTGATGTAAAACTTCAACTGGTACATACTACTACTTGGCATAGACTCTTCAAGCCATCCTATGCCCCCTCTTAAATTGACCAATGCTTGGCTGCATCGATAAGGTGGAGGGGAGTTGGCACCACTTGTCACGTTTGAAAAATGTATGTAACTAGCAAGAGAGACATGGTCGATTCGACCAAGCATTGGCCATTGTGTAGGGGGCAGTAAAACAACACAACACTTAACCCGTCAGGCCCCGATTGGCCGATATCGGCCACAACACGATTCAGTGTGATGGCCCCGTTTTAATTTTCTGGTAGTAGTAGTAGTAGTAGTAGATGGAGTGGGGGGCTTGTTTCCAGCCCTTGATGTCACCTAGATCTGTAAGGTCTTTTGTAACTACCCACTGTGTGGTTAGGTCAATTGTCAGCTAGTAGCCCGGTACTTCTTACCAGACTAAGTAGGTCACTGACCTTCAAGTTGGGCAGATCGCTGGGTTCGAGAAAGGCTCGTCCCAGTAAACTGTGTCTTTTGGCGGCGAGCCCTGGACAGCGGCCAACAATGTGTATGCTGTCTTCAGGTTCCTCGCCACATATTCGGCAATCCTTGCTCTCGGTCAAGCCAAGGTTGAATAGATGAGCTCTAAGGGTCGTGTGTCCGGTGAGGAGACCGATAGTGGTTCTAAGGTTCTTCTTGCTCATGTCAAGTAGGGCCTTGGTTTTCTTCTGTAGTGGTTGCTCCATCATGGCTTTTGCCTGGCGACATCCCTGACTCTGTTTCCAGGAAGCCCGATGTTCCTGCTCCAAGCAGTCCCTGATGATTTTCTTACCTGTAGCGAAGGGGACCCCTACAGCTGGCTCCACTGGGCAATCCAGTGTGCCCAGTTTTGCCAGTCTATCGGCCTCTTCGTTTCCGGGTATGCCTTGGTGACCCGGTATCCACATTAGGGTGATTTTGTTGGATTTTCCCAATTTGTTGAGCTCCTGCATGCAGTCCCAGACCACAGAAGATTCTGTGGTGGCTTTAGCCAGAGCGTCCAGTGCTGCTCTGCTGTCAGAGCAGATGAGGATTTGTCTGTTTTTTACCTCAAGTCGACTTTGTAGTTTTATGCATTCCAATATGGCAAGTACCTCGGCTTGGAAAACCGTAGCGTATTGTCCAAGGGGGATGCTGATTCTGTGGTTGGTTTTGGGTCCGTACACGCCTGCCCCAAAACGTCCATTTGTTCCTGAGCCGTCGGTGAACCAGGCGTCTGCGTTGTGGCTTTGAAGCCACTGCGGATTTTTCCATTCTTCCCTGGTGGGGATTAGGATTTTATAGGATTTCTCTACCGAAATTTTTTTCCGTAGTCGATCCTGGGTCAGAGTGAATGGGCTTTTGTGGAGGAGGTTTAGCTCAGGATGATTGTGCCCTCCACGCTTCCACTCGCCCAAACACTTCAGTCTGTATGCTGTAAGTCTGGCGGAGTGGATGATGAGCTTGTCCAGAGGCGGGCAGCAGAGTGCCACCTCTAATCCCGCTGTTGGGGTGGTCTTCATGACGCCAGTTGCAGCCCTCAGGTAGTTACCTTGAAGGCTTTTAAGCATTTTTACTGTCTCAAGCTTTTTCACCCTGGACCACCAGACTATTGCAGCATAGGTTAGTCTAGGCAGCAGTACTGCCCTGTAGAGCCATAAGGCGACCCTGGGTTTGAACCCCCAGGTTTTTCCCATGACTCTTTTGCACGTCCACAACGAGGCATAGAAGGTTGTTCTCTTGCGCTCGAGGTGGTGCTTCCAATTGAGCGAGCTTTGGGTCTAGATAGACTCCAAGGTATTTAACTACTGTAGCGTATTCTATCTCCTTATCCCAGAGCTTGAGACACTCAACGGGTTCGGGTTTGTATTTTCTGGTGAAAATCATGGCCTTAGTCTTGCTTGGATTAGCGGATAGACCTCTGGCCTGGCACCAGTCTTGGGTGGTCTTAAGTGCTTTGTCCATGAGCTCCTTAAGTATTGATAGGAAGTTTCCTCTGACTACTATGGCCACGTCATCAGCGTAGCCGTAGACAGAGAGGCCTAGGTTTTGTAGATCTATTAGGAGTTCATCTACAACGATGCTCCACAAGAGGGGGGAGATGACTCCACCCTGTGGACAGCCCTTAGCAGGGATTCCCGTGATGGAGGTGTCGCCTTGATAGACGGTCAGATTCCTATTTGATAGCATACTCAATGTCCAGTCAATAATGGTCTCTGGTATTCCTCGTCTGTGCAATTTTCTGGTAAGTACGGCCCATATATTTATGTCCTAAAAAATATTGTATGATGGGCCCCAACCTGATTGGTGAATTATTTTGGAAAAATTGCTTGAAAGCGTAATTTAACGCAAACTCGTACCCGAGTGATAAAACAAAATGTTGATTACCTGATCCATGAAAGAATATCACAGTTCCAGTATGTCTCTTGCCCGCGTGTTTTACAATATTTAATGGTGCAAATCTAGCCGCCATGTTTTCTGAAATTTGGAAAATATAGATTCTTATTTTTATCCTCTATTCCATACTATTTTGTATAGTTATTAGTCTTTTTTTTTATTTTACTATTCAATGCATTGGTTTTGTGTAATGTTGATTAGTTACAAGCGAATAAATAAATAAACAAATCTAATTAGTTTTCAATTATCAAAGCACTAGTATAGCGAATGGTAGATATTCCCCTTATGAATTCATTTTAGTTCATTCCATGTACCTGATGGAAAAAAAGACTCGTAACGGAACTCCTCAGTAGTGAATGGTATACGTGCCGTATTTTGCAACTCTTTAGTTCTTTTAGCGAGGGGATTCAATAAATGTATTTCAGAATATTATACCGTCTAAAATAGTAATACTTGTTTCGAATGGAGATTTATAGATAATTGTTTGCCGTCTTTGTAACAACTAGAGCAGTCAACTACAACAGGCGAACCCGTCACCTCAGGAAGTTTTAGCAATATTCGATCGTTCTGTCTCTCGTGAGGTGAGCGTAGAAGACTTGGGATGAAAACAGTCCACTGTCTAGTTATGCCACTCGCCCATCAGAGGCCAACGCCTTACAGTGAGGCACCGGGAAAGGTAACCAGCAGGCAGCCTCGCCCCCTGACTACCAGTTTGGAAAGATATCTCCGTCTGGAAATAACCATCAGGATACCTCCTACCTCTTGACTGGTTACAGGACCAAGGTCGCTTGCACATTCCTCTCCCTTATCTAGCGGAAATACGGTGTCTATCGAATCTATCGCGGACCACGGCATCCTTTGCCCTGCTGTTCACCCGGGATCGGGTGGCCGAATGGTCGTTTCAAGAGCAGTTGCCGTAAGGTTTACAATACCCCCGCTCTATAGGAAACATTACTTTTTCCAGACTCCCCCGGCTGTCAGGATGCACAATCGATTGGCTGACGCCGCACGGTGCGCAAACCACCCAGGAGCGTCTGAAGGTTGACTTCTAGGGGAGACTGGTACGCAGGCCAGAGTCCTACCGGGGCTTGCACTTCTGCGTGGAGGCCGCCGGATGGGTGTTGACCCGTGCGTTTGACCGACCCTATACAACTAAGTTTTAGTGGCCAAAGTGCAACTGGGCCCATTAGCTCCCGCCTACTTTGTAACAAATGGAATGCATCCTACAATACGTAAGATTTAGCTTACAAACTGTAAGATTAAAGCTAAATCTTACAAACTGTAAGATTTAGCTTTTAACCCCTCGCGTACCAGACGGCCCGAAACGTCCAGAATTGATATTTACCGTCGAACCCCAGACGGCCCGAAATGGCCAGGCGAGGCCGACCGCTAATTATGTTAGTACAACTTTGACTAATAATTATGAATAATCTTTATTGCTTTACATAACGACGTTACAAATATCTAATAGCAAATTTCAATAGGAACATAAAACAGGTCTTTTTTAGACGATCGGTGTGACAGTTTCGGAGTAATCGTTTTTTTTTCTGAAACGCCATCTTTTTTTTGAGACTCGCGAATTTCTTACGGGCCGTAAGGCACACATTAAAATTCAAACTGCGGGCCGCGAGGGGTTAAGAACTTAGAATTCACCAAAAAGTTAGCCGATCTCACCGACTCCAGTGTTACCTTTATATGACTGTGACTGTGGTTTTTTTAAATAAATAGTACATTTGGCACTTTATTCTTTTCGATTAGTATTCCTTTAGAGAGAGGCAAAATATGTATGCTTTGGTTCCCTTCGGAGGCGGTACTACCATCCAGTGAGCGCTGGAGCCTTCCATGGGGGCGGAAGTGGATCCAGAGGCAAATAGGGGGGGGAGGGGGAGGTGGCTTGACGTAGTCTGGAGAATTATTTGCAAGTTGATAAAGAAAATTCCCCTCAGTAATAAGTTGGTGCAACGAATAGATGAAATGGCTAAAGACGTCGAAATATCCTTATAAGCCTTATTTGAAGACTTGAGGATTCACTATTAAGCCTTTCGGAACATATTAGGTATTGCTACCTTGGCTATTTTTTAAAAAAAACAAGATAAAGTACTAAATTCGATCATTTTAATGCTAAATCTGAAAGAAAATTTAATTTTTATTTATTTTATTTTTTAAATTTGTATTTATGATGGTATTATACTGGAATATGATGGTGTTTATGTTGTTTCCCATACTGCAATAAGTCAAAAAAACTAACTAACCTACTGGCAAATAGGTGCTTATGAATTGTTAAAAAAACTAACCTACTAAAACTAACCTACCGAAATGTAGGCGTTTGTCAGCTTTTTAAATGCCTATTATTTATTGAGTCCGACAAACGATAATTGCAGTTTCGGAATCACGTGGTGGTAGTCGAGATCCAAAAAATGTAGCTGGTAGCAATACCTAGGTAATTATAGTAATAATGGACAAAACTTACGTTATTATCAGACGATTCCCTCAAAACAAGAAACACAAACGGGGGGGCACGCAGCGACACCCGAGCGGATACCAACACAACCGCACTCGTTAATGGCCCCTTAAACTGAAAAGTGACTGATAATTATAATTTGTCACATATTTTTATAGCGATCCCGTCCAGTTAAACTCATTGACAGTTAATAAGGGGCAATCATATTATCGGATGCGTCCGTTAGGGGGCAAACATATTATCGGGCTCGTCCAAAGGACGCGGCCAATGGACGCGACTGAAAGGTTATCTGTGTAATGAATTTCTATTGAGCCGTGCACATTATCGGACGTCAGTCGCGGACGTGACGTTGAGGCTTCGGACGTCCAATAGAGATCTGGCAAGCCGCGTCCCAAACGACACGGCCCGGTGGCATAGTGGTTAGGTCGCCTGATCTTACATTGTAAGGTCCCGGGTTCGATTCCCGGCTGGGTCACCATTTTCCGTTGGGATCAAATTAACGGAATTGCATTTTCAATTCTGTCGATCGAATGCAATAACAAGACACACACTTACAGATATGTTACACGAACACATACATATAACACGTCATAGTAGGGTTGGTTGTAAGAGATTGTCATATGATAATAAACCCGCCCATTGTGACATTTTCACAATAAAGAGTATAAACAAACAAACTATGCATACTGTTCAGTCGCGTCCATCAGCCGCGGCTTATGGACACCAAAAATATGCCGCGGCTTATGGACGCGACTGAACGGTTATCTGTGTAACGAATTTCTATTGAGCCGTGCACTTTATCGGAAGTCAGTCGCGGACGTGACCTTGAGGCTTCGGACGTCCGATAGAGATCTGGCAAGCCGCGTCCCAAACGACTGTGCATACTGTTCAGTCGCGAACATAAGCCGCGGCTTGCGGACGCGTCCGATTATATGATTGCCCCTTCAAACTCGTGTGCCAACAGGCGTCAACAACAGCACAGACTTATTAGGAGCTCTCTAGAGTCTAGACGATCAAGCATGCAGCATCGCGTCGCGGGCTGGGGAGGGATCGTAAACCGCAGGAAATATCACAATAATTTTTTTCAATATTTAACAAAATTGCCTAATTTTGTAGTTTAGGAATTATTGCAGTATAGGAACCTTTCTCAGAAATCGAAAAAATAAATAAATACTACTAGATTCGATCATTGTAATGCTAAATGTGAAAGAAAAAAGCTTCGGACGCGTAAATTTTCGAGACCAAATTTACATTAAAAAAAAACTCAGTTTTTAAACTCAGTTTTTAGGGTTGTTTTAAAAAAAACTAATCTAACCTACCGCCAAATAGGTGTTTATGTATTATTTAAAATTAAAAAAACTTAACCTACCGAAACGTATGGGTTTGGCGCTTTTTTGAATGCCTAAATCTCGCGTATTTATTGAGACCGAATAAATATTATTGCAGATTGGAAATCACCGTGGTAAATATAGTCTGGTGAGGTTAAAAAATCAACAATCTAGAAGAGGTTCCTATACTGCAATAATACCAGGGAGTCACGTAATTAGACGTAATTGACTCCCTGGCATAAAACTACAAAATTAGGCATTTTTGGGAAATATTACAAAACATATTTACATATTTCCAGCGGTTTACGATCCCCTCCCAGCCCGCGACGCGATGCTTGACAAGCATGCTTGATCGTCTAGAGAGCGCCTTAGGGAGCTAGTCAGACGGTAATATATAGTACATTGGCCGAAGTTCTTATGCAAGAATTGAAGATGCCGTTGATGATATATATATTTTTAATCATTTAATTTGAAATATTTGAGCCTCCACAAATATTCAATAGCCACCTTCCGATGCATGATGCTTTGACGAGGCCACCACGTTGTCCAAAGATCTTCCAATTCTTTCTTGAACATTTCCGCGTCATTCATGTTCGTGCATTGCCTTCTCTATCTCATAGATAAAGGAGATAGACTGAATCGTACAGGAGATAGACAAGCAGGATAAAACTGAATCGTCATTGCCAGGTCTCCTACCGACCTACCAGCACACTGACCTAAAATTCAAAATAAATAAGTAGTAATTATTAAAATTCACTATATTCTAAGATTTTTTGACGATAATTTTAATACTTAAAATTTCGAACAGGTTACTAACGCCCCCCTTTTTATTGTTGCTGTTGCATATGCAGACGTTTGTTAAAGTTTATAAAGTCTCTCCTTGAACTGCTTATATACCAAATCAAATTATTGTTAACAAAGTCATGATATTGCCAATATCCAAAAAAGAACAGCTACCCTAAAAAATAAGAAACCACGTCGATTATCTAGTGGCGTTATAATCTTTATAAACCTTCCATGTCCTAACTTAGGTACCACAGGACTCGATGTAATTTTTGTACTATGATGAATCGATGACAAATATAGATGTACAATTAAGAGAGTGTAAATAGGTGTAATGATGAAATCTCTAAAAATAAGTATAATTATTAATTCTGAAGGGCATAGAAGTTATAAAAATATTAAGATTAGTCATCAGTTAGACTTATTTTCCACTAAGCGGCTAGTCGCAAGTGGCTGGCTGCGCGCGATTCCTATTTATATGCGAGTCGCGGCCGCGTCAATGGGTATGGTAAATATGACTTATTTGAATAAATAGGAATAGCGCTTATTTGACATAACGGAATAAATAGAACTAGCCGCTTAGTGAAAAATAAGTCGTAAGGTGCTGAGCTTTTATAACATTAGAAGTTATTATACTAGGTTCTTACAAATGTGTAACATTAAACTCCCGATGTCGAAATTTGTTTAAATACAGTTAATTTGGAAATAAAAAGGAACTGAACGACTATCGAACAAATCGTGGACGCGACCCTGACCACGATACGTAACTGTACATACTGCTGGTCGTTTATTAGTAGTAGGTAGTAGTAGATGGAGTGGGGGGCTTGTTTCTAGCCCTTGATGTCACCTAGATCTGTAAGGTCTTTTGTAACTACCCACTGTGTGGTTAGGTCAGTGGTCAGCTAGTAGCCCGGTACTTCTTACCAGTCCAAGTAGGTCACTGACCTTCAAGTTGGGCAGATCGCTGGGTTCGAGAAAGGCTCGTCCCAGTAAACTGTGTCTTTTGGCGGCGAGCCCTGGACAGCGACCAGCAATGTGTATGCTGTCTTCAGGTTCCTCGCCACATATTCGGCAATCCTTGCTCTCAGTCAAACCAAGGTTGAATAGATGAGCTCTATAATGGTCATGTGTCCGGTGAGGAGTCATGCTCCTTGCTCATGTCAAGTAGGGCCTTGGTTTTCTTCTGTAGTGGTTGCTCCATCATGGCTTTTGCCTGGCGACATCCCTGACTCTGTTTCCAGGAAGCCCGATGTTCCTGCTCCAAGCAGTCCCTGATGATTTTCTTATCTGTAGCGAAGGGGACCCCTACAGCTGGCTCCACTGGGCAATCCAGTGTGCCCAGTTTTGCCAGTCTGTCGGCCTCTTCGTTTCCGGGTATGCCTTGGTGACCCGGTATCAATATTAGGGTGATTTTGTTGGATTTTCCCAATTTGTTGAGCTCCTGCATGCAGTCCCAGACCACAGAAGAGTCTGTGGTGGCTTTAGCCAGAGCGTCCAGTGCTGCTCTGCTGTCAGAGCAGATGAGGATTTGTCTGTTTTTTACCTCAAGTCGACTTTGTAGTTTTATGCATTCCAATATGGCAAGTACCTCGGCTTGGAAAACCGTAGCGTATTGTCCAAGGGGGATGGTGATTCTGTGGTTGGTTTTGGGTCCGTACACGCCTGCCCCAAAACGTCCATTTGTTCCTGAGCCGTCGGTGAACCAGGCGTCTGCGTTGTGGCTTTGAAGCCACTGCGGATTTTTCCATTCTTCCCTGGTAGGGATTAGGATTTTATAGGATTTCTCTACCGAATTTTTTTTCCGTAGGCGATCCTGGGTCAGAGTGAATGGGCTTTTGTGGAGGAGGTTTAGCTCAGAATGATTGTGCCCTCCACGCTTCCACTCGCCCAAACACTTCAGTCTGTATGCTGTAAGTCTGGCGGAGTGGATGATGAGATTGTCCAGAGGCGGGCAGCAGAGTGCCACCTCTAATCCCGCTGTTGGGGTGGTCTTCATGACGCCAGTTGCAGCCCTCAGGTAGTTACCTTGAAGGCTTTTAAGCATTTTTACTGTCTCAAGCTTTTTCACCCTGGACCACCAGACTATTGCAGCATAGGTTAGTCTAGGCAGCAGTACTGCCCTGTAGAGCCATAAGGCGACCCTGGGTTTGAACCCCCAGGTTTTTCCCATGACTCTTTTGCACGTCCACAACGAGGCATAGAAGGTTGTTCTCTTGCGCTCGAGGTGGTGCTTCCAATTGAGCTTTGGGTCTAGATAGACTCCAAGGTATTTAACTACTGTAGCGTATTCTATCTCCTTATCCCAGAGCTTGAGACACTCAACGGGTTCGGGTTTGTATTTTCTGGTGAAAATCATGGCCTTAGTCTTGCTTGGATTAGCGGATAGACCTCTGGCCTGGCACCAGTCTTGGGTGGTCTTAAGTGCTTTGTCCATGAGCTCCTTAAGTATTGATAGAAAGTTTCCTCTGACTACTATGGCCACGTCATCAGCGTAGCCGTAGACAGAGAGGCCTAGGTTTTGTAGATCTATTAGGAGTTCGTCTACAACGATGCTCCACAAGAGGGGGGAGATGACTCCACCCTGTGGACAGCCCTTAGCAGGGATTCCCGTGATGGAGGTGTCGCCTTGATAGACGGTCAGATTCCTATTTGATAGCATACTCAATGTCCAGTCAATGATGGTCTCTGGTATTCCTCGTCTGTGCATAGCGTTTTTTATAGTTGCATATGAAGTGGTGTCAAATGCTCCTTCGATGTCCAGGAATACTCCCACAGCGTAACCTTTCGCCGCTAACTGTGTCTCTATTGTACTCACCAGGTGATGTAGGGCAGTGTCCGTAGATCTGCCCTCCATATAGGCATACTGAGCATCAGCAAGCGGTTGAAGAGCTAGGTGGTTGGTTTTCAAGTAGCCGTCAACTAGTCTCTCCAGTGATTTCAGGAGAAAGGAGGTGAGGCTAATGGGTCTGTAGTCTTTGGCAAAGATTTGGCCGTTCCTGCCTGCCTTTGGAATGAACGTGACTCTTGCGCTGCTCCAGGCATGAGGGACGTGTCTGAGGGCTATGCTCGCTCTGAGTACCTTTGTTAGAGGGCCCAGCAGCTGGCTTAGCCCTTTTTGTAGTAGGACTGTGTATATTCCATCCAGTCCAGGTGATTTGTAAGGGTCGAAGGTGCTCATGGCCCATTCTACTGCTTTTGGATTAACTATCTTGGCTGCAAGGGCCCACTCCCTGGGCTTGTGGAGCCTCTTGGAGTTCTCCCCTGCGACAATTGGGTTTGAGGATTCCTGGAAGGCCGGAAAGTGTGTTTCCATTAGGAGCTTCAAGGTTTCCTTGGTGTCGCTTGTGTGCCCCCCCTCTGGTCGTTTAAGGCATCCCAGCTGGGGGCGGTTGTTAGAGCTGAGGATCTTGTTGAGACTGGAAGCTTCGGAGGCTGTTTCCACGCTCTCACAAAAGTCCCTCCAGCTTCTTCGTTTGGCTTTAACAATGGCCTTGTTGTATTCGTTTCGGGCGTTTTTGTATTCCTCCCAAAGATGTTGCGAGTTAGTGTTGTGATTTCTTGCCCTATTGAAACACCTTCTCAGCGTAAGCCTGAGCTTGGTCAGCTCTGGGTTCCACCATGCGACCTTTTTTGAGAGGTTTTTTTGTTTCAAAGGGCAATTCTGCTCGTAGGCGTCTATAACGGCATTATACAGTGATAGTGCAACTGTTTCTAGTTGCTCTTTGGTGTGGAATCGATTCGGAACCGTGGTGAGCTTGATAGCCAGGTCCCTATCGAATCCTTCCCAGTTGGTATTTCTAGGGTTGCGAGCCCACTGAATTTCCAATGAGTGCCGAAGCGTTAGATGGATCTGCCTATGGTCCGAGCCTGAGGGTTCATCTGAGACCCTCCAGTCTTGAATCAGGTCGGCCACTTCTTTTGTGCAGATCGTGATGTCCAATACCTCCTGTCTTCTTGAGTCTATTAAGGTAGGTTCTGTTTCTCTGTTGAGGATGGTGAGTTCATTGCCTAGGATAAAGTCATGCAGGCTTACCCCCCTCGGGTTTATGTTGGAACTACCCCCAGCACACGTGGTGGGAGTTCGCATCGCAACCCAGAAGGAGTTGGAGCCCGCGTTGTTTCGCATATGCCACTAGGTTGGTTATATCTTCTTGCGGTGGCAGGTCAGTGGAGTCATAAGGCATGTATGCTGACCCAATGAGTAGATCCACCGTCCTGTCTCCTGTCAAGTTGAGTTTTGTTAAAACGACCGTTAGGTCATCGCCGCTGAGTTGTGGCAGAAAAGTGGCTGTGACGCCCTTAGTGACCACGCAGGTCCTGAGTTTCCGAGTCGGTTGGGCCTTATGAATGGTTCCGCAACCTCCTAATCCACTTATAGTATCCCTAACAATCCAAGGTTCTTGGATTAGTGCTATTTTGGTCGTTTATTAAAGCATTTCAAATTATATTTAACGGGTAATCGAGTAATGACTTACCAGGGAAAAATAACAATTGAAAATTAAATCAATAGGTACCAAATCAAATATTGTACTAATAACAGAATCTAATCAAATTGCCATGGTCAATTTCAATGATGCGAGGGAGGGACCCGAGTGACATTGAATTGCTAAATAAAAATGTCGTCATGATCGAATCCCACGCCGGGCGCCGGCGAAACAGTAAAATGACTAATTAATCAAAATATTCCAAAGTTTCAACATTAATATGACATTACATAGAATACTGTGAGCAGGCATATGTATTGATAATGCATTTTTAAACATAGGACATTAAAAACAGAAATCAACAAGTGAAATTAAAAACAGAATAATCACCAATTTTACCTACTGGTACATATAAAAAGTTATCAGTCTTACAAGTTATATTTTAAATCCCTATAAATATAAGCTTTGCCGTACTACAAGCGTTATATCATATATTTCAGAACTTTGTACAACATTCTGTCTTTTTGTTCATTTAGATAGGTATATATTATTTTCCTAGTGTTACTTAATTTTCCTTTTTGAGGTGAGGTAGGTTAGTACCTACAAAATACTTGCATTAAATAGGATTTATAAAATTATGTGTATTATTATTATTATAGTTTAACACTAGCCACTTCTAGCGACTTTTATAGTACGGAAAATGTCATACCTAGCGAATTTTGGGCGCCCGGCTAGCTTTATCTCCAGAGAAAGTCGTGAATTTGACATTAAAATGTCAAATCTAAATTTATCAGGATGTTGTAATAAAAAAATCGATGTTCGGATGTGAAAATGATCGGTTTCCAAAAGCATAATTAGTAAGTAACGCGGAATACTTTTCGCGGAATTAGAAATGTTGTATTTTTTTTATTACTAATTGAATATTTTCTTCTATATGTACTTATATTGTACAAATATTTATTTACCTACCCAAGAGTATATATCAATAGCACAGGCCAAATAATAAAAAGCTCTTGACCATTTTTTTTTCTAAAGTAAAGTGTATTACTTAGGATATTTATTATGTAACCAATTCCATTTTTGTCATTTTTCGTTTTCGTTCTTGGAATTTGAATTTAATAGGTACCTAATGATACTAATGCTAACATTATGTACCAACCAAAACATTATAAAAGAATTATGTTGACCTATATCACAACGCTATTAAAATGTCGGTGTTTGTACCTTCGATCGGACTTTATTTGTATAAAGCCGGTTTTATCGAAACAATACACAAAAACATCAAACAAAAGGGCGTGGCTTTGCCTACATTTGTGTAGCTTTGCATACATTTGTGTATGCAAACACAATGTTTTTGTTTCCCGGGGCCCGTGGAAAACATTCCCCGCGCGGGTGGAGATGGGCGGGTTTGTTTTATTTTCAACCTGCGTGCATGCGCGGAGCTGTCAGTCAACTGTTCTATACTTTTTAACCTTAATCAAAGAGAGACCTGTTATCTGGGAAACACATTGCCGAGAATACAAGGACTAAAAAAGAAACATAACGCTGTTGAAGAACTAGCTTTGTTGAAGGCTTGTACTTGTAACTCAATAAATGTCAAAATTTAGTGGTCGTAAATACGGCCTGACTCGAAATATGTTTCTTCTCCCGGAAATTTCATGTATAATTGTTAAAACTGAAAATACTTCTTCTTCTACGGAACTCATTTTGATATCTGCACACATCGTTTGTTTAAGCCTGAAACATATATACGCAGGAGACAGCATGTGTGTGAAAACAAATATTTTTGTCTAATGTCTTTTATGTGTATTGTTTCAAAAAAACATGCGCAGAAGAGCCGGCTTTGGGGCAAACACATTTTCGGACGCGTCCGTCAGCCGCGGCTTATGGGCGCGACTGAATAGGTATCTGTGTAATGAATTTCTATTGAGCTGTGCACATTATCAGACGTGAGTCGCTGACGCCTGTACATACGTTCGTAAGCCGCGGCTTACGGACGCATCCGATAATGTGTTTGCCCCTTTAAAAAGGGAGCCATAGAACATAGAGCGACCTATCGCTCTGTCTATGCTCTAGCACAGACACAGAATATGTTTAAATTGAATTTTTAAAATTTATTAGAAAGATCATCAAGAAAATTTTCAATAATAATCAAGGAAATTGTCATTTGATAAAATGCCTGATTGAAATCACTTGCACAGCCATAAAAATAAAAAGGAAAAAATCAATGATCATGCAAAGATCTTCTCCTATTGGTTGATTTTTTGGCTGCTATTGGTTGACTTTTTTTGTATGAAGATTACCGGGCATGGTCAACAGCGTCTACAGTTTTTTTCCGTTCTGTATTAAAGGGCGACTTAAAGGTATCTGTGTAATGAAAGTCTATTGACCCGTGCACATTATCGGACGTGTCGCGGACGTGACCTTGAGGCTTCGGACGTCCAATAGAGATCCGCAAGCCACGTCCCAAACGTCTGTGCATACTATCAAGGGGCGAACACATTATCGGACGCGTCAGTTAGCCGCTGCTTATGGGCGCGATCTGTATAATGAATTTCTATTGAGTCGTGCACATTATCGGACGTCAGTCGCGGACGCGACCTCGAGGCTTCGGACGTCCGATATAGATCTGGCAAGCCACGTCCCAAACGACTGTGCATATTGTCCATAAGCCGCGGCAGCGGACGCGTGGGATAGTGTGTTTGCCCCTTTAGTCGCGGCCATTAGCCGCGGTTTACGGACGCGTCGATAATATGTTTGCCCCTTTATAATGGCCATCGCAACATTGAATATTCTTTCCCGTCTAACAACACTGCATAACGTATTCGCAGTGGATATTAACGTTGATGGAAACGGTTAAGCCTCGACGGTTACAATATTGTTAATTGAATCTTTTTTGCTTTTGATTAAATAGCCACCATTTAAACAATATTTTTTCACGGTCAACTGTACTTCAGCATTCCCTTCAGGTATAATCTCGGACTTTCAGATAGGGACCCGTATTGACTCTTCGAGGAAATACCTACCTATCCCTTTTTTTGCCCGCTCTGGCAGGCGATTTTAAAAGTGAGTCGCGAAAGCTGCTTTTTCCCATTTGTTTGCTGGATTTTGCGCAGGTAAGATCTCCGTCCTTTATATCTACGACCATGGCAACTTTTGTTTTAAATAACGCGTAAAGAAGAAGAATAAACTATGGATGGACGACGGACGGTTCTTCTTTTTTGTCTGTATAAATATATAGGTTGTTTTAAGTAGTGTGATACATTGTTAAGTAATTTAATTTCAATTTTAGCGTCCATAATCTGTATATAATTGCTAAAATTAGTGATCAGCTCAACTTCATCGCATATAGACGCATCGTTGGGACAAATTGGTATGTTATTCAGTGATGCCTTTGTTTTGGTTTCAAAATCAGCTGTCATCCGTGTCATTGGTTTATTTATATGGCCAAAGGCCGTTTTGCGTGCTATTTGTTTTGAATGAAACCTACATTATTAACATTACTGTCTGCCATTTAATATTCGACTAACCCGTGGTTTGGTTTCTATAATTGGTGTGCTTTTGCGAGGCGCTCGGGCGATTTTTACTTGTTTGTTTATTGACATCGACGCGATAATATCCCTCTCCAACTACTGTGTACATATCTATATTTTGCGTATTGATATGAAGTCGTAATTTATTTATTGTTATTAGGCCAAGAAAGCCTATCACGGATTCGTAACATAAGTCAAGGTATTTATTTTATTTCTTGTAGATTAAAATTTTATTCGTTGATATTTCAAATCTTGCGATTATTCGTAGGTATTTCTGCGATATGAGGAGAGCAGTGACCACTGCTGATAAGTGCAATTTTTAGAGAATTTTATCTTATAATGGGGTTTTATAAAAATAGATAGGGATTTTATATTTTAATAATCATTATCTCAGTTAGCCAACTGGTTTATTTTAAGATAATCATACACTTAGAGGGGTCAACTACAACGGGCGAACCCGCCACCCCAGGAAGTTTTAACAATAGTGATTGTTCTGTCTCCCGTGAGGTGAACGTAGAAGACTTGATACGAAACAGTCCACTGTCTAGCTACGCCAACTCGCCCGTAAGAAGCCAACACCTTGCCGCGAGACGCCGGGAATGTACAACAAGCGGGCGGGCCTCGCGCCCTTACTATCAGTTTCGGCATCCTTACTACCAGACCCAGCGGTGGATACATAAAGGTGGATACACTAAGTGCGATTCCAGCCCACCCTCGTATCCATCTACTTGGGGAGCTAATTAGCCCAGTGCAGTTAAGACATTGTGACCCATGTGTTAGGGTCGGCCCAACTCACAAGTCATCCATCCGGTAGCCTCCACGTAGAAGTGCGAGCTAAGGTAGAACTCTGTGCCTGCGGGTCAGATCCCCTGGAAAACACTCTTCGAGCGCTTCTGGACGGTTTGCGCACCGTGCGACGACAGTCAATCGACTGTGCATTCCGACTGATAACTGGGGGCGTCTGGAATCCGTTTTGTTTCCTATAGAGCTGGGGTGGTTGTTAACCTTACGACAACCGCTCTTCAAATGACCAATTCACCCACCATATCCCGAGTGGTAGGCGGGTAATGGACGCCGCTGTCCGCGATTGATTCAATAGACACCGAACGGAATCACTGCTACGTAAGGGAGAGGTCCGTTCAAGCGACCTCAAATCCGTAATTAGTCGGGAGGCCAGAGAAATCTGCCATCTGGTCGCAAACCCAGTGTCTCGCAGTAGGGCATTGGCTTCTTACGGACGAGTGGCGTAACTAGACGGTGAACCGTTTCGTCACAGTCTTCAACGATCACCTCACGGGAGACAGAACGATCAATATTGTTAAAACTTTATGGGGTGACGGGTTCGCCCCTTGTATTTGGCATCTCCAAGTATTCATCTACATGGAATTTATTCATCAGTCGAGTAGTTATTACGTTATTTCATGACTTGATGATTTGTTTCTACGCCCATAGCTCAAGATGTCTTTTAGCGCCTCCCCCTTTGAGGTTTTTCTGTATCCGCGGCTGACCAGACCACAGCGTCCATTGCCCGGCTCTGACACAGGATTGGGTGGCCGATTGTTCATTTCAAGAGTGGCTGTCATAAGGTTAACCCTTCGGCTACGTAATTACCAAATTTGGTTGCACATCAGAACACCGTTGACTACGTAACGACCAATATTGGCAGCTAGCTCCCGGAGCGCACAGAAATATTATTTTCTAATTCGAACGCATCCTAAAATCCATACCAAATACCTCATTATAACCATAGACACATAGACGGCCGCTAGTATAATTTCGCGCGTCATTTTGCGGATATTTCTGGTAAAATTCCATTGTCAAACATCATATTTTTTTTTCCAGAAATACAAAAAAAAAATATTGGGTTTTATGAGCCAATCTAAATATTTTTGTATATAAATAAGCAAAACGAAATATTACTTTTGATAGAGAATCTAATAAAGATCACGATGGTATTTACAATTCCTAAATAGAGTTCCGTATTTTTCCGTAATACAAGTACAAGTTAGAAATGCCCAGTTTTTTTCACTCTTTCGACTTTCTCATATTTATTCATAATTATCTTATTGTTTTAAAAAATGAGATTTCAATATTTTATATACAAAATTTTAATGCGATCATTGTACACTTATTATTTTTAGGATTGCTATACTAGTTTCATAGTTATAGTACTTTTTGTCGAGCGCGGCGATATTGCAAGAAATTCCAATACTTTTGCCGCGGTCTGTCGTGAAATTATGCCGCTACTCGAAGGGTTAATAACCACTCACACTCTATAGGAAACAAAGCTGTTTCCAGGCTCCCACGGTTATCTATCGGAATGCACAATCGATCGGCTGATGCTGCAATGTGTGCAAGCCATACAGGAGCGCCCAAAGTACGATTTCCAGGGGAAACCGGCCCACGGGCATGGGTGCTGACCCGCGAGTCGGGCCAACCCTAACACATGGAATATAATGGCCCAACTGCACTGAGCCAATTAACTTTAGATAATCATACAACTAGAGCTATCAACTACAACGGGCGATCCCGTCACCTCAGAAAGTTTTTACGATATTTGATCGTTCTGTCTCCCGTGAGGTGAGCGCAGAAGATTTGGGATGAAAAAAAACCACTGTCTAGTTACGCCACCTGCTCGACAGAGGCCAACGCCTTACGGTGAGGCACCGGGAAAGGTACCCAGCGGGCAGACTCGCTCCCTGTCTACCAGTTTTGGAAGGATATCTCCGTCTGGAATTAACCTTCAGGATACCTCCAACCTCCCGACTGGTCACAGGACCAAAGGCATTTTTGCCCGGCTCTGGTCATTTCAAGAGTGGTTGACGACAGGTCAACATCCACTCCCGCTGCTTAGGAGACAGTATATTTCCGTAGTCTCCAGACTCCTTCAGCAATTAGTCAGAGTGCACAACTGAAAGGCGTCGCCGAACGGTGCGCAAACCGTCCAGTACCGCCGGGAGGAAATCCCACCAGGAGAAACCGATCCGCCAGCCTTGAGGCCTGAGACGCAAGAGTCTTACCCGGGGTAGCCTTCCGCACGAGGAGGCTTCTGAATAGGAGCTGAATCTAGAGTTGAGCCGATCTGAGATCTGAGAACAAAGTGGATCTTGTGGCCCAAGCTGCATGAAACTATTCGCTACCGATCCTGATTATCATACAGTTTGATTTCAAGAAAAATATTATACTTACTCGTCACAATATAGGCTCAGCTTTATAAATAAGATAGAAACGAATTTACCGCTGAAATTTGTAGAATCCGACGTTTCGGAATGTTAAACAACCGCGATAGTCTTCGATTTTATATGTCTGCTCTCGTTAGTGGCCGTCAATAACGATTTTTCTGCATCTATTCGTACCTGCATTTGATTTCACTACAAAAAATTGGGCCGTGTAATCATGAATAGGATAAAGATGAATTTACCGCATGAAGTTTGTAAAACCCGAAATTTTGGCGATGTTGCAATCGCCGTTGTCCAGGGTAGACAACATCACCGAAACGTCGGGTGCTACAAACTTCAAGCGGGAAATTTGACCGGCGAAAAATTTGAAATTTTTATCCTATTTAAAATGTCAAACAACGGCATGAGTCTTTGATTTAATATTGCATAATCATGATCATTAAAATTGACAAATTCAACCGAACCACAAGTACGGGCAGAGTCAATTGAAATTGTGATACATAGGCATATAAATGAATTTCTAAATATCCCACATGTTACCCACATTACACACCTTACCGATGAAGATGATTTGGATTCTTTGGCAAAAACTTCTTGGCAATTGAGGCAACAACCATAAGTCAAGCGAATTGAAATTGAAATATCAAAATTAACGTCACTCATCATATTTTATTACTCTAGGACATAATATTATTTCTAAATTTGTTCAAGCCTCTCATAGCTCGTGCCAACAAGGATCTGGTAGCACCCTCCAAACCCCCAAGACAGTTTGCGCGGGATGGCTAAAGGCAAAAAAAATATTCCACTCCAAAACCTTTCTCAATAATCAAGATAGCTTCAGATTGAATTCTGGACCTCTGTTCGGTCTCTAGGCAGTATCAATTCCCGGAAGGTCTCGGAAGCATAGTTTCCCGATCATATATAACTCTTTACTCCCTTTCTCGGAAGATGGCCCTTATTGTAGAATCAACTGTTCTATGGAAATCAAATATCCCTATCTTAGTTTCTCTATGAAAATAATCAACTTCTTCCCAGAAATAATATCTAGGACCACAATTTTCACATCGCAAGTTCTATGGCTTTAGTTCTAATTCTATCGCGGCAACTGCAGGTTAAGATCTTGATCTAATGGTTTTTGAAAGGCTTAGCATGGATACTTTCTAATTCCTACACTGTTTCATAATTCTTTATTCCCTTTTTACAGCCAAGTGAACAGTTCATTTCTGCGTTTCTATAAATGTTATTCTCTCTATCTTTTTTAGAATATAAATGATGGTTGTGAATGACTTAAATGTAACAGAACTCCCCTAAAATGACGACCTACAAGCTGAGAGATGTGGGGTACAACACATTGAACAATGAAACGAACGCAGCGTTGGACCCACTACACGGTACTTCCTTTCAACAACACGCAACCTCCGGCATTAACAGCGATTTTGAAAATGACGATACGACCGGGGTTATTATCCATGTCGTGCCAGAAAACACAAAAGGTACTATTTTTAAATATACTACCCTTTTTATAAATTACTAACTATCAGTGTATTGAACAGACTTGGTAGAACAAAGTAACCTTTCATTTTATTTTGTTTCAGGAACATGGACCCACATAGAAGATTTAGATTCATTTTTCACAAGAATGTACCGATATTATCTCAAGGGCGGATATTACCCTATGCTCGTATCCGATCTCCTGCAACTTTTACAATACGCTTTTGTAGTTTGGTTCTGTACATTTCTTGTACATTGTGTAAATTATCCAGTTCTGTTTCGGGATACACCGTTATCAGGGCAGAATAGAACAGGAAAAATTACTTTAGCTGACGTAATTTATGGACAGGAAGAATGCATCAGTAGGATATCATGGAAATGGTAAGAAAGTTATCAGTTTCTACTAATTAATAAATTAATTCAAGGCCTTTTAACCTGTTATAATTAGGTAATAATAGGTGGCAACTTGACTAATTATAGTACTCAATATAACTTTCACTTATTACTCCATACTACCAGTAAATAAATAAAAACTTCATTAGAGACAAGTTACGTACATAGTGGTATGCAAACTCAATACTAGTGACAAATCCACCTAATTCATCAGTCCTCTTTGCTGTAATTTGGAATTTAAATTGTTAAATATGTGATAATTCCATAATTCAAATGTCTCAACCATTATGCATAGGTCTTTAGCTCATCATTTAAACAACCTAAATTTGAATCATTTTCAAAAAATGTACTTTGAAAAAAAAAACACGGCAAGCTTTACAACTTTGTCTCTGAAAGTGATCTGATCTGATCAATTGATATTGTGGTCAACAGTAGAGCTGGACATTAAACAGTTAATAATCCGTTAATTAAGATACGTTAACTAACGATGTAAAATTTTGCGTTAACGATTTAACTTTAATTCAACTTTTAATATCATTAGCGGACTATAAACTTCTATTAGATGAATCTCCCATTAAACTGAAGCCCGTTAAATATTTTTTTGTAGAAATGTCACCATTGCTCCTCAGTCTCCTCAGTCCACAAAACGAAATGTGTTTTCTATTCAAAATCTCTATTATTTATTACATTGCACTATCTACTTATCCCCCACAATACACATGTTTTGCCGATGGGTTATAAAATTTGCATTCTTCTAGAAAAAGCAGCGACTTCGACGAAGAGTTCCTACGAATTAGCCCATTCGACAATGTTTGAAAGAGTATAGTACGCAAAAAAAACAGTCAATTTGCTACGTGTTACCTGCCATTCGTAACCAATTACTTGTCTCTATAGGTGCAAACTTGAGCGTACGAGCCGTGAGCGCATCAGTGCATCAGTGAGCGTACGAGCCGCTGCTAGCTGGTCCTGCGAGTCTCAGTTCTCTCTTCTATAAGATTCCAGTAAAGAAGTAATTTTTTTCTTAACGTCTTCTACTTGCATCGAAGACTGGCAATTTCACGCCAAGCGTTCTCTCTTTTTAATTTGTTATAATGAGTGGGGTGTTTAGGGTCAAAAAGTATGTGATACTTCTTATACAAAGATATAAGAACCAATGTTTTTTCGCGGTCGTCCATTTCTGCTCGCACAACTATCTCCACAATCCGAGCAACTCGGACTGAGCGCTCTTTGAGCACTGCCAAAAAACTGACAGCGCGCGGCTCGGGGTTGAGCGGCACGGAACGAGTCACTGAAATGGGTGTCGACTTGCGATTTGAGCCTCTCGCAGCGGGCCGTGCTCGGAAGTCAATACAAGGCTTAAAATAAAAATATCAATGCCACTAGACCACACCAGGACCACTAGACTTAAAAATGCCATCGACAATATCATCAATAAATAGTTGTTAGGGCGTGATAATATTGCAACATTTTAAATTTCTACAGCCAGTGTAATCAAATGGCTCTTTTAGCATGCTCAGAAATTGAAAAAAAAAACACATTAGTCAAAAAACAGGTGGCTTGTTTCGACCACTTCTACTGCATTATCACATTGGCAATTTTAGCACAATATTCAATGTTTCATTCTGTGTATACTTAACTCAAAACATCTATTTTAGCACATTGGTGGTTTTGGCATGACTGACGATATGTTCCTTAAGTTTAAAACATTCATCGTTTATTGCACCTCTGCCAGTTTTGTTATCAATTTCAAACTTTCAATTTATGTCCAGTTTGTCTTGTTTTTTAAAACCGAAGTTATGCTTAAAAAACCAGACACCTGCAACCCTCCTAATAAAATGTATGGATATGGCTTAGTAATCTTTTTAAAAAGCACCAACTGAAACACCAACAGTCAATTTGCATCAAAAATGAAATAAAACTCTGTGATTTGATACTATCCATTGTTGGCCGATTGTCGTTTCGGGTATTATCTGTATTTATTCAATTATCGGCTCTATTTCCCTCTCCATTGCGGTGAAAGCCTGTCTTTGAAGCCTGCCATTAAATAAGCCACCGGTATATATCAGTATGGTTACACACACCTTCTATAAACAAATATTCGTGGGCTTCGAAAAAAATTCTGTTTTTTTTTTGTGAAAAATCACTTTTTCACTGAATATTTAATATTAACCCCTCCTGTCGCGAAGTAAAAACTCACCTATCACTTTTGCGCGCGACATATTCGGGCATAAAATCGACGCGAGTCAACGGCCTTGAGAAAAACGATCATAACTTATAAACCACTAAACGGATTTAAAAAAGATAAAGAGAAAAATGATCGCATTGAAATTTGACATATAAAACATTATAACCTTATATCGTAAAACAATTAAGATAATAATAAATAAATATTACAAAATTGGCAAACTGAAAAAACTCGCCTATAAAATCATTTCGATTTTTTTGTCACAAAATACGTAAAATATGCAAAAATTGTAAATACAGTTATATTCTTTATTAAATGCTTTACGATATATTTTTTTTACTTATTTGCATACAAAAATATTTATTTATTCAGCCAAGAAAAATTTTATGTATTCTCGTAAAAAAAAATTTTTTAAATTTTTAATTTGTGACTACTTATGGTATTTTTTTATATGAAATTCTTTCAAAATAACTTTATTACTACATCACACTTCTTAGAAATCACACCAGAACTTTGAGCTTTGTCTGATATTATAGAAAAATCTAAAGTTTTGAGAGTTTCCGCGTCCGAACTTAATAATAAACTTTGAATGCTCATAATATAAAATTCGTTAGATTTTTTCAATTATATTGTCTTATCATAGACTTATTATATGTCTAATAACTAATTACTATACTCCAAAGAGTCACATTTCATCGAAAAACTATGGAAAATCGCACTTTATTCTCTCATAGTAATTATCAAAACAAGTTTCTTTGCGCGATTCATTTTACAAAACAAGATATAATTTTCAAAATACGCCTAATTATGTGATAACTTAGGATGTAAATGAAGCAATACTTATTTTGTTAGTAAATTAAAGCGACATTACGTCATATTTCGCAATATATCGGGATATTTCATAAACATTACAAAATAATAACAACCATTTTTTCGCGAGCTGTTTGTTGTCGCCGAAGTGTTTTCTTTAAAAATTCGTGAAAAACAGCAAATGGACTATCTGAAATGACTAATCCTCATTCCGAAACTACTTAAAATGCAAATTACTCACTGTTCTCCGGTAAATAACACTCAAAAACTGCACACACACACTTTTTATCACCAATTCCGCGGAGCCGTACGCGGCCGTGCGAATGCCGACGGGAGACTAGGCGTTTGACGTCTATGCTCACTTTTTAATCGCCGTTCGATATTGCCACACAGAAATCTTGAATTAAAGATATTTTGGCCATATCGTTGCGCCGTCAGAAAACATATAGTACGACGTTTCGAATCGTAAATTGCATTTTTCGCAGCGGCGAGCGCTTGGTCCGGTAGCGGATGTTACGGAGTTTAGGCGGCCGACATAAATGTCCCGAATCGGATGTTACGGATAGAGCGGGTTAATGACATTCTATGCCCAAATTCCCTTTGTATGAGGGCCGTCGCCGAAATATTTAATTATCTTTTGGCTCGCTCGTCGCAACAACGAGGGTGGGCGGTGGAATGCAGACTAACGACCTGCTTTGTTAGGTTTAGGATAGCTTAAGTGTCCACCTTAGACCCATTCCATCCTCCTTCGAAGCCAAAAATTATTCACACTTGAACATAATCCTTCATTCCTCAATAAAGAAAACGCTCGACCAAATTTTTGCAGTCTCAGCTTCTCAGTTTCAGCTTCAATTCATTACCATTCAGTTATCCCCAAAGAGAAACGCCAAGTGCTTTCACACAAAACATTTTCCAGCTGGCATTCGGCATCGCTGGCCCTATGGTCTACCTAGTCCATCGCAGAATATCCATACCAAAATTTAATTTTGTGTTTATTTTATATATCATTTTCTTTTTCAGGTGGTGTGTAGTGTGCCTTTGTCTTGTCGTTTGGTTGGTGAGGCTTGCAACTAGTATCTATCATCTGTATTATGCATTTGACACAAAACAGTTTTATAATCATGCACTTAGGATAAAAGATGTAAGTATTTTGTGATTTTTGTACCAATTTTTAGTTCATAAAAAGTTGGAGCGGGCAACCGGCACACTCGCATGCTCTGCCATACATAATTAACCTTTGATTATATGTTTTCGACTCGTTACACACCACTTTGACATCCTCAAGAGATTCTTCATATCTGGCTGTGAATCTTTGTCCAAGAAAGCCAACTACGGAGCATTATATTAATCACAAAGCAATAAACTAACCACATAGCAACCACAGAATGATATTAATTTATCAGTTTTCTACCTATATTTTTACATATTTCTGTTTCATTTATGCCAATAATACGATTTACGATACGCCATTTACGGTCTTACTTAAGTAAAGTAGTAAAACCACATTATCCTCCACAAATTCCACAGTATCCTCCAAACCCCCAATACAGTTTGTGCGGGTTGGCTCTAAAGGCAAAAAACATCTCACTGCAAAACCTTTCTCAATAATCGAGAAAGCTTCAGATTGGATTATGGAGGTCGATTCGGGCTCTAAGCAGTATAAATTCCCTGAAAGTCTCGGATGCACAGCCCTGCGTCCAGATATAACTCTTTACTCTATCTCGGAAGATGGTCCTTATCGTAGAATTAACTGTTTCATAAGAATCAAATATCCCAAAAGACCACGAGTACAAATTAAATAAATAACATGATCTCATCGCGGTGGAAGTAGGCGCTCGTGGCCTGCCAGCTAAATCTTTGTTTCACCTTTTTAAAGATCTTGGTCTCTCCAGGAAAATAATCAACTCCTTTCTAGAAAAATTATCTAAAACCGCGATTTCTGCATCTCAAATTCTATAGCTTCAATGGGGGAGTGAATGGGTGGTAAGGTGGACGCTCACATGTGGCAAGACAGCTGTCCTAAACCTACCACAGCCGGTCGTTAGTCCAGAATCCACCGTTCACCTCCCAGAACTGTAATAATTATATATGATGGGCCTGATTTCTGGTCGGTGAATTCCATGGCAGCTCCGTTTGTATTTTATTTATTTACCTACCTTTTATCGATTTTCAAATCAATATCACAAACGACAAAGCAAATGCTTACGCGCATTTAATAGGATAATAAAAATAAACAATAATAATAACTAACAACTTATTTGTGAATAGGATAATAAAAATAAACAATAATAATAACTAACAACTTACTTGTGAATATGATACTCTAAATAATAATAATAACAACTAACTAAGATAATAAATAAGATGATAATAATAAAATAATAACAAATAATAATAACTAAGGTAATTAAACTAAGATAACTAACTAAGATAATAACAACTAACTTGTGAATAGGATACTCACCTAATACGTTCAGATCAGTTGGTACACATGCAAGGAATTGCAAAGGGCACAGGGCAAATTATACAAATACGGCCAGCGGGCCGCCCATTCCCCATAGGGTACACGGTGCCGGCATTAATAGTAGTTTGCCGTACCCTATAGGGTACACAGCACATAAGAGGTTAAATCTATTATTTTTCTTTTTAGAGTGATATTGGCTGGATCAGCTGGTGCTCCGTACAAAGCAGGGTTCGAGAAGCCCAGCAAGAGCAACACATGTGTGTTCACAAACAGCAAATAACAGAATTAGATATCTATCATAGAATACTCAGGTAAGTTACATTTTTACTTTTCAATAATTTACTCTTTTACATATTAATGAACATTGCCATAAAATTACGCTATTGAAGAACAAATAATAAAAAAATAATTTAAGACATGTATTTACCATTAGGTAAGACAGGTATTTAATGAATCATTTAGAGTAAAATTTTACATAGGTATTTGCCATTTACAGTTTTATATATTTATTAACATTTTATCAAGCATTCAATCGAAATCGAGTAAATGATATCACGAAAATGTAATGTATTAATTTTTTTTAAATCAGGTGTACTCTTATCACCTCTCATATGCCAAGCCCTGCTTGAATCGGATAAATAAAACAAAACGGCTGCAATATTGTCATGAACTCCAATCATCCAAACTCCGACTATCTGAATCGCTGATTATCCGAAATTAGGACGGTTTTTTTTTTTACGACAAAACGAACAAACCTACACTTCTCAACTTTGTGTAAGTGCCTGAATACAAAGATGGAAGTTCTTCAAGAAAGTCAATGAAGGCAGCAACAAACAAAGATTTAGAAGATGCCGTTTTCAAATGGTTTTGGCAGCAACGTTCGATGGGAAACCCAATTTCGGGTCCGATTCTTTGTGAAAAAGCTAAGATCTTACCTGAGAAGCGTGGCTATTCATCCTTTAAATCAAGTAACGACTGGTTCTTTTTCTTTAAAAATAGTTCTCCCATTTTTATCATACATACAGTAACTAATTAAAATAGATCCTTTTTTCGTGAAAAAGCCAATTTTCCGAATGGGGTCCGGTTCCAATTGATTTGGTTAATTGGAGTTCTACTGTAGTTATTATAACTTCATTCAATAAGAATCCAATTAATGGCTTTAAGTGACAAAAAATCTGCATTGTCCTAGAAAAAACTCTTTTTTTAATACTAGTATGTTGGGGTTGTTAGGAACCCATTGGGCATATATGGGTTAAGGTGCGGCTAAATCTTAAAATAAATCGTAAGGTTTTTTCGCAAGTACATATATATATAATTTATATCTTTATATATGAAAGAGATTCTCAAGTATAAACTGGCTGATAGGACGTGGCTCATGCCTTTCCCTAGAAAACAAGATGCTAGTTTATAAGGTGATCCTTAAACCGATATGGACTTACGGCATCCAACTATGGGGCACAGCCAATGACTCCAACGTAGAAATCCTTCAGCGATACCAGAACAAAGTTCTTAGGTCCATAGCAAACGCCCCATGGTTCACCCGGAACAGTGAGATCCACGAACACCTCAAAATGCCGACGGTTAAGGAAGAACTGCAAAAGTACAGTGCAAGATATAAAATGACACTGGTAGGACACGTGAATGCCCTAGCCTCAAACCTAACAAACGTAGGTGAAAACAGGTTAAAACTATCGTACGGTTGTATAAGAGATGAAGTACAGGTCACGAGTATGATATCGACACACTTTGCAGGGGTTAAAGAATAGGCTATTGGTAGTGTGTCTTAAATTGTACGCTTTCTTCTCTTGCAGGTTTAACAATTACTTAGTAGCAATGATAAACAAAAGATTGCTGCCTCTGTACCTAAATGTGCCTTGTGTTGGTGAAATACCGTACCTTTCAAAAGGGCTGAAATATAATCTAGAATTATTACTTTTCTGTAAGTATGGTATGGAGAGTCTTTAAGTTCTAACAGACTGACGTTTATGCTAATGACTATTTTTTTGTGGTACAGTTGGTCCCTGGAGTCCGTGGGAAAATTGCTGGCAGCTAAGAGAATGTTTCAAAGATGCAAGTAAGCGGGTGGAATTGGCCAGCCAGTTAAAGCGACATATAATTATTTTAGCACTCTTAAATTTGATACTGGCTCCTCTTATACAAGCATGGCAAATACTTTATTTTTTCTTCAGTTACGCAGAGGTAAGACCTACGTTTAAGTATTGTGAAGACTTACAGTGGGAAGACCATGATACAGCAAGAAAAATTAAAGCTTTCTGGATCCCACTTTAGGTGCATGTCCAGGTGGTGCGATTTGATTTCCACTTTTTAACTCTAACGAGGGAACTTGCAGGTAGTAACATCTGGATTCTTTGCTGAAGGTCCTAGTGTCTCACAATCGCACTGATTGAAACTCGCGCATCAAATTGCACCATCTGGACAAAGTCAGAAGATTGTCTTTCTTCCAGTCTACATCCGTAGACACCTGGTTTACACCTCCCAACATCGCTAAGAAAACCTAATGAACTAATAATAGTTGGTTTTAATTTTAGTTAATAAAAAGATCTCCAGGATCTCTCGGTCTACGCACATGGTCACTATATGCAAGAATATCATTACGGCATTTCAACGAGCTTGACCACGAACTAGGTGACAGATTAACAAGAGCTCATAAACCTGCAACTAAGTACTTAGCGACGTTTCCTTCGCCAGTAACAACAGTTGTTGCAAAGTAAGCTATTATTAATATTTCCAATATTGAGCTGAGAAATGGCAATATATTTACGACTATTTTACAGGAACATTGCGTTTCTCAGCGGAAGTATTTTGGGGGTTCTAGTCATGCTTTCAATTTACGACGAGGATGTTTTAACAGTGGAGCACGTTCTAACAATCATCACTTTTCTTGGTTGTATTCTGGCCGGGGCGAGGTAAATATTATGTTCTACTAGATACATAGAATTTATTACTATTTGATGCAGCCACCTAGCCGGTGCCGTAACCTAAATAATCCTCTTGGTCATTTTTATGATCATCTCAGGAGTTGCATATTTCCGTATTCTACTTATGTAGTATTTACTTCCTTGCTTGAAAGCAACTAATTACGAGCAATGTTCGGGAGGTTCAGAACGTTCCAGGGTCTCCGATCCTGGAAATACAAAAAATCCAATCCTGGACATCCGGTGCCAACTCGAATTGTAAATTTTGCTCAAAAGAGTTACATACTTACCCTATTTACATTTTATTTAGGAAAATAAAAATGAAGTATTTTATTTAAAAAAATCCATTAATTAATCCACCTTTCTTTGTTATGTTTATAGCTGTAGCAGATATAAGAATATCATTTGAATTAAATATGCATTTGAAAAGTAGCAAAATGATGATCTCATAGGTGTTTGCCAGAATCATTCGCATACCATTTTTAGCGACACATTACGTGACATACGTGACATTTTCATTGTACTCGATCTAGACATTAATCATGGGAACACATTTGTAAACCGTTCACACGCTAAACTTGTATATAAGCCCATACAATTGTCATTAAAATAACACTTCGTCATTACGCCGCCTTACGAGTAGATCATTATATACGGCGTTAGCATAAGAGAAGATCTGTATCGATCCTGTATATCGCGAGAAGAAATAATAAACGAGTCAGAGGAACATATCTTTTACTCAACGATCAATATTGAAGATCAAGGTCGGCATCGAGGAACAGGCGCTGGTTCACACAAAAACCAGGAGGACTGTGCTATTACCACTGTTTCTACAAAGAACGCACCACGAAATGCCGGGAACCCTGCTCATGGCAGTCAAAGAACAACGACGATAAGACTAACCAAAAAAACTAGCAGACGTCGGTTCGGCCGAGACAACGACTACTGACACACGCAATAAACGTCTCACAATTTACGATAGAACAAATAGATTAAGATTTCTCATCGATACAGGAGCTCAAGTGTCAGTCTTACCTAGATATAGGAAAAGTTGCCAGCAAGATACGAATCTTAAACTGTTCGCAGCGAATGGTTCGGAGATTAAAACGTATGGCGAACGGACACTCCGGGTAGGTCTCAATTTGCGACGTCCATACTTATGGAAATTTATCGAAGCGGACGTTGGATCACCCATACTAGGAGCAGACTTCCTGGAGCATCACCATCTCATAGTCGACCTTAAAGGAAAGAGACTAATTGATGGTAAAACAAATCTGGCAGCGAAGACAGCGGTAGACAAATCAGACGTGCCAACAATAAAGATAGTAAATGAGCACACACCGCTTGCAGACATCCTCAATGAATTCCCGAATATCACAAGGGCGACGACACTGGAACAAATCGAGGTCAAGCATAATGTATGTCATTATATCGAAACAACAGGACCGCCAGTATTTTCAAAAGTAAGGCCATTGCCACCGAACAGATACCAAGAGGTAAAAAAACAGTTAGAACAACTCATGGAACTCGGTGTATGCAGGCAATCCAAAGTCAAGTTGGTCCTCAGCTCTTCATGTCGTTCCCAAGAAAAATGGAGAATTACGACTATGTGGAGATTATAGGAGATTAAATGCAATAACAGTTCCTGATCGCTATGGAATTCCCAGGATACAAGATTTCACATACACGTTACATGGAAAGAATTTTTTTTCTAAACTGGATCTTGTACGAGCATACAACCAAATACCAATAAGGGAAGAAGACATAGAAAAGATTGCTGTAGCAACACCCTTCGGTCTGATAGAATGGGTACGATGTTGTTATGGTCTTCGCAATGCGGGTCAGACATTCCAAAGACTCATGGATTCAGCCCTCAGAGGTTTAGACAACACATTCTGCTATATCGATGACATATTGGTAGCGAGCGAATCGGAGGAAGCGCATAGAAAAGACATGAGGACCGTACTACAACGCTTGGATACGTATGGACTCAAAATAAACATTCAAAAATGCGTTTTCAATCAACAGTCATTAGAATACCTCGGATACCAAGTCTCAGCAGAAGGAATAAAACCACTTCCAGAAAGAGTCGAAGTTATCACTAATTATAAACGGCCAGAAACTATTCACCAATTACGCCAGTTTCTAGGTATGATGAATTATTACCGGTCATGCATACCGAACGCCGCCAGAATACAATATCATTTAAATAAATGTCTTATCGGTTCGAAGAAAAACGATAAACGACTAGTTAATTATAGCCCAGAAGCCGCCGATGCGTTTGAACAATGCAAGGACGCGATAAAATCATGCGCTACTCTCGCACATCCAGCCTTAGACGCAGAAATATCATTAATGACGGACGCATCCGACTTTGCAATTGGAGCAGTACTTCAGCAGAAAACCAAAAATGGAATTGAACCATTAGGATTTTTCTCACGAGGACTAACAGAAACACAGAAAAAATATAGTTGTTGCGATAGAGAATTGCTGGGAATCTACCAAGCTGTGAAACACTATAAACACATGATAGAAGGAAGAAATGTGATAATTTATACAGATCACAAGCCTCTCACATTCGCTCTGAAAAAGAATGCTAATATAAAAAACGAAACAGCACGCAGAGTAAGACAATTAGATTACATTGCACAGTATTGTACTGAGATAAGGCACATATCCGGTGATAAAAACGCAGTAGCCGATTTTTTATCAAGGATTGAAACGATTAATTGTCCATCACCATTAGATTATGAAGAACTCGCCAAGGACCAAGAAGACAATGAAGAAATTATAGAATTTTCTCATGAAAATAGATACATGAAGAAAGTCACGTTTCCAGGATCAAACGCAGCTATAATTTGCGACACATCAGATAATATGATTCGCCCATTCCTAACAAAACAGTGAGAACAGGCGTTCCACCTGACTCATGACGTCGCTCATCCAGGAATAAGAGGAACTAGGAACCTCATTCGTAAACGATTTTTTCGGCCACGTATGCTAGAAGACATCCAAAAATGGACCAAGAATTGTATAGCATGCCAAAAATCAAAAATTACGAGACATACGCATTCACCGCTGGGAACATTTCAAGACGCCGGAAGATTTGAACACATTCATTTGGATTACGTCGGACCACTCGAGACATCACAAGGATGCAGATATTTAATGACGATGATTGATAGAGCAACATCATGGCCCGAAGCTATACCAGTTCAAGATATGACTGCTGAAACCGCAGCAAGAACATTCTACAATTTTTGGATAACGAGATTTGGTTGTCCCCAAAACATAACAACAGATAGAGGCAGAAATTTCGAATCCGAATTATTTTCTAAGCTATCTAAACTTATGGGTATTAAGAAAACAAGAACGACATCATACAACCCGAAGTGTAATGGAAAAGTAGAGCGACTTCATAGAACATTAAAAGCAGCTATCATGGCGAGAAGTAATACAATTCACTGGGCAGCAGAAGTACCTACAGTTTTGATGGGTCTGAGAGCAGCTTTACGCGAAGATACAGAGACCAGCCCTGCACAATTGACATACGGGAAATCCATAAAATTACCAGGAGAATTCTTCGAAAACACTAAACCGACATCGATGGATACAGATTTCGTAGACCGATTGAAAATGCACATTCAACAGTTTGCGTCAAAAACTAAGAGAGCAAATGGAAATAAACAAGTTTTCATACATCCGGATCTGAAAAATTGCACACATGTTTTCATAAGGATAGATAGAGTCAAAAGACCTTTGACCTCGCCTTACGATGGTCCTTACAAAGTAATTAAACGATACGACAAGTATTATATCATAAATGTGAATCAACATGATGAAAGCGTATCGATAGATAGATTAAAACCAGCGTACACATATAATGATACGACCGTTGAAACAGAGCATTGCAGATCAAAGCAGAGACAAGACCACCCGAAAGAAAACAAAACGGAAACCACCAGTCACGGAATCTTGAAAAAGTCACGAGCCGGTCGCGTATACAAACAGACGGTTCGCTTCGCAGGATGATAAATTCAATTGAAGATAATTACTGGGCGAACTACGAATTTCGAAAACATCACGCTCCGGCCTTGCACACCAAAATAACGTCCGATTCTCAGGGTAACTAAATACCTTCGAGATAATAACTCCGAGAATTACAAATTGAAACGCAAAACTGAAGCAAACCAGATCAGCCAATGTATTATGTCACCAAGGGACCTGCATACATAGGAAATAGACGCCAGTCCTGCTTCAACCCAGCGACGGATTAGACCACAGTTAAAAACCAGCACCACAATGGTATAAAATCGAAGACTATCGCGGTTGTTTGACATTATAAATAGGATAGAAAACGAATTTACCGCGTGAAATTTGTAGGACCCGACGTTTCGGTGACGTTGCAGCCGCCGTTGTCTAGGGTAGACTAACTGAGTCTACCCTAGACAACGGCGGCTGCAACGTCACCGAAACGTCGGGTCCTACAAATTTCACGCGGTAAATTCGTTTTCTATCCTATTTATAACCACAATGGTAGACGGTAGAATAAGTGAGAGAGTCAAGCGGGGACAGGAGGTGGCCACACGGGAGAGAATCGAGAGGGAAGTCGCGACGATAGACGCGTTAAGGCTGATCGTGACTGATGATCAGCTGATGCAGTACCTTTTGCACAAAGTGGCCGAGACGGAGAGAGGAGTGCTGCCGCAAGATATACGATTCTTCAGGGGCCTCCTGAAGACCTTCCACCAGATGCTGGAACTAAATATGTGAGCAGCGCAGCGGCATCAACGGACACGGCGGCGGAAATAGCAATAAGCAAATTAAAATTTCTCTTAAGGCACGTATAGTCACAAATGTTAAGTAGATATCTTTATTTTTTGTCGATGAGAAGTCTCTCATCTAAGAGGGGAGTATTGTAGCAGATATAAGAATATCATTTGAATTAAATATGCATTTGAAAAGTAGCAAAATGATGATCTCATAGGTGTTTGCCAGAATCATTCGCATACCATTTTTAGCGACACATTACGTGACATACGTGACATTTTCATTGTACTCGATCTAGACATTAATCATGGGAACACATTTGTAAACCGTTCACACGCTAAACTTGTATATAAGCCCATACAATTGTCATTAAAATAACACTTCGTCATTACGCCGCCTTACGAGTAGATCATTATATACGGCGTTAGCATAAGAGAAGATCTGTATCGATCCTGTATATCGCGAGAAGAAATAATAAACGAGTCAGAGGAACATATCTTTTACTCAACGATCAATATTGAAGAATAAACAACATTGGGGGAACTAATGACAACCTCAACACCCAATATAGCTAACAAAAATTTTATTCGAATAACATGTAATTTTATTTATTCAACAGAGCGTTGATAGGTGAGGATCCTTCGCAAAGAGGCGGTCAAAATGCTACATCAGTGGGAGAAGAACTGCTGGTTCGAGTGCTGGGCCACATACATTACCTTCCAGCTGACTGGAGAGGCAAAGCGCACACTAAACAAGTAGCCGAGCATTTCCAACAGTTGTTCCAGTTCAGGGCTGTGAGTAAATTGATCTAGTAGGTTTTTGTGAGATAGATTTTTCCATAGATTCAGAAAATATTGCAGTTTGAAAAATGTTTAGACGAGAATTAAATGTAACAATAATAAATGGCTATTGGTTCGAATTTTGGCAATTGATCAGTGTCAATTTTGTCAAATTGTCAAATTGTGATCGAGAGCTACTGATCTAGGAGAGCTACTGAACTGAGAGCTACTTTGCCCGTCCCTACATTTTCCTTTGTCAGTATCCAACTTTACCCCCAAAGCTACTTACCCCACTTTATACACAAGTTCAACTGCCGCCACCGAGGAGAAAGATGTTCGGTCCTTGAACTCAAGACAAGGTTTGCAGAAAGCACATGCTTGGTCGACAGTTGGCTGGACTCTTACCTCTCAACCAGTTAGTAAGATCTCTTTTTACTTTTGATTTACTCACTAACGCCATTGGTTAATTGCCATACCAGCCGTACTTAGCCTTTCCAGAGCGAGCAGTACGCCGTTTTTGAGACAAAGACCCCAGTCCCCACATTTTTGGCCTTTCTGGTCGGATTTAGTTACAGGTTTGGTGATATAAAATGTTAAAAAAGCGGCGCTTTTAGTTAGTATTTGGTTGCGGGTAGATGTGTCGAAAAGTCACTGGTGTCGGCAATTGAATTATTGGTCTAATAATTGAATTATTGGTTATATGTAATTATTAATTGAGTAATGCCCCGTTTGGTTTTGAATTGAATTTATGAAGCGCGCTTGTATTTATCACAATAATACCTATGAAACTTTAGGAGGATGGAATTGTAAGCTTGCTATCTATATAGATATGTCCAATCGCTGTTCGTGGTCGGTACATTTAATTGAGCACGCAAATATTTATTTATACACGCTTGTTCGAGAAAGACGATCATGTATTCTGAATAAGGAAAAGTTGTTAATGGCCTAAAAAAATATTATTAATGATAATTGAATAAATTGCAATTTTTCATCATTTGTCATTTTCAAGCTTATTTCCAATATTCAAGAATTATTGAAAATTCTAAATATTGGTTTAAATTCCAAATATCACGGAACTGAACAATGAGAAATGGATGAATAATATTTTATGTACATCAGCTAGTCGAACCGTAATATAAATAACTAAAAAAATACTATTTCAAGTGCAATCTTAAGTTAATTACATTTTAATCCACCTTTCTTTGTTATATTTAGATTTAATTTTTACAATATTTTTTTACAGTAATATTAAGTCTCTGAACTTAATTTTTACTTTAAATCACTTTGAGTCATACCTACTTGTTTTTATTGTGTGTTTTTTTATTATGTATATATTTTTGTTAATTTATAGATATACCTCCTGATGGAATTGCTGAGTCCATTACTTTGCCCTCTAGTCCTGTATTCAATGAGAACTCGGGCTCTGGACATTGTCGACTTTTACCGAAATTTCACCGTTTCTGTTCTCGGAATTGGGGATGTGTGCTCTTTTGCTCAGGTAAATAAGTTTTAGAAGATATTTATATTTTTAGGTATTGAGAGAATAGTACCATTGGTACGATACAGATTGTCAATTGACGTTTGTCACTGAATATTTCTTGTAACAAATATTTACTAACCTCTTAGTTCTGCTTGAGTATTTATAAAAAATAGTTTTGTAATCTATTTTCACAGATGGATGTCCGTAGGCATGGCAATCCAGAGTGGCCGGCTTCAGATCACTTGCAAAAACCTGGAGCAGTGGAAGGTACATGTTATTCTCTTAAAACCATAATTAAACCAGAAACAGCTGAGACAGCATATTGTTTTCTATTTTTGTAGAGTGCTTAAAACTTTCGTTCCGGCGCTATGTTCTTCCCATTATCCTCTTTGCAAGAGAAATAAAAAGTACCTACTTGTAAATAAGCAAATTCCCGCATCTTTAAAATAATGTCATTGTCATTTTGAGAACAAGTGGTGGCGAGAAACGAGCATTTATAGGCATCTTACTCTGTAGCCTGCAGCCATATTATGAAAACTCGCAATTCATTCGCTTTTGACTACTAAAAAGTGAGAATCATTTTATACGGAATTTGGAACACTCGCTATTGCCATTGAAATGTAACGAGATATGGCTGCTCTCTCGTTTTCGTCTCGTTACCTAAACCAAATGGGGGAGGAGGGAAGGGGGGTGGCAGTGGCCAAGTCTCATTTGGTAAATGATTGTCGCCATATTTAAAATACCATAGACACATTGGAATGTAGTATTGGATCACCACGTAATGTCCACTCAGACGTACCTTTTGAAAATTTCGATAAATTGAGTAATTGCATTGTTCACGATAGCTGCTTTTGCTACTTTATCAGATACTTTATTTCCAAGAATACCGCCTTGCCAGGATGACATGAAGCTTTTAAGTGCTAGCTTTCACATAATTTGCTTGGTTTCATAGAGCAGCCAAGCATAGTTTATTATAGGAAATAGGCGATTTAACTTGGAGAGAATCTTCAATCTCCATTTAGCCGTTATCTTCAGAAATGTTGACAATGTGTTCTTAGTAGGCGTTGAATTCTTAGTAGCGTTCTTTGTAGGCGTTGAAAGCACAATGAAAAGTCTATAAAAAAGCAAAGAGTTTGAACTTACTGCGTGTTTACGCCTGAAGTAACACTTGCCCAGCGGGGTTGGAGAACGGGAGAGGAAAGCAAGTGTGTTGTGAGAGCAGCATGGCAATATCTGCATGCTCATTTTAATGTACTAACTAGACAAGTCTACAAAACCGTAGGCATCATTGCATCTGCTTCACCAGTATCACGAGCTTGTATACAATGCCTAAAGAATACAGCAAAAGATGACCGCAGATGATGGTAGTTGAATAATAGTGTCACCCTCATATGCTAGTGGGCAGATGAGACAAGGTGCTGGAAAGGCGGACGAGATCATGAAGATGAAATGCAGCGGGCAGTGAGTAAGGACATAAAAAACCACTTTGAAAAATCCAGAACTGGAGTCTTTAAAATGGAAAAGGTATTTTGCAGTAGAAACATTAAGAGCCCTATCACATATTTTTTCCAGAAAGGCAAGAAAAGTGGATTTTTGGCGTTCTAATTCCAAGAAATGAAGAGATTTCTACAAACTTTAATTACTGAATTACCTGGACCATTTCTTGATGTTGACCATAGCGGCCTTTAATTTTAGATATAACGAATATTATTTACTTATTCAGCCCATTTTCCGAAAGTCGTTATTCGTAAAACGCTCGGAAGGCAAACTTTGAGCTCCTTAATACAGTAATATCACTACAACGAAAACCGTATACTATTTTTTTTTATGTCCGTCATGTATTCTTGATGTACACTACGGCTTTATTTTTTCGTTTTTTGACCACATATCCAAGGTATACATTACTTACAATTACACAAAATTAAAAAAAAAATCTTCCTGTATCATTCTAATTTTCTCAGAAATAAAATAAGATTCTTATATAATACTTATACTATATTAAAGTTCACTCTTTTAGCAATACGACATAATATAAATTATTGTCATTAGAAAGGAGAAAACACTGCAAAAAACAATTAGAAATTGTGTATATATTTGCTTGCGCAAGAGAAGAGCGCTCAGTGCCGCGGTTTTCTCCCAGGGTTGAATAGTTATTTATTTATTTATTTATTTATTTATCCTATCTTTTATAGTTACATCCAAAAAAAAATGCGTTCATTTTTTCAACTCATTTTAAAAGAATACCTACGCTATTTTGTAATAAGGCTCTTAACATGCACCTGAAGGTCAGACTTCTAAGATGCTGCATATTCTCAATATTATTTATATGGGGTGGAAAGCTGGACAACTACATTCATGCTTTAAAGATTGACAAATAAATCTTTCATTATTTGTCAATCTGACTACCCTCGATTGACAAATAAATGAAATGGCAGGGGGATTCCTGGGGGATTTAAAATCTGTTGCCAGCTTGAGGACTAATGTTCCCACAACAAATAAACAATGAATCGGCCGTCGCTCACCGCTAATTGCGACAATATCGCGTCGCACAACTGATGTCGCACAACGGAACGAAATTTGGGACAAGCACAATTTGTTTTTTAAATAATAAAATATAATGTTTTAGCAAACTTATATGTCGAAATACTGTTAAATGCATAACAAAGTATATTATTAAAGGAGACCGCAAATGCTGCAGTGTTTTCTTTTATTTAAAACTAACCAAGGTATGTGAAAAATCGGAATGGGGACACTTAAAAGTTGTATTGGAGAAAAAATTATCGTAATTTTGTTTTTAATTTAAAAATATTTTTAATGCTAAGTAATTAAAATGTTAATCGACTTTTAAATGTAAAATACACTGAAGTTTTATAAATTAAACACAAACAAGTAATTTGGGATATTTTAATATTTAATTTTTGCTTTCAAACAAGAGGGACATCAAGTTCTGCAAAGAATTTGGTCCTGACCCACATAGTACAATAACACATAGCACAAATATTAAGGACTATAAAGATCCGCAAACTCGAATACTTCACTCAAGTGAGGACATCCCAATAGATACAATATTATGCATCTAATAATGCAAAGCGAAATAGCTGAAAGAAAAAGCGTGGCACGAAGTTGCTGAACCATCTTGGCTCCATAATTTACAGGAATGGTTTCAGAAATCTGCTACATCCTTGTTTCGAGCGGCGGCCAAATATGGTTTGGTAGCATAAATGGCACCAGAAGAAGAAGGCGACAGATGAGATTAGCGCCAACTTGTGGAGGCCTTCACTAACTGTTCATAGAGAAGAAGAAATCTTGTTAATTTTTTCGAATTTTCATAGAGGTGTGTTTAACAATTTCAGTTAACCAATATGATCAAGGGGAAGGCGGCAAAACGGAATTATCGTTGGTCGCTTTCCAGTGTCGCAATCCAACCTGGAAAGTTCCACTGCCAGAACAGCGTCGATTTCTTCGATCGCTGAGACGCGGAGTACATGTGGCCGCCGCGGCAGTTATGCAACCTACTAATCCTATGGTAATTATAATTTTATACATTACAATAATACGCCTTTCGGTAATCTACCAACTACTATAATCCACCGTTTGTTCCACCAGTTTAGGCTCAATACATTGCTCAAACTCTGTAATCCGCCGTCTCTCTTTATCGCTTTAACGGCGAATTCTACAAGTAGGTTCCACTGGAAAAAACCGCCAAAGAAAACCAGTGATCACTTTTTTGGTACTATTATTGTGATATACAATTTTGATTCTTTGTAATTCAAAAATATTTGAAAGTCTTCGGATCTTGTCCTTTACGTCCTTGATGTTTCCGTAAATAGTCTCTCAGTGGCTCGTGCCAACAAGGGTTTGACAGTATCCTCCAAACCCCCAATACAGTTTGTGCGGGATGGCTCTAAAGGCAAAAAACTTTTAACTACAAAACCTTTCTCAATAATCGAGAAAGCTACAGATTGGATTCTGGAGGTTGATTCGGTCTCTAAGCAGTATAAATTCCCTGAAAGTCTCGGATGCACAGCCCTCCGTCCAGATATAACTCTTTACTCTCTATCTCGGAAGGTGGCTCTTATTGTAGAATTAACTGTTCCATGGGATTCAAATATCCCAAAAGACCACGAGTACAAATTAAATAAATACCATGATCTTGCAAATGCCGTAACCCGGAACGGCTTCACTGTTCACCTTCACGCGGTGGAAGTTGGCGCTCGTGGCCTGCCAGCTAAATCTCTATTTCACCTCTTTAAAGATCTTGGCCTTTCCAGAAAAATAATCAACTCTTTCTTAGAAAAATTATCTAAAACTGCGATTTGCGCATCTCAAATTCTATGGCTTCGAAGGGGGAGTGAATGGGTGGCAAGGTGAACGCTCACATGTGGCAAGACAGCTGTCCTAAACCTACCACAGCCGGTTCGTAAGTCCGGAATCCACTGCTCACCCCCCAGAATTGTAAAAAATAGTATTATGATGGGCCCGACTCCGGTCGGTGAATTCCATGGCAGCTCCGTTTGTATTTATTTATATGATATGAAACAGAAAGAAAAAAGACAGACTGAAAAACCAATAAGCCAACAATAAATCCTTTACGTATTAAAGTAACAATATAAAATAAAATATACTACATTTCGCCGAAGGAAAATTGTCTTAAAGTAAAATAGTCAATAAAGATAAATATAGCTTTTATGGTATATAGAATTTATAGTGCTTGAAGAGACAGATCAGAAAAATATGTATTTCGATTAGCACCATGCATTATTATCAGTTAGGTGATCATCTATTTTATAATATACTCATTTATGCAGCATGTTTTCAATACAAGACTTAATTTGTTTCTTAATTAGATCTCCTTCCTCGAGGCCACATTCGCATACCAAAGAGTCTAGAATCTCCAGCCTGCGAAGGTGGGGGGGGGGGGGTGTGTGGGGTGCCACAGTGGCCAAGTCTTATTCGGCAGATGATTTCGCCATAATAAAATACCATAAACATATTGGAATGTAGGATTGGATCGCCACAGAATAATATGCATCCTGCAAAATCCTCGATTCCTTCCACTCGTCTGTATACCTTTTGAAGATTTGCATCTCAAATCGAGGAAGGAGATTGTGACCACTTAGATATGGTGGGTCGGAATCCCCTCAAGATGGCTGCTTTTGCTGCTTTATCACATAATTTATTTCCAAGAATACCGCCAGTGCTTTCAATAATGAGACGTAATTTGTTTTCCCGCTAGGTTTAAGTTTCTTCGGGAATTTTATTATTTAAGCGAATACACTGCAATATAAAAGAGTACCCTAATTTTTTCGAGGCTTAGGAAATGAACGCTCATTTTTATTCCTCGTGTTTACATTATGTCAATTACTTTTGTGACCTGAGTTATATTTTTGCAAACATACATTACATACATTTGCAGAAATAATCTGAGAAGCCAGTGTGACAATATTAATATTTGCATAATAATATAAGTATTTGTATAGATTAATATTTGGAAGCTCACAGGGTTTCCAGATTGCTCTGTGATGCCAGTTTCATTAAAAAAAATACACTGTAAGCTATTATCTGCCATTGGCTTGATTTTTGATCAATCCAGTAGCATTGCCAGTAGTTGTAGAATTATACTTGTTTCTTCTTCAAGTGCTATTTTCTTTTAGAGTCTATATGGTACTCCAACGTTAATCCTCTCGGCAACTTTGATCTTATTTATAATATTCTTTGCTTTTATATTTTCAGTACCAAACAATGTTGGGATCTTACTTGCATCAAAGTTTATATCATGGAAGTATAGGACATCTGCCGCCAATACTATCATTCTATCAGCAAAAGTCACCTGATCAACTTCCAGTAAGTTTTTTTATATACCACTAGAATAGGTTGTACATACATGTGTTCTAAACTGTCTTCTCATATCTTGCAGAATATGGCAGAGAGCAGTGATGATGAAGAAATCAGCATTGGACGAACTGACAGGAGCGGAAGCAACCCAAATAACTATGTCTCTGGTGGAACTGCATTGAGAGACTCTCCTGTGCAGCCTGATCGCGCTTCTAATCTTGCTGAAGAAGTCGAAGATATGTCCGTAAGCACGCTCCATCTTTATGATGTACACCTTGCACAGGTTGGTTTATTTTTATTTTCCTACCCATGTCATTCTATTTGTTGTAGAAAAACAGCAGATGAAACATTTTTTATCATTTGCATGCAAATGACTACACTAATATCAATACTATAAATACCATTACACTAGGAACACTAAAGCAATAGGAATTTCTATATTTAATTAATTACGTAACACACACACACATTGTTGAATACATGAAAAACTGAACATGCAAGTTGTATTGGTGATCAGGTAAAGCAGGGGAGTCCCATCAGATAATATGCAATTTAAATTAAGGGATTTTTGGATTTTTCGAAAAAAAACTTTCAATTTAATTTGAAAAAAAATCATTATTAAATGAAGATACCAATAGGTACCTGCGGTTGGTGTGGTCTATAAATGTCTAAAAGTTAAATTTGCAAGAATTTTATATACAAGGTTTGTCCGGGAAGTAATGTGTGGGCGCCGCGGGATGCTCCAATGGTTAGCAGTGCGCTCCCGGTTGGCGGGATTTGCGGTGCTGGGGGGTCTAAGCCGAGCAATGCACCGGGCGGCAATTGCATCCCAGCTCGGACAGAGTGAGGATTGCGCGAGGTGCAAAAGCTGTTTTTCACTTTTAGTCATGCCAGAATATTTTTTTCATTCATTTCAAAAATGGAAATTATGCCAGAGCAGCGCTACGCAATTATATTTTGCTTTCGCCCGGGCAAAACCGCTCCTGAGTCGCTCGCTTCGGCCGAGGAAGCTCAGATAGACGAAGCCCCGTCAAGGGTCCAGGTTTTCCGGCGGTTCAGTGAGTTCGAGAACGGACGCAAGACCGTCGAAGACAGAGCCATCTGGACGCCCTTCCACGAGTCGTTTGGACGAAAGTGTGGCCAAATTAAAAAATCTCTTGTACTTCAACCGTCATTTGAGTGTAAGATTAATCACCATAAACCTCAACATGTGCAAAACAGTAATTCACAAAATTATTTCTGAAAATTTTAACATGTGGAAGGTTTATGCAAAATTGGTGTCAAAAGTTTCGAGTGATGAACAACATCAATGACGAGTTGACGTTTCCCATGAGATGTTGGAACAGTTAGAAATTGAACCAAACTTTTTCCACGCCATATTAACAGGCGGCATATTATGGGTGTTCCAGTAAGACTCCAAAACCGTACGAAAACAGTATCTTTCAACTATGTTACCACCATTCAACAGGCTGCTACAAAGCCTCTGAAAGAGGTTACAGAAACTGACTTCCAGGGAGCCTTTGCAGCATGAGAATTACGCTATTGCACCTATCGCGATGTTGCCAGTTTCAAAACTATGTACATTGGGAATATAATAGTGAACCTGTGAAGACATTCATTAAAATTAAACTGTACTAAATCAAGCTCAAGCCCTCTCAGATACAAATCGAGTTGTGATACAGATACAGATTACAAATAGATACAAGCCCTCTCAGATACAGATTACAAATCGAGTTGTGAACATTTAAAACGGTTTGCCTGATGACATCAATGAATGCAATAAAAATAAATTAGACATTTGCAATAAAAATGACCAACAACATTAGAAAATGATAAATAGTGAAGTGAGTGTGCAAGTGCTTAAAAGAAGTGCATGCACCAGGTTAATGCTGCTAAGTCACAACAACTAATAATAATATTAAATCTCCGCCCTTAAATAACTTTTCAGTGCAATTAGATTTTAATTAGGATTATTATACCTAATGCCCAAAAGAGCTCCTTTAATATTATTGCTTGATGCTTACCTACATGATTATAAATGATTGTCTTGTCTACTAAATTTTCTTATAAAAAATACATAAATTTCATATTAAAAAAACCATTTACGTTTAGGAAATGATTAAAAAAAGGATAAATTGCACAATCAAGCTCAAACAGTATCTGATAACAAATTTGATGGTATGTTCAACATGACTTACTTTATTATAAATAAGACAAAATCGTATTTTAATACTGGAACGATATTACAACCACCTTTGTCTAGAGTAGACTAGACTGGGTGTCTACTCTGAACAACTGCAGTATAACATCACCTGTTAAAATGCGTATTTGTTATATTTATTATAACGAACAACTGCGTAAGTCTTTGATTTCATACGAGGTGACTTTGTTTAATTAGGTAATATAAAAGTGTTATGTGGTGCATTATTTCATGCACCGCACCTACCTAGTGACTACCTACCTACATTGAAAACCTTTGGCTATCTCCATAAGAAGAGCACTTAGGACGTAGGAACGGAATATACCTCTGTCTCATAAAACCATTAAAAAGTGAAAAATAGAAAAAATGGACACCTTACCTCCAGTACAAAATTAATGACCTCCACCTTCTAGAATTCCGGGTTGAATGGGGGAGATGAAACCTTACACAAGTATATTTTATTTATTTATCTTTTCTTTCTTTTAGGTTGGCCGCCAATCTGTTATAAGCCCCACATTCATATCCCAAATGGAGGACACAAGACCTGTATCTAACCTCAACAGTGAAAGACACTCAATGATGTCCCGACCCTCCGTATCCAGCACGAGTAAAGAAAACACACCATTACTGCTGAAGAACAAGCCATAGCAGATAGTCTTATGTTGTAGTGATATTGCAGAGGATTGGGTATAATTTTAATACATCGAACGGAATATTTTTTTTCAAATACATTTCATTTTAAACATCGTTTCGTGAAAGAGTTTTGTCTCTTTTTTTGTAATATGACTTGAAACAGTACATTTTTTTCCTTTGTATGGGGAGCTGATCTCACACTTTCGCATAGATCCTCAAGGTACACAGCCTGATTGCAATTAAACTTTTAATAACTAATTTTCGAATACAATCTTTACTAAGTGTGATATATTGCCAGCATTGCACAGAAATGACTGCTTTTTAACAATAATAATAGCTATAGTCTGATCAGCAATCGAGACTGTAGGGCAAGACTTACAACAGCGTGCTGTAAGAAACTTTCTAGCGATGGCTTTTAATGAGTTTCGCATATCAATTGGGAAAACAATAAAAACCCCGTCACAGAAAGGAAAATCTGACAGTTAGTTTGGTGTTGCCGACAGCGAATTAAATAATGTTTATGACCCTGTGTCACGATTGCCTGGTCAAACTATACATACTGTGTATAAATTTGCGCTAATATTTCCTATTTAAAAAATATTTTTTTAGCCTAGTTTTAAAAATTGTTTTGAGTGAAAAACTCTTAAAATTACATATTTTGTATCCAATGTCATATTCCAATCTGATTTGATTATTTTATGTGATACCAGTATTTTAGGTTGCCATAAGCACAGAAAGTCATTCGTAAAATGTTGTTTCGAAGATTAAACTATTATGATTTTAAAAACAATGCATTTATTGTAAATGGATGTCATTATTAATTAGTTTTTTACATAATTAGTGCCCAAAAAATTCAATTGAAAATAACTCTTTTATGTTATATTTAAAAGAATGAGTCTTTTCTGTCTATGGCAGCATGAGCAAAATTCACAAATAAATACTAACTGTATGACTTAAACCAGCCTCAAGATTATTTATAGGTAAAATTATTATGTAATCTATTATATTTAAACATAATGATAATATGTATATTATGCACTTGTATTAAAAATGATCTTGAATAATTCTTTACAAAATCTGTTTTTTAGAAGCAATCTGCAAAGTTCATAAAAATGAATTCAGTATTCGTATGTATTCAGCGGATTTCGATGAGTCCTTACGAAGTGCGGATCTTGCTTCTAAAAATCAAAAATGTTTTATATAGTGTCTTATCATTAGTTAATATCAGTACAAATATTTTGGCAATGTCTAGTAATAGTTTCAATTCATTACTGCCTGTTTACATATGTGTACTTTGTGGTAAACTTGTTTGTATATATTGCTGGCAGGTATTTGTATATAATTTGTGTATATTTTGATATTTTATTTACATAATGATAAAATGACTAGTTGATAATGAAGCCAATTTTCTAAAATAATGAGATTTCATATGACTGAAATATTCACACCCTTTATCGAGTTTCAAATAAAATCTCTCGAATTTATAGAAATCACCAACATATAGAAACACATTAATTATCAATACTTGTTTACATAGGCCTTACACAAAAATAATACTTTAGTTGTGTATTTTAGAAAATATAAAATATTTTAAATCCGTGTTATATTTTTATATTTATACTAAAATGCCTAGAAGTTTTAATATATCTCCATAATATATTAATCATATTTTTACTGAAGCTTTGCATAACTTTATATTGATATTCTAAAGTAAGAGTATGCTTTCAACTTAGGAAATGCGCTAGTTACCTTCAAGCCACCACAAATATTGCTGTGGAATAGGAAATAAACGAATATCATGTGAATTACATTTATTTACCATGTACGCTTGCTTTTTAGCTGATCGTACATGTATTTATGTATTCTTCCTGGCATGTGATTCATTAGAAATAAAAAAAATAATGATTATGTTTTGTATGCGATCTAAACTAATACGGTTAGATTAGATTTAGATGCAATATCTGGGCTATGGAGCCTAGCCGCACTGCGACTTCTATAGATTTTTTTTGCCTTCGTTTGCTTAAGATTCACTCCCAACTCCTGTCCTTTCTACAAACTTCAGTATCTTTAAGGCAACGATTTCTTACATCTCATTAGGGTTCAAAACATGTCTTCCCGGGTGTCGGCTCCTTGATTGATAGCACAGAAGTGGAGCGTTGTATCCGCATCTTCATGGCAAAATCTGCCCAGGTCACTCTCAGATAGTCCCATTTGATGTAGATGCTTATTCCGACTACAGTGACCATGAGGAATCCTATGCTTATGTGTAGCTGGTTCCGCTTACTTTTAGTGGTTTAGAAGTTTACTTATGTGAGTGCTTTAGTATGAGCTCTTTTGCAACTTTTTACCTTGGTATGTTTTGCCAGTATTTGTGAAAGTTGTCTCCTGTTATTTCAACGTTTGAATTGCAGTGGCCTTTAACCCTTCAAGCCCCGCGACTTCGATATCGAAGTCAACTGAACGCATCCAGCAAAAGTGATTTGATTGGGTTTTTTGTGTCATTCCGTATGCAGTTGTATTTTATTTAAATGCACAATGATACAAGTATCATCATGCATTTAAATAAAATACAACTGCATATGGAATGACACGAAAAACCCAATCAAATCACTTTTCCTGGACGTGTTCAGTTGACTTCGATATCGAAGTCGCGGGGCTCGAAGGGTTAATGGCCAAATATTAACATTTTGATACACCATAAATGTTAATATTTGTCGGCTTTTTGCAAATTTTCATATGCTGTCTGGTGATGGCATACAAATCTGCCTGGAATATGAAAGTGTGTCTACCTAGGCTTTCTAAGTAGCTAGCGTTGGGCTGCTCTCTAGATATTTCTGAGCCTATACCATCAGACGTTTTTGAGCCATCGGCTCACTAAAATTATTATGGTTGATTAAAATTGTATTTATCAGTCCCATGTATTTAACATCCCAAACTAATTAATACAGTTAGCCTAATAGTAACAGCAATTTTTAATTTTTACCTACTTTTAGATAAATTTATTTTCTCATTCAGCCACTTTTCCTACTTTAGTTATGTTTCATAATTTGGCTTTTAAGTTTAATAAACTAAAAAAAGGATTCAGATTTTTTTCCACTTTTGCTATTATAATGTTCGAGCTGATCAAATCTTGATAAATTCTTAATCTGTATTCGGTTCACCTTAAATCATGTAATTAGTTATTTTAGAAATCATACGCATGAAATCAGAGGAACAGGACATTTTGACAATGTTACTTTCCACATTATCTAGGGTATTTCTCCACATTAATAAATCCACATTTATTTTCTGCTATATGTCACTATACAAGGTGTCTGAGATAATGGATAACCTTTCAACTGCCAAAGTCTGACGATGCCCTACTAGATGCTAAAATTTGACCTTAGTAAGAATCGCACGGTGTTTGAGTTATTTTTTTAATGCACATAATCCACGTTTTTTTGTGCAGATTAAATAGTTTCACTCTGTTTTTCTTCATTCTGTTTTATAATAATTTAATGATTTAAATAATGTATATTTTAATTATATATTATATTATAATATTATATAATTTGTATATGTATGTATATTATATTATATAATGTAAATACATTTAATATTTTAAATAATCTAATAATAATTTAATAGCTTATAATAATTCTGTTCAATAGCTTTGCATTCAAAAGCTGAGCTTGGAATTTGGCTCGTATCAAATTATGCGGATTTTTCGATATACCCCTTTTTATTCCATTTTTAAATATATCAAATTTGCCTGATAGTCCAACTACCTATTATAAGTTTGTGATACAGATTAGGTCTCTCTCTACTCATAAATTGCTAAACTGCAATAAATATGTCTGCTGTATCTACCTATTAAAACAACTCTGAATCAGACTACTGAACGTTTTGACTTATATTACCCAGATTCATTGCCATATTATATGACAATTATTTTTTACTGTTTAATATTATTGTAATAATGTAATACACTTACACATAGTACCTGTATAAAGCATGCGAAGATTATCCATCCGAGCAGATAATTTATTTTATTTTATTATTTTATATTAGCGGAGTAGCATGATTCACACTTTTAGTGATTGTTAATTAACATGTGTTATCAGTTATTATATTTACTTATACAATGATTAATTAAGTAACAGGTAATATTGTATAAAAGACTATGAAAGTGGCAAAAAGCAAACACTTTGTTTTATTATTCTCTAGTTCCTTCATTAAAATATTTTACAATAAATGCGATACAACAACAACGTTAAATGCATAATATTTAGGTATTAAAAAATATATTTAATATTTTCCAGGGCGTTTTTTACTCTGATCGAAGTTACCTTAAAGTACCTAGTAAAGACAGTTTATATTGCGACAAAATAATAATTTCAACAAGTTAGGTGAATAATAAGCAATAATAAATAGCGACTATTAGTAAAAACCATTTGTAAAACAAAGTAGTATATTTAATGTAGTACGGAATGACATGATAGAATTAGAAGACAACAAAAGCATTCATGATCGCCTTGTAATCCTAAAAGCTTTAAATCTGCTTCAATTGTATCAAGCGCCTTATTGTTTGATTTCAAATATAATGTCAGAATTTACTACCATGAAACTAAATAGCTATATTATAAGCTTTATTATACTTATTATTATGATTGCCAGTTGGTATGAATCACGGTATACAATGACAACTTAATTAATAATTAGTTAAATTAGATCTTTATTTTAATTTACTATCATCTGAGTCAATTGCAAACATTATTTTATTTACAAGAGGCATCTATAAATAAGAAATAAATCATATGTCTTCCGACATTTTACAACTACGACATTGGGGACCTTTGCATTAAGATAGAGATTGAAGAAGGTGGTGGTTAATTCAATGAAAAATAAAAGTAAACAAACACTTTAGCCGCTACACTTCCACGACCTTGTTTGATTTTCAATGTGTATTTCTAAATCGGATTATGTACAATATTTCGTCTGTGAAAAAGTCAACGCAATAAATTATAAGTTAATGATATTTACAACGTTTTTTTACTCTTTCAAAATGACTGAAACTGCTACCCTTTAGATTGGGCGGGGTTTATCTAGTCTGGAGTCTGATGAGTTATTTCGGGGAGAGTGTAGATTAACCGATTTCTATCTAATATCTAAACTGGAATTAGTCAAGCTATGTAAAAGAAAAAACTCAATGAAATCGGCACAGGTGATTAGGGGACATACAGGCGGGCGTTGGCCCATGCCTTTAACGCGTCCTCCGCATAGTAATCGGGTCTTCGGTGGTCTTTTCTCACTTTTTATTTTGATACCTCGATCATTTGAGAGGTTCCTCAGTTACACGTTTTGAAGTTATAACTATTAAACTACTGACCTGATCTCACACAACCTGCCCGAAATACTAAGCTATCAATAAAAAAAAACCATCAACTTTGGTCATGGTTTCGGAGATTTTAAACGACAGAAAACCCACCTAAACAGACTGACTGCCTTTTGTGTAGAGTAATCGTTGGCTCGGTTATTCGTCGTGTCCTTTGCCCAGTACCCGACCCTGCGGCCCTCGTGGTCGAACTTCTTTCAAATAAACGACGTGTGTTTTGAAGCGACAATGTTCATGGCAGATTTTAGATATTTCGCACTTGTCTCAAAACAGAAATAAATGTAACTAATTAATTAGTATTTAATTCGAGTTTCACGATTAATGTGTTATATTTTACAATTAATAATGCCATTCAACCGTGATTTTTTGGTAATTGCTTTTGAAATTACTGCGTTATGTTCGCATCCGCATTATCGCAACCGACCACATATAGGCGATTTTATTTCTTTTATTTTGCTTGCATTAGACAGTAGATGGAAGGCAACACGAACTGGTACATTGAGCCGTACCTAAAAAGTCAAAATAGTACCTACATTTAAAGCTGACAAAATTTCCTAAAAGTTGTTATACCTTAGTATTGGGTCGGTCAAAAAGTCATTGCGTTTTTTTCTGTTAGGTTGCTGACATCCAGCGATGCGGTTTTCAAAAAATAAAAAGCACGATTTAGTTAAAGATTTTTCATTCGCCGTCAATTTCAAAATGCAAAATGAAAAAAAAACATTTTCGTCATATTTTATTGTATTCATTCCGAAACGGAAAACACGCATTGCGTAGTTATAAAAAGTCACGTGCTGTAGGTATACATATGGGGAAGACGCTTAAAACAACGGCAGTGTCAAAATTGGTTTGCTAAATTTGATTCTTGCAATTTTGGTGTTTGAAATAGTGCCATGGAAGGCTCCAACGTTCAGGAATGCTAACTGAAGTTGATAATGACAAGATAAAGGTGTTGATTGAAACCAATCGCCGAGCGTCTTAACATACCGAATGCAAGCGTTGTAAATCATTTAAAACAACTTGGATATGTCACAACGCTCGATATTTGGGTAGGTACCACATGATCGCAAAGAAATCCATCTTACTAGGTGCATCTGCGATTCTCTCTTTAAAAGCGAAGAAAATGATCAATTTTTAAAACGTATGATAACAGTTGACAAAAAATGGATCATCCACAACGATGTAGAACGAAAAAGGTAGCGGAGCAAGCAAAATGAACCTGTTCAAAGCACTTTACAAGCAGATATCCACCAAAGGAATTACATATGCTGCCAGTCTGGTGGAATTTCAAAGGTCTTGTGTATTTTGAACTCCTTCCGAGCTACCAAACCATTAATTCGGATGTTTACTGTCGTCAGTTGTTTAAATAATGAAATCGAGAGGAATCGTTCAGAATTAGTGAAACTCAAAGGTGTTGTGTTTCACCACGATAACGCTAGACCACGTACAACTTTGGTCTATCACCAAAAATTGATGCAATTTGGATGGGATTTGTTACCACATCCACCATATTTACCAGACCTGACACCGTTAGATATATAACCGCGTGCTTTAGTCCTTGCAAAACAACTTGGGTGGTAAAACCTTTACTGTTAAAGAAGATGTCTCATCGTACTTCGAGCAGTATTTTGCTGAGAAATATGAGATTTTTTTTGAGCGCAGAATCATGAAGTTGCCCAAAAGATGGCAAAAAGTAATCGAACAAAATAGACAATATATTGTTTATTAAAACGTTTTTGTTTGTAATGAAAAAAATCATTGTTCATTTACATAGAAAAAAACGCAATGACTTTTTGACCGACCCAATATATAGTGCTTCATCTTCTGGGCCGGCAATACACGTCCAATTTTTCTATACGATAGTCGCATCCGATAGTCTGATCAGACTATCGGAAGGCACTCTTGCCATACATTTGTTTGATCATTCAGTACACCTTCGATCCGACTATCGTATCGGATGTGTATTGAATGTTAAAACAAATCAATTTCAAGAGTGCCTTCCGATAGTCGACTTACGGAAGGTAGGTACTCGTCGGATCATAGTCGGAGCGGACGTGTATTGAATATACAAATAAATGTATGGCAAGAGTGCCTTCCGATAGTCTGATCAGGCTATCGGATCCGACTATCGTATAGAAAAAATTCTCACGTGTTTAAAAAAAAACTTTCAGGGTTTTATAGAAAAATTTTGCGTCTTTAACTTTTTAATATTTTATTTCAGAAAATAGTTCCTAAAGCTAAAAAGATCCAGAGCATTAGTTAAACCAAACATACATTTTTGCTAACTTTAAAATGACAAAGTGTTTGATGGAGTTGAAACATTATAAGTTTTGACGAACTTATAGGAAATTTTGACAGATTTAACTTTACTGTTTACACTTTCTAGCTACGTACGGCTCATAGTTTTCGACAATAAATACATAGGGACGTTTTTGAGCCATCATATACTTCGCGCGGCATTTTCGTGTGGGTCCATAGCCAAATCAGTAGAGGACTATCCCTCCGCCCCCCGCCCCTCTTCTATACACGTACGAAGCGGTTTTCCTTCAACAAAAAATAGGGTTAATGCTCTTAACAAACAAAATAAATTCGCCGGTTGAGCAGTGGTAGTGCCTAGCGAGCACGACCGGCCCGAAACGTCAGAGGCGATTCCTACGGCGCACTGCAGGTCCCAAATTCCACAACTGAAGGTTACTGCTGCTGGCACAGTTCACTGAGGCCCTCCAAGGTAGTTCCCTCCGAGGAGGCTACCGGATAGGATTTGAGCCATGAGGTGGTCCGACCGAAAAGACAAACTTGCCTTCAGGCCCAAGCTACACTGTCCCGTTCGCCTCCCTCAAGTGCGTGTAGTCCGATTTGCAATTTCTTAAAGTCTGTGATGCCTCGCATTCGTGCTTATTGAAGCATTAGGCCAAGTTTAATATCCTTTATTATAACACCCTTGGTTATCATCGACTTTCCATTTACCGTATAAAAATACTAGCGCTAGAATACATAAAGTACCTATATACCTATTACAAAAAAAAACAATCGGATTAAAAAAAAGTAATCATCGATTACCTTTTTTAAAAATATACCTAATAACGTTTGCGCAGCAGCAAGGTCCGGAAAAAAAGCAATTCGCTTGTTTTGCCATACAGAATAACAGCGCAGTTTGTAATTATTACCAAAGAAACCCATTGCACAATACGAAATATCGTTTAAATGTCTTTTAAGCGTGGAAGCCTGGTTTAAAAAGCCAAAAATGACATGTTTTCATAATTTAAAAAAAACCTACAGTGGAAATCTATTCATGTATCTTTTATACCAGTTTGATTAATATTTAAAAGATTAATAATATTTTTATTATTAATATTGAGAAATATTTTTTGTAATAGTGAAAAATCTATTTTTGAGACATTGAAATGCAAATGTTTCTACGGCTGCATAAATGACGGTATCTGCTTGGGCCTATAATAGCTTGCGTAATTTTGCTTGAAACAAAAAAAAAATAAACTAAGATATTATTTTTTACATATTGCGATTGCGATTCTTTGTAAACTAAAACTAAAATTAGTCCAAGCGAACGAGACAGAGCAATACGTTAGAGCGGAATATGAAACGAACGATCGTCGATAAATACTACCTGCCGAACTTATACTCGTCCGAATAAATTCGAGCATATTTCGTGCGGTGTAAGATTTGATCTTGGCGGGTAGTTTTAATGCGAAAAAGTGACAACCGGTCATCTCACACTCCGCTCTAGCGTATTGCCCTGTCTCGTTCACTAGGACTATTTTCCGATTTTAGTTCACGAAGAAATGCAGTCGAGCCCAATATGTATTTTGTAGATGAACTAAAAAAAATAACCAAAATTTAGTGTCATTTTTATAATTTTTTAAGGATTGAAATAAAATGGATTTTCACCAAAATATGTTGTGTTTAACTTACATATTACAAAACAAAACCTATTTCTATTTTTTTTGTTCATATATAAGAGAATTTCAAAATACTTTTCGAGTTTTATGAGCACATTATTAGTGCATATTATCATTGATTATATACTGTTTGTCATATCAATGATATGACAAACAGTATATAATCAATGGTATGATTATTATTATGATTGGTATAATCAATGGTATGATATGATTATGATGATATGATTTTTTACGGTTTGTCATATCAATGATATGACAAACCGTAAAAAATGCCAACTCTTGTGTATATCTGAAAATCATCGCACTACATGACACCAACTTTATTTTTGACGTTGTATAAAACCATTGATTATACCAGTGATAAAACTTACATCAAACCAATATTAAAGTTAGTTTTCCAGAAATAGAATACTCCGTGAAAGACGAGGATCTCCTTTAGAAAGTTCAGCGCAGAGCGACCAAGGTGCCAATGAGGATTTAAGAAGCTGAAATACTAAGAACTACTCCGAATATTGCAACTGCCACACTCAAGGATCGTCGAATAAGGGGTGACCTTATCGAAACATAAGCTCCTACCCGGATGTCATAATTACCCTGAGTTTTCGTCGATTGTTATACGGAACCACATGCATCATCTGCGAGGACACGACTAGAAGCTCTAGAAGACACTCTTCTAGAAAACGATTGCTAACGCAGTGGAATAGTTTAGCTGCTGGAATGATAGACGTTATAGTGACAACGAATTTATGCTGCATGTCTGTAAAATTTAATATTGGGTCCTTACCTAAGTATGTAATTGCTTTTTTTTACTCTGGCCATTTCGAACGTGGATAACTTGGGTTTGAAATGGAATTTCAAATTCAAAGAAATTTTAATTCACGGCCATGTTATTCTTTTTTAAGAATCAGCTGTTTATTTGTCTTTCCGTAGTTTATATATTCCGATACATCATTCTTCTGTTTACACGCACTCTTTTACAGTCCATTCTGCTCGTTTATGGAATCAGCTCCCTCACTCTATCAGTCATGCACCTTCGCTGCATACTTTCAAAAAGTTGTTGAAGAAACATTTATTTTTACACAGCCACTAACCAAATACCTCACCTTGTCCTCTTCTTTATCCTTCCCTGGGCAACCTTAGCATAAGTTACTGACATATATGTGCATAAGTTTATTTTAAATTTAACTTTACTACTTCTTTGTGTGTTGTACTGTGAAAATTATGAATTATTTTGTCAAATGGTTGACTGTAAGATATCGCTATAGCGATAAGTCCGCTATTTGTGCATAAATTTATAAAACCAGCGTCATATTCATTAAGTTATGTTTTTATAGCACAATAAAGTTATTATATTCTATTCTATTCTATATTTGCTCAAATATTTTCATTTGTGCAACGCAACCATGGTAATGTGGAAAATTAGCATTTTTTTTCAAATATGAGATCATGTGCCAGTGTTTTCTATTACAGCTTCTTGTAGTCTGGCTATACAGTTACCATAAATGTGTACTGTTAAGAACTGTAAACAATTATGGAGAAGCTCGTGATTAAATAACTGAGCCTGGTCAATCGCTCATAGCCTCTGCTTCTGCATAACAACGTATAACCACAGATTTCCCTGCAAACAGTCGCAAACTTGCAGGAGTTGTAGCTGCATACTCTTTGTCTCCCACCGTACTTGCCAGATCTTGCTCCACAATAGAGTTTTTTTCAGAACCTAGATAACTTTTTACAAGGGAAAAAATCAACTTTAAAGAGTCGGTGAAAAACATTTATTGGTTCCTGTCCACTAGAGTTTTACAGCAGAGGAATTAGGCAACTACCTTTAAAATAACAAATCTGCGTAGACAATAGGGGTCAATATTTCGATTAATTAAATATATTTTTTTCATACAAAGTTTTTGGCCTTAAATTTCCTTAAGTTATGCAACTTAAGGAATTATTATATTACAACAGCAACTTCATATGTAAGGACCCAATACTAAAAATAACAATAATTACTGAATCGATATTTCAAACGATCGACTGAATCAATATTTCAATCGAATCGATATAATTGAACCACAAAATCGTTGGAAATAGTTGAGCTAAGAAAAGAAGTAGAATTGGATGACTTTTCGTATTCTCTCTCGGGCGGCAGTATTTAATTCGTCCTATGACTATTTTGTAAATTACTACGTGATTTCACCATCATGAATGGCAATCCAACGAATTTCGCACATCGCCGTTAGGTCCATTTGCTTTCTGGATATTTTCTCTTAACCTGTATAAGCGCTTGGTTCGCTATGGCTTTAGAAACAAATCGGTTGCGTCACCCCTTTCTGGGTAGTAGCCAAGGACTGATTTCATCTGAATTAAACTTCATGAATAAAATCGATGAGCGACCTCTCTCGGCCGGCGGACGAACCCGGCCGCGTGCCGTTGTAATTGCCTCGGACGTCGCAGTT
>OX155980.1:29455436-29727113 GCA_944548615.1 Micropterix aruncella
TTTAAATATTATTAATGTAGCTTTTATATGAGATATTCCAACCAAAATTTCAAATAAATACGATTTTGGCTCGACAAGCCACCTATGTACCAAATTTGAAGTTTCTAAGTTCAATTTCGATATTGAAATACGACTACTGTGCCCCCTGGTGCCGACTACAGTGTCCACTTTGCCATGACAAAATGGTTCGTGCATGCCAAATTTCAGCTTAATCGAATTAAGATTTTGGGCGCTATCGTGGAAGAATGTACTATAGGTATATGTGTCTGTCACACAGATGATAGACACACAGACACACTTTAATCTAGAAATAGTCTTAATCGTCTAATAGGGCAAAATGAATATTTCCGTTTTCCTTCTCGTCGGTTGGTGGGCCGGAAAAGTAAAATCCAACTTATCAAATATAGAGGAGGATCGAAATCCCTCGATCTCCCCACCCCCGTCTATACCCCCTTCCCCCCGCCCCTCCCACCCGTGAAATGGGTTGCCGTGAAATGGTCTGCCAACACCCTGAAATACTAAATATGCATCCGGAATATATTATATATCTGCAGCACAGAACTTTTTCGTAGGTACTTTTGAAATACAACTCAAGTCTAGAGAGAGAATGTTATTCAAATAATTAATCAGCAGCAGCGAAAAACGCATTTATTCCTTAATATTAAAATCCTCGACCTATACGTCACCAGGGCCTGAGAATTGCATTTTTTGATTTAACAATGGCATCTTTAATTTTATATTTAATTTGATAGCCTGTGATATCAAAGTAATGATAATAACAATTGTGTGCATCATACAAGGCTTACTTGTATTGTCCTTAAATAAAAAAATTGGTTTTTTATGACTTTATTCTATGTATTATGAAATTAATTTTAGGTATTATATGAAGTTTAGGTATTATGTGACTGCTATTCATTGAGCTTTCCTTAACGTCGAGATTCAGGCAACTGACTGGTATGGCAACAGCCAGATTAGCCTATTATAGCTGCTGACATAGGATTTATGACTAATGGGGTAGAACTGCTAAAATTAAAACCATCTTCGTGCTGTAAAAAAGAGCAATTCTATCAATGTAGGGGCTAGATTCTAGAGACTGTGGGAACTTTTCAATGCAATTAATATACTTACCGTTGCTTGTCAATTTAATTTTGAAAATATAGGTATGTCCGTAAAAAACCTGCGCTGCTCAAGTCAGTGACGCCACAATATAAATACCAGAAATAAAAATAAGTTTTCAGTTCTCAAGTTCCGATTTAAAAAAGGTCAGAAATTCTTTTATGGGACAATGGGACATTTCTATGACATATGAGTTTAGAAAGACCTACTTCGTGAAAGAGATATATTAAGTATGATTTAATGATTACTTGAATTATACAATTTCTGACGTTGATACAACTTATTTTTCAGATTCACAATTTATAATTCCACGAAAATTAGGATTTTTGTTACCTTATCTATTTTGCTTTTTTCTCACCCTATACCTTCTTTTTAACGGGTTCGACGGACTTGAAAGATTGGATTGTTTCTTGAAAATACATAATAGCACCAAAAAATTGGCCATATGTTTTTCTACGACAATCCTTTTAGTGGAGCATATATAATTTGGTCGGAAATTTTCCGACGAAATACAATGTACTAATATGTACCAGTGATACGAAATACAATTATCTACCTACTATTTTGCAAATTTCGTTTAAGTATCCGAGTATTCTTTTGACGTGAAAAGGTTTGGAGGTCGGTCTGCAGGTCGGTCTGCATTGTCTGCAGGTCGGTTTGGCAGCCAGGTCAAAATTTTCGATTCAAAGAAAATCTCCCAAATTTCATGACGCGATAATTTGATGAATAATGAACTGATAATACATAATTAACTATATAAAGAGAGCTTATACGTGTAAGATTATAGGTAATGAGGTCATTGTGGCGGTAGGCGAAATCTCTGGTGAACTTTTTTTTGAGTAAGGAAGCTCATCATTGTGCAAAACGTCGATGGCGTCGGGGCGCCGCACTGCCTTGCGCCGCAGTGGGGAGGGAGAGTGTTATAAATATTATAGCAGCGGACAAACGGCCAGCCATTCACCGTCAGCCGTCCGAGCAGGCGAAAGTTCCACGACAAACAACGTGACCGGTTTTAACCACTTTTGTTTTCGCAGTTTTTTAATCTCATAAGTAAAATTGACACCTGCATCCGCTGCCGATTAGGTAAATTATTACTAAATTAAATCCCCCCATTAACATAACAAGCAATTGTGCTTGATTATATATATATATATATATATATATATATTTATATATATATATATATATATATATATATATATATATATATATATATATATATATATATATATATATATATATATATATATATATATATATATATATATATATATATATATATATATATATATATATATATATATATATATATATATATATATATATATATAATATATATATATATATATATATATATATATATATATATATATATATATATATATATATATATATATATATATATATATATATATATATATATATATATATATATATATATATATATTTATTTATTGAAATATAAAAAGGAAGTTTTATTTCAGTCAGTGTAACGAGAGGATAAAATCTGCACTCGCCAATAACATTCTTCCGGTTTCACCATGCTTTTGAGGATTTTCCTGTAAGTTTTCTTGTGTTTATTGTTCACTTCTATTGAAATGTAAAAAGCAGCCACATTCTGCGCTATACTTGTTTTGCAAATAAGCGATGGATTATTTGATAATAGCGCTACGTTACCGCATGAGAATTTCACACAATAAAATTTAAACCGCTTTACAGCGGTCATCTGTGCCACTGCATACGAGACACTCGAAAACTGAAATTACGTGCAAAATAAAAAAAAAAGCAAAAATGTTATCGGCCCACGTACACGGAGCGAAAGTGGTACCGCCGTGAATGCAACCTTTGACTCGAATCGGCCGCGTGAGCGGCTTTAAAAAAGTCGCTTTTGAATTCGATAAAGCGCGATTATTTAGCAACCCACCTGATATAATGCAATCGGTTCCTCACCCTTCTTGCAATTCCTCGCGTTTACGAGCCAACAACATATTCTCCTTTCCTTTCACTCCCGGCATGTCGCGTCAAGATTTCTAATTGAGATTTTCATCTGGCGACGTGATTTTTAAGAAATGATTTTCTGAAATGTTTTTACTAACTTGGTGTAAATTTATCATTTAATTTTATCAATATTCATAAAAAGAACTCTAATATTCATACTACTAATTGTAAATGTACTGTAATTGTAAATGACTGACTATAATAAATGTTGACTTGTGACTTCATCAGTATTTTAACTTCAGGATTTCAGACAACTTAGTTTGAGTCTTATTTCAGACTGCAATATATGTGTGTGTGTGTATATATATATATATATATATATATATATATATATATATATATATATATATATATATATATATATATATATATATATATATATATATATATATATATATATATATATGTATATATATACATATATAATATATATATATATATATATACATATATATATATATATATATATATATATATATATATATATATATATATATATATATATATATATATATATATATATATATATATATATATATATATATATATATATATATATATATATATATATATATATATATATATATATATATATATATATATATATATATATATATATATATATATATATATATATATATATATATATATATATATATGTATATATATATATATATATATATATATATATATATATATATATATATATATATATATATATATATATATATATATATATATATATATATATATATATATATATATATATATATATATATATATATATATATATATATATATATATATATATATATGTATATATATATATATATATATATATATATATATATATATATATATATATATATATATATATATATATATATATATATATATATATATATATATATATATATATATATATATATATATATATATATATATATATATATATATATATATATATATATATATATATATATATATATATATATATATATATATATATGTATATATATATATATATATATATATATATACGGAAATATTTTTTAGAAATAGCATTTTTTTTGCAGAAACATGTTCTCTCATTTTTATATATTAGTATAGTTGTGCGTAACTATTTTAATCCAAAATTTTATTAATAATAGACAATAAAGAAAATGGAATGTTTTTTTAAGTAAACTTTTATTTCAATATTGTGCCACCCATTTATATTCTAAAACTGATATTAAAAAGTAAATTAGTGAAAATTATGTCTTTCGACATATTCATTATAATAAACAACACAGATACCTGAAAGTAGGAGCTGTTCAAAAGTTATAGGCTACTGAAAGTATAAATTTGTACTAAAATGTGCGGTGGAATAGGTTTCGGAAATAAGTAACGTTTTCATGGCTATTCAATTACTTAATTTCAAGGTTAACTTAGATTAGCTATTTGAGTGGTTTTCATTTTTTTTCGTGGATCACAGAATACATTTTTGGAGCAACTTACGAAAATAGTAGAGTACGAATATACCCGATTGCTTTAACAAGGTTGTTTAAAACGAGTTTTCGGCGAATTTTTATATTTTTCCTCAAAACGACTGCAACATTGTTCGTTTTATTTTTTCTTATTTTTCTTATGGTGGTGTTTATTAGGGCATCAATAATTTTAGATACATACCACATTGCGTCTAATATCCTCAGTATAAATTATCTATATATGGATACATCTCACCTCCAACTTTTTCCAGTACGACTGCATAGAAAACTTACCTATTCTCCCTATTGCATTTTAAGACCATCTCTGAAAATCTTCAAATTTCAATTCCATATAATTTACGTCTCTGAAAATCTTCAAATGTCAATTCCATATTATTTCTGTAGAATAATTTTAGAGTGAGACTGGTTTTCCTCTCGGAGTACTGGACAATCGTTCCATTCGATATATTTTAATTTTAGTGACGGAATAAGGAACTTTCGAGATACCTACTTTCTTCCGCAGAATCACTATCCCCCCCCCCCCCCCCGTATTTACCATATTGAAATCGTTTTGGCCGTGGCCTAGAATTAGAAAACATTATCTTTATTGCCGGATTTGAATTAAAACATCGATACTGTCGATTTCCAAACATTTATTAAGGTATAATGTCATAGAAAGTGCACAATTCTCAATTATTTGTAATCAGTGCGAATCAAAAAAGTTTATTTAAGTAATACCATTATACAATAAATTTCCTTGTCTCAAAATTTTCGATTGGCTAATTGCGGTACACCAATTTATAGTACTTATTTAATTACAAAATAATAAAATTCTATCGATATTTCAAAATTCTTTGAGTTGGAGTTAATTTGAAATCTTTATTTTTTTAAGCTATATAATCAAATATAAAAAAATGACGCTGTAATGATGATTTAGCGTAAAAACGACCTGTTCGGGTAAAAAACATTTTCCAATTACCGTTTGTTTTCAATTTCCGACTCTGTTTCTTCTAATTGTGATTGGACTGTCACCTAAACGATGTGCGAATGAACGAAAGCATTATTATTAGAAGATGTGGGCGTACAAAAAGATACAGGGGATGTGCTCATCGATACAGCTGATGCGCTCATCATTATTGTGTTTTAAACTTCTAAATTTGGAGTAGTATTAACTCTTGTAAAATTTCTGAGACGTTAAAGCTCCTGGTAGATTCAGTACGAAATCCCTACAAATCTATCTTGCCTCAGCTTAAGTGTCAGTATCCATTCGGGAGCTGATAGCGTATGGATGAATTAACCATTACATATATTATTTTTCTTCTATTAGCGAAAGTTGGTAATAATATTGACTTTATTGTATTATTTCACAGCAGTTTTGTTGTTGGAAAATTTGTACTAGACAATGTTCGACGGACTCTGTCAATATTGTGGAAGAACTACTAAATGTATCTTCTCTATATGTAAAAATCTGAATTAAAGTTCATTTAAAATATGGTCAGTTCCATTGAAGAGCAGGTCGCGTACCTACATAGGTCATTGGTAATTTCACAGAGGCTATTCTTTACATAAAATTAAGATAAGAATCAACACTTTTTCACCTAAACCATTGCTCCAAAGCATTACTCACCTAAACCGTACTTAATCAAAAATAATATTGTATTTAAACTTATCTATTGGGAAAGGAAAGGTATCAATATGATTGAGTGCTTCATTTCGAGAGGTCTTCAGTTAACGCCCAAAATTATCGGCAAAAAATTACATCTCATTTTGAAACACTCCTTTCTAATCGATAGGAAATGCCACAAGAATAATAGTTTCGGTAAAATAATCTATGCATTATCATGCAAGGCTTCTAGAATACTTATATTTTGATATAGGTCAGTAGAATTTCACTATTAAAATATATAATTGTACCCTTGTTGTTAAATCAAAAATGACTACACTTATTTCGATTATTGGTATCATTGTCGTGATTATTTAATTCGTATAATTTAAAATCATAATAGATTTTTCAATATAAGGAAATATAATACTGGAAATATAATACATGATAACTATTAGCCATAATATAATTGCAATCTACAAACAAGGTACGACTCCCGAAATCTACTGATAATAGATGATTTAAAATATATATTGGGGTACAAAAAGAACAAGTAAGGTTCGGAGATTAAATTTTGGACTTCGATGGCGAGTGATAACTATTTCTTTTACTTTATCTATGAAATACTGCTAGTGAAATTACATTTGCAAATTCGCGACTGTGGTATACGCAAAACAGCTTCACTAAATAAAAATATTAGAAAATATCTCTTTTCTGCCTTAGCACAAGAAAGTTTGACCAGTCGATACGAGCTCTATATATTACGTCGAATATGATGTAGATCCAGATACACCGATTCACCGCTGTGCCAAGGGCGCTAAAAACTATGAAACTTTGTTTATGATTTATCATAACCATTAAAAGGATATGGGTAAACCCGAGTAACATCTTTTCGTGGTATCACTTTTGCAGCAATATAACGAATCATTTGCGTTTAATTATATATACATATATATTTATGGACCAATAACGGTCTATAGTGCATTTTGGATAATGTGTCATTTTATAAAAGTCATAAAAACTTTGATATTTACATGTAAGGGAATAAGTGTCATTGAATAAAGTGTAATTTCATAAAAGTAATAAAAACTGTGAGATTTATATGTAAGTGAAAATTAAAAAATAGCTTTTACTGATATCACTTTGTTTATCCATTTAAAACATTTATCGTCAAAAGGAACTCATTTAACCTCAAAGTTGTATGTGGTTATTACTCAATTAGGCGCGAAAAATATTGGGTAAATTCTAATTTGATATTAAGGATTAATTCGACTTCTCCATTCTTCTTCTAATTAAAAACTTCTTTTGTACAGAAAATAAATGTTATAAAATTCTAAAAAAAATTGCACAATAATATAGAAACTTTTCATGGCAAATCGAAGTCGTTTTGTTGAAAAATCTATTTCACCTTTAGTAATAAAATGTCTCAATAGATGAATTAAAGGTATTGAAGAAATCAAAATTCTCTCAATAATGTCACTTTTGACCAGGTAATTATTTGAAGACAGAGCATATGAAAATCTTGATAAGTGATCGCCTTTAATTCTCGTTTATTTTATGTCGGTAAATCGCAGATACTTTTCAAATATTATGACATATTGGTCTCCATAAGTTCAAGGCATACTAGTAATTTGTAGAGTTAAATCTATTAAAAAACAAAAGTGTCCGTCTCTCACAACTGTCATTTTCTGTCTTCAATGTATTACTTCTGGAAAATCTTCTGTATAGAGTGAATTTTCAAATCTTCTTCAATTTTGTTAATTCAACAACTTTACCATTTTTTCTGCAACGAATTTAATAGATATTCAGCCTCGCGAAATAGCATGCAATGGCTACAGATTCGAAATTGCAGAAATATACACACTCTATCCTTGTTGCACAATGTTTTAAACAACTCACCTCACTGTCTTATCTGAAGGATAGAACAACCCTACCAGAAAGTCATGGACTCCCACTCCGATTAAGTCTGAATAACATAACTAGCAAGTCACGAAACTCTAGTTCTGTACTGTTTCTGTCTATTACTCTCTTTCTGTATATACAGCTCGATCATGGAACCAGATCCATCGAAATATTAGAGGCGTGCAATCGAAATATATCTTGAAGCTTCTTCTGAAAAGCATTTCTTCTCTATCAAACCTTTTTGCCTCCAATACTTTTCCTTTGAGCTTCTGTTATTTCAATTCTTTTATTCTTAACATGAATTTAGTATCTCCTCTTTTATAAGTATTTTTATGTACCCATAATATTTAATTAGTAAAGCATAATATTTGAACTACCTGGCAATTCTCTCAACAGAACTATGGTTAAATGTAGGATATTGCCGTATTGCGTAGATAATAAGCCTTACATTGTACAAAATCGTAAATTGTATTCACTAAAGAGATATTATTTTATTTCTTTTAACTTTTTTTTACGTATTTTTTAGTTTAGTCTATTGTACAGAATCACCCTTTGAAAAAAACATTTTAGCTTCCGGATATATGTGTATGCATGTCAACTTTAATAGCTGTTTACATCAGTATAAAGGAAAAACATATTTCTATCATTACACTCAGTGCTTCTCCAGGTATTTAACGTATTTCCTTATATTATTTAGAAAATCGTCGGCCACCATACTGACTTATGCCCATGTAAACATATCATGGGTCTATGGTATAAGCCAAAGTACAATTTTGGGATTTGTTGCTATGTCGTTTATGCTATCCACCGACAGACCTACAAGATGTTAGTTAGTCTTCGCATGATTCTAGCTTGGATTTCGAGCTCTCTGTTTTTTTTTTATTTAACTTCTTTATCATGCCTATCTATGCAATACGCTGAGTGGAGTGTGAGGTGTCAAGGAATCTTGCGCTGTTTATCAGAGACGAGCACGCGTGCGCCTCGAATCGCCAATGAGGTAACAGCCAATCGCTTCGAAAGTGAAATTCCGTTTATCATGTGATTTTTTTCGCAATAAACAGTGTGCTCAGGCAATTCACATGAAAGTGAGCGCATGCCGGCATTTGACCGGCGCACGACAGACGCTACGTGAATAAATATTTCAACATACTCTTCGATGCAAATAAGCAAGGAGATAGCAATTTTATTTTGGCTATTGGAATCAATTATCGGCTCCTAGGCGAGTTGCATTAAATAGATGATAGAGTGTGCTTTTGGACAGTGGACTTATTTAAAATTTTTGCAAAAATGAAAATTGTACATTTGCTTACATATATTTGGTACATAAAGAAATCTTCTGCTATTTTTTATTTTGTATATATATGTATGTCTACACGGTGACCACGGTGAGGACCTCACTACCGATTAAAATAGGTTAGCGATATTTACTGGTTTTAGAGTTATGTTTAGAGTTAAGTTTTAGAGTTAAGTTTTAAATTTATGTTGTTTTTATTTTTTATTAACGTCAACATAATTATTATAGCATTCTAATTGTTTTACTAAATTAAATTAGCTATAGCTTTATTCGACTAAGCAACTATTATTTTTTTTAAATTTTCTTATTAAAAGAAAGAAAAAAACTACGATATTTGTTCTCTAACTTTATAGAGCCCTCGATCAAATAGTAGAATAAACATTTATTTTAGCCTTTATCTTGAAAACCTCTTTAATTCATTAGCAATATGACCTGTATAAAATTTTGAGCTGTTCATGTTGCTTCACATAAAAAATACCCCAAATAACATTGTTTTAATGTTGAAATTATAATGTTTATTCTTGAGAACCAAAGCCAAAATATAGAAGCTATACCTTATTTTCAACTCAGTTTTTTTACTTCTCTTGTGAAAAAAACTGGTAAGAATGCTTTTTTTTTTAATTGGAGCAGAAGATTATTTTACATCAAAACTGGACTGAATGTATGTTTTATTTAAATTTAGGCCGTGGGCACGGAGGAATAAAAACTTTTATTTAAATTGGATACATACATTATTTCCTCCAATAAAAAAGGCATAAGCCAAAAAAGTTGAGGATACTATTCAAACTTAGTTTTCCAATTAATACAATCTCCAACTTTATTTGAGTTTATAAATTAAAACAGAAAACAAGGTTGTTACTGCAGAAGAAATTCGAGAGTGATTTTATTATTGTGAAGCAACTCTGATGGCCCAATAAAAGTCACATGTCAGATGCTTATAAAGTCGATGAATTTTCGAGGTAAAAACTAAAAAAAAATGTTACTTTTTTGAGCTAGATCTCTATAAAGCTAGACTACAAAAGTCGTCTTTTTTTATTTTGATATTTTTTAAGTGTACTTTTGGACTGTGTAATTTGTGTGAACTTTATAATTTTTCCTCATATCATAGGAGACTAAATGTCGCTTAGGATGGTTTTATAATTTCCTATACTTTCTCGTTAATAATTACTTTGAATGAAGTTAACAGTGGAATGTTCTTTTGACAAGACATTTAAATTGAATTATTCGTCTCTTATTGACCCTTTTTCTGGTTATTTTAATTATTGTCTCATGCAATCTAAATCTAATCTTAGAGAGTATCTTTTTATTCAGGCGATATGATTCGACTGTATACACACATTGGGCACATAAATATAGTCTGTTAGTTAATAATTGCATAGGTCTTGTTATGCATATGTGCATGCGTAGAGAAATCATAAAATACGTGACATTTACTGAGCATTCTAGTGTTTTGTAATCGCCGTTGATTGCTTTATGAAGATACTTAATGACATTTGAAAATTTCAATATTTGCATGGAATGCGGAAACTGGTATTTCAACATTTCTACCAATCTCTAAACTCTATTGATACGTGGATTCCGAATCTCTAAATAGTATCTTTTATATGAATACATAAATCACTTTTCACTTTTATAAATTATGATCTTGTTTTCGGGACAGTCATTTAAGTTATAGTTTCAATCTTTAGCTACGCACAATGTCTAAACACGACTTATATATATCTAAGTAATACACACACGAAATGCATTTAATTATTAAATAAGTAAAAGAAGAATACATACTAATAATGTATTTTAGTGGTTCTATAGTTACAAATACAAACTGATAAAAACAAGTTGAGGTCGATAATATCAACATCGTATTTCGTTTATTTTTCCTTTAAATACAAATTATGTACATTGTAACATAGTTCAACTCTTTCTTATGAAATTCAACTGAAGACTAATAAAAAAGTAAAAATAATACCATTTAATAAACACCATTTTAGTTGAAAGGAAACGGATTATAAGGAGGTGGAACTGGACGACATTTTCCCCAATGTTTCAGCAAAGTCCAACTAATTCAAATAGCCTTTCGCATTGAGTAATATTTACGGGAGCCGAATTGGTTTGCAGTAAGAATGAAAAACTTACTTTGGAATGTTAGGAGTTTTTTTAAGGACTTTTACAAATAACTTAGATAAAAATTGATAGACTTCTGATATTTCTTATTTTGTCTTTTTTATATTTTATACATTGAAATATTTTTTTAATGTCGAGATAATCTGGTTATTAAGCTATTGCATAGCTTTTATCGCGGGCCTTAGGCCAGCGCGGCGACCGAATGAAGAAATTTCTTAACGAATATTAATGATTTTAAACTGATAATTACGTCTAAACGAGTACTGCTTACGATTCGAAAAAAATATATGTTAAACAAGAACATTTTCCTAATATTCTTAGCTTTGAATATTTTAGATTTTGTTTATATTACATAGTGTAATTAATCTGTGAAATTAGGTCTAACCGAACACAAAAACGACTACTACGCAAATACTATCTGGCGTATTATTATGAAACCTGCACCATTTTAAAGATAATTTAATTATCCATCTTTTTATCTACGTTTTTTTTAAGAATCCGTTTTTTTTCTTTATCGAACAAAAAATTCGTGCGCGGCGCTCTATCGGAAGACGTTTAAGTTATTCCGAAGCCGCAGATGATTCGGAATAATTTCAACGTTTTCCGATAGAGCGCAGTTATCTGATATCAGAAAAAATAAAATAAATAAATAATTATAATTGCATAAGTTGTTAAAAATGCTATGCAATAGCTTTACCGCGGCAGTCCCCGAGTGCCACACGTATTTTTTTTTATTCCAGATGCTCATGTTAAAGAGAAAAGTAACAGGTGCAACGAATACATATTTATATAATTTTAATAAGCAGACTGGAATATTGTCGATTCCCGTAGATTATTAAACATTTTATTAGGAATAAATAGTATTTGTCGAGTAAGTCTGTCCTTCCATTACGAGATGGATCGATAAGTCATAGAGAAAAATAGTTAACGGCATACAACTTTTAGTATGGTCCGAAACGGGTACCTCGCTTCTCATTGTGTTTTATTTATAGACAAGATTATCTGGTTTGTAATGCCAAATAACCGCGACAGTCTTCGATTTCATATATGTTTTATTTGTTTACTTGTTAATATATATATGTATTTATTAAATTTACCGATTAGCTACTGTTTACTGTTAAATAACCGGCCTAGCTCCCGTTAAATGAAGGCCCAGGTAGTTTCACTTTTATCATCAGATTTGAGTAATTTTAGGGAATAATAATCACGCTTAGCTTTTCTAAGTTTAATGCGTATTTAAGTATTGAAATTTTTAAAATTAAATAAAAAGTATTGAAAGATTTTGCCATTTGCATAATATTCTTATGTGTATATTTATTCTGGAGGTCTCTTGTGATACAGCCGCCCTGTTTTTTTAAAAAAAATATTTCTTATTTGCTATAAACCGTGAGATCTCTAAATAGTACTTAATTCTATCTTGAAACTATTCATAGGCATTGTTTGAATCAGTGGTACTATAGCATTTCTAATTTACTTTTTGTAAGCTCTTTAAGGATTATTGTCATAAGGATTTAACAATAGTGTCAACTGATTTTTTGTAACATATTTGGAATTAAAATTTACCAAAAAGTTAACAAGCAATGTTTTTTGCCGCAAAATACATTTATAGGACTTGGTTTATTTTGAAATAGACAATTAAAAATAAACTGCTTATTGAGACTTACAAAATAGTTTCTTCTTGTGAATCGCCGAGACAATTGACAGTATAATCTCCACAAATTCATACACACAAATTTCGTCTTTTACAGTGTGTTATTATATTAGCGTACGTGAATATATTTTAAGGGGTGATCCTGTGCATCAAAGCAAGATTTTTTTATTTTTTTTATTTCGACTTTTAGAAAGAAATTAAGCTATCACCTGAATGGTAGACGCGTACAATATATTAGTCTTAAGGATTTATTGTTGACTTAACACTTTTAAACGCGATACCATCGACAAGATGTCAGATACCCGAATCATATCGCAGAAGCTGTATGATGGCTTTATTGTGGCAGTCTGACGCTGCACACCCCGCAGCAATAATAATTCTGGCTCTAAATATCAGCCTGCTATTTCGACTCCGGCACAACCAGAACCAGAGGAAGACATCAAGAAATGCCTAGATAAGAAATCGGTATCTCTTTCTCAGAAATCTCTTTTTCTATGAGTCAGATGGTTATTCGCTGGTAGGATGTCTTTCGCTTCTAGGAGGCGCATGGTAATTCGATAGTAGGATTGTCATTCGCTTCTTCTGGGAGTTGACTTGACGGCTGAAAGTATTATTTTAGAGGTACCTCGAACTAAACAACCTTGATATCCGAGGAGAAGAAAACTTTTCATTCATTTTACTAAGGATTGCTTATTTGCAAAGACCTACGTAATAATTATTCATGTGGTTTCCACGAGGCTCTAAATGAAAGTATCGTTATTTTTGTAAAGTTTAGATGCCTAACGAATCGCTCTCACTGATGCCAATTGAATGGCAATGTCTTATGCGGCATTTAAATGGCAGCGGAACCCTTTTTTCGTCTTTAAATTTGATCGCTGCCTGGGGAAATGGGGTCAGGTCGTTTTCTCACAGTCAGTTACTTTTAAGTAATTTCGCCAACAAAGTTTTGATGACTTTGCTCAGCGTCTCTTATTTCCTATTAGATCGCATTGTTAAAGGTCATAATACTCTTTCTAAATGTACGGGGATTGGCTCTTAAATAAACATCGCTTTTCTATGTTCGTTTTCAATGTAAGTGCAAGGTAGATTCCCTTCTCATAAATATGATAATGCGAGACTTGGTTCAAACGTCGTTGGTTAAGATAGTTTCTGAGTAGGGTTTATGTTATTTCTAAACCAAAATGTAATAAAAAAAATACCCCTGTATTCTAAATGCATGAATTGAACCTATATGAAATCAAAGAATGCTCTAAAGCAGAAGTTTCAAGCTTGATTTCCTCGCATGAAATCATATAGCATATCGAAGGCTTCGGTTGTGGCGGTTGCCGCACAATAAGAAGACCATATTTTACTAAAGGATATCTTATTCAAGATATGACTGGTACCATAGAACATATACTTAAATAATTAAATCCTAATACACCAAATACCTTCATATTATAAGGTTTTTCGTTTTTTTATTCCCCATACGTTTCTATTACATTGAAGTTATAGGTAGCATTTGTTTATATAAAAATCTTAAACTAGCTTTGAACTTGCGAAAATGATGTGATTTTTATTGCAAAAAAGTTCATTAAAAAAAACCACGACAAATTAAGTTTGAAAACTAGAAATGAACGACATCCAATCTTAACAAAACTATAAAATTCAGTTCGTCGAATGCTAATTTATTTTACTTTTTTCAAAACATAGTACAGTTTCACGCGAATTTTCAATATACTCCGAACGTAACGGAAAAGTTTAGATAAGATTAACAGTTATTGTATTTTGTATCATTAAATAATAACGACAAATAGAGAGATCTCCAAGGAATTTGGCAATTTAACAACTAAAAATATTTTTTTTATAATGTGCAAATTCGTCTAAAACTAAATTGATAAACTTTCGTTTTTTTTCAAAATGGGTACTTTTTCATAACACATGATCGCTATTAGTCTGGCGAAATTGCTTCAGCGACACTGTATAGATTACAATAATAATGTAGTAGAAAATAATACAATATTCGCCATTCCAGTTTTCGTCGTGTCTTGCCGTTTGAAACGAACATGGTTTGATAGGTACAAAATATATGTATAACCAATGTAGGTACACATATTTATCTGTCTTGTGATGCAGTATAGTTTAGACTTTTTTGATATATTTCTACTTGCTAATCTACAGATATATCACTTACATCTCCCTTATCTCACCTTGTGACGGGTTATCTCACGAGATTTACGGATGCTGCATTATTGTGCCAATATTGTCAACGTATCATGACAAAATACGTAAATTTGGATATGTACAGATAAATCAATGAATGAAAGTACATCGCATTGTTTAGCAACTGCCCTTTCGTTGATGTCTCTCAGGCCAACATAAATGGACTTTTATAGTTTTTCCCGATATCACAGTAAAGAAAATTCGCATGTAAAATAATTTGACGAGGATATTTTGCCGTCTGATTTAGTTTTATTATACTTCCACAAAACTTATTATAGTCTATTGTTTTTGCTATTACTTTAGTATTATAGACCAATGTCAGTCTGATACAAACCTGTAAGTCATGAACAGTTAGGCCGATTATCGCCGTTTTTGATTAGGTTTCATCCTATGAATAGGATGGTAATTCCCATTTATACGGTTTTCTAAATCAATAACGGTTTTTTGAGTTCGTATCAGACAGGTAGAAGGAAAATGTAATATCTCAAGCTAGATCAGTGATCTCTATTTATTATCGTCAATCTATATGGTGTCATTTTAATTACCGGATTACTTTAAGGGTGAATCTGCTATATGACACCAAGCAAAAAAAAATTGTTTTTAAGATGTGTTGTTTAGGCTATTATTCTACATAAAAAGCTGAGTTGAAAATAATCTGAAGCTATTTTTGATTTAGGCTTTAGTCGCTGAGAAAAGACATATTTTGTTAATCTTTGGATTACCAGTATTTTTTTCCAGTAACGAAGTCCTAAATAAAAACTACTTGTAGAATGTCAACTCAGTTTTTTTACATAATTTGTTTATATAAAGTACATTTAAAAAATATTGAATATGAAATATACTCCAAAAAATCCTTTATCTTGCTGTGTCGCGTACAAATTAACTTCCTGAATGAATGCCGGCAATGAAGACGATACCTGCGTATATCGATAACATGAACTCGATTCATGTATGTGTTTAGAAATATATAAATAAATATATAGAGTTATAGAGCGGAATATAATCACACCTTCCAAATATCCCTCCAATATTTTAAAGCTACAAAGAGAGTTGCCCCATATCACCTCTGATTTCGATCTTTACTACAAATTCATCTTTACGGAAGCACTGCATAAATCTGAATGTGGGATCAAGGTAAATGGCAAAACCATCAATAATATAAGATACGCAGATCATACTGCGCTAATTGCCAGCAGCGTGGAAGATTCCAGCTTCTCATTGACATTCTTGTATGTACCAAATAAAAGATAGTGAAGTTCTAGTAAACACACCAACAGTTTTTCCGCTGAAGAAGATTGAGAACCTCATTTTCCTAGATAGTAATTTGAACTACAATGACGGAGGTATTTTGTAGAAAAAAAAAACAATACGCTTCCAAATATCAGACTTCAATGATGCTACGTATTCTCGATACAAGATCGAAAGCTGAACTCTTACAGTCACGCTGATAACAAAGCTTGAAGACTTTGAAATGTGGGTCTGTCGGAGGATGCTGTGTTCACAGAGTCAGAAACGAAGAGGTAAAATAACGTTTGAGTATGAACCCAGAAATATAGAGGAAAATAAGTATCCGCAAACTGGAATACTTTATCGTTTGCCATCGCGAAATATATGTACATAATAATCTAATGCAAAGAAGGCGGAAGACAATACACAGTACTAAGTAGAACACCTTAGCTTCATAATCTACGACAACATTTCAGAAATGTTTCACTACCACGTCCTTGTTTCGAGCTGCAGCCGATAGAAATAGAAATAGACATATATTCATTGTCCGAAATTGTGGTGGTACATTTATGGTGATAATGCGTAAAAATATGTCTCTCACAATTACCTGTTATTATAATAGATCGACAAATTTACTTATCTGCTAATTGTAATATCTTATTAAAAAAAATAATTATTTCACTGGTTTGCCTATAATATCTAAATCAAACCAATAATAATTCGCAATGTTAATTGAATGGCCTGAAATAACATTTAAAAGAGAAATATAACATGAAAAAAATCTAAACAGACCGGATAAGTATCACTAACAGTAGAAGACAAAAATAAAAATAATTCACCAATAATATAAAAAATAAAGAAAAAAATCAAAATCAAGGAATAATCAAAAATCCGCTTATGAATACGAAATGCATATAATTTAAAATGTGTAATCTTTCTAATTAAATTATTGTAAAAAGAAAATGAAAATGCATGCCCACAATATAATATTACGAAAAAATTTCGTTTAATGTGTAAAAGCTTTTATCGATAAGCCATTTTTTCTACGCTGCGGTAAACCCTTTTACTTTTATTTCTTTGATATTTGCAGGTAGGTGGTTACAGATTTTTATTGAATTGTATAACATTCCTTTTTTAAATAGAGTTAAATTTGGCTTGGGTGCTTGTAGCTCATATTTATTTCTCGTGTTATAGCCGTGTTCAACATTGTTAATTTTGAAATACTGTTCGTGGTTCCTTACAAATTTGCAGGTTTCCAAGATGTATATCGATATAAATGTTAGCACAAACTCCTTTTTAAACAGTGGTTTGCAGCTGTCAGTCTTTGGAATTCCACATATAATTCGTAAGCATCGTTTTTGTACGATGAATATTTCCTCTGCGTTTACCGAATTGACCCAAAGCGTAATTCCATATTTTATGCAGGCGTAAATATATGCATAATATGCCATAAAGGCTGTTTTTTATCTGTAGTTCGTTTTAAAATCCTTAGCGCGTAGCAAAATTTCGATTTTTTTATTTTTACATGTTCGACATAATAAAGTAATAAAGTTGTAATAGCCAATATGATAATTAACGTCCTGTAGCGAACATGGTACCAGAAGAAGAATGAGACGAAACATGAATACAGAACGATCGTGACCTCGATCAGAGAGCGAGAAGATAATAAACTATGCAGTTTTCTAGTTTTGACCTTTATATTCATTTATTTATATTTAGTGAAAGATTGTCAGGCTCGTGACTTCATATTTTCAGAATTTATTTGCTATTTTAAAGTGTCTATCTGAATTGAAACACTGTGCAATTCGGTGCGGCGTGCTCTTCAAATCGGGCGATAGGTTTCGAAAGCGTGTTGTGAAGCATTCGCCGCATAGTGCGACCTTTTAAAATGGGTAAGTAGTTGAGCGTCGCGGCGTTCGCTCGTTGCGGTTTGCCGCTAAACGCTATGGGAACGTCTTGCACCGCACACCAATATGTGTCGTGCGTGACGCAACTCGGACCGCGACCATTTTCACCAGCAGCCTTCGCCTTAGAGCCGGTCCACACGATGCGGTGCGGCGCGGCGCCTGGGTACAGCGTCGTTCTTCTGATCGTCCGATCCTCTGATCTTCTGATAGTAACGTTGTAGCGCCGTAGTAACGTTGCGGCGACGCTCCGTACACCATATGGCGAGATCTTTGCGGCGCGGCACCGCACCGCATCGCGTGCGGTGCGGTTAGGTTCGTGCTCGGTTCGAGTTCGGCTAGTGGATCGTTCGCGTTTGCGACAAAAATCTATTCAAACAGATGACCGCTAAAGGCAAAAAACATTTAACTACAACACCTTTCTTAATAAGCGAGAAAGCTTCAGGTTGGATTCTGGAGGTCGATTCGGTCTCTAAGCAGTACAAATTCCCTGAAAGTCTCGGATGCACAGCCCTCCGTCCAGATATAACTCTTAACTCTTTATCTCGGAAGGTGGCCCTTATCGTAGAATTAACGGTTCCATGGGAATCAAATATCCCAAAAGACCACACGAGTACAAATTAAATAAATACCATGATCTCGCAAATGCCGTCACTCGGAACGGCTTCACTGTTCACCTCCACGCGGTGGAAGTTGGCGCTCGTGGCCTGCCAGCTAAATCTCTGTTTCACCTCTTTAAAGATCTTGGTCTATCCAGAAAAATAATCAACTCTTTCCTAGAAAAAATATCTAAAACCGCAATTTGCGCATTTCAAATTCTATGGCTTCAAAGGGGGAGTGAATGGGTGGTAAGGTGGACGCTCACATGTGGCAAGACAGCTGTCCTAAACCAACCACAGCCGGTCGTTAGTCCATAATCCACTGCTCACCCTCCAGAAGTATCAAAAGAAAAAATATCTAAAACCGCAATTTGCGCATCTCAAATTCTATGACTTCAAAGGGGAAGTGAATGGGTGGTAAGGTGGACGCTCACATGTGGCAAGACAGCTGTCCTAAACCTACCACAGCCGGTCGTTAGTCCATAATCCACTGCGCACCCTCCAGAGGTATCAAAAAATAGCATTATGATGGTCCCGACTCCGGTCGGTAAATTTCATGGCAGGGGTCGGTAAATTTCATATTTATCACGGAGAGATTTTTGGCCATTCATTGTATTTTTTTCTTTTTCATTCCGGGAACATCTTTTTCATTCAGGGAACTTTCGATGTGGCCTTTGTAGTACGTTAGGAGTACCTACCTATCCGAAATCAACAAGGTGTGTTCATTTTCTCGAGAGACTTAGAAAACGCTTTCGATAGCGTTAAATATGAATTACGATTTTTGATCAGCCATCGCATGAAATTTCCGAGTCCATTTTAATTAGTTCACGTGGCGAAATTTAAAATTAAAATACGCAATTGAACGCAAATTTACGAGCTTGCACGTTGTGGCCGCTCTGCGATTAAGTATGAAATTAAATCGATGCAACTCAGCGCGTTGCGATCGCTCGAAACAATAGGTCGTGCCGATTGACATTCTTACGAATGCTGCGAATTTTGAAGGCGGCTAGGAAAACCAGTACGGTGTGTAATGATTTAAATTGACTTGCTCCAAATGCAGAGTTATGTCTGTAATTATGGGCTCGCTTAAGTTCACTTTTTGCCTAACATCCGGTGGTTAGTCAGTCGGTTTGGTTGTCTCCATCGATAATATTAGTTTGATTTCGAAAGCATGCTAGTCAAATTTAGTGGTAAAGTAGAGTTATTACTATGGCAAAAAAATAATAAAAAAACACCAAATTCGTCGCTGTATATTCCTTCTTTTTTATTTAATTTGAAATGTTGTTTTTTTTAAATAGATACATCCAAAAAAATATTCTTCAAGAAAAACGGAGTTAAAAATTTTCTTTAACTTCTCTTTATTTATGTCGTTCTTACTAAAATTCCGATACTACAAGAAAAAAATGCAGAATAAACTACGTTGTCAAATTTGAGTTCCAAGATATGACATGATGTGAGTTCTAGGCTATGACATGATGTGAGTTCTAAGCTATGACATGATGTGAGTTCCAAGCTATGACATGATGTGAGTTCCAAGCTAAGACATGATGCGACTCGCCCTTAGACGAGTCGGCCACAGAAATTTCTCTGCTGAGTTGAGGTAATTGACGTCGTCCAGTCGCAACATATAATAATCTAAATGCAGGCTCGTGTTACATATTATTCTTTTCTGCTCATGATCGTCCCCAAACAACACAGCTGCTTCACAAGCCGCCTGTTTACAAAAGTAGCCTTCTTCATGGTTCATCGTCTTAGTTGCATAGCGTTCGCAACGCGCACTCTGCGGCTCGACGCTGCGCGGCGCTCCCACATCGCGCCGAGTAAAAGTGACTTGACGCGGCCAGGCGACGAAGGAATTTTATCCAGCGAATAACAATTTAGACGTTGCGACACACAAAGAGTAAACAGTCACTACCAGAGATATTCGTCGCCACGAGTATGACACAACGCGTTGGCCGAGAGAACCCCTTCTGCATCTTTTAATTGTCGCCGCGCTAGCTAATTATTATAATATCGTTGGGCTGGCGTCGTCCGTGCTCCACTGTGATAGCACAATTGCAAAACTATTAATGTGTTAGGCAGGGGTGTCATAACATATTTTTCATCAGACTTTGATCAAGAGCGAAGGGACAGCCTTATTTAAAAAATATAAATTACTAACCTCGTCATATACCTCATAAATCCTCAGGGTAATTCCAACATCATTTAAAAGAATATGGCATTAGCTTCGAGCTTTAACTCCTAAAAAAATGGGGGAATGCCTGAGTCTGGAATTACTCCTGACCACAAGTAAATATATTAAATAAAATAAAGAACACGACTGCCGCTACAGAAAGTGAATTATTGTATTTATAATTATTTTTATTACAGTTTTTTATGAAATATTTGTGGTTTATGTATGTATCCATATAGATACCTGTATGTTTTGAGAATGTACTCAATCAGACCTTTGACAGTAAATACGATAAATTTATATTAATTTATTAACATTTGGACATTTGGGAATTTATACAACTACCTACTTAATAATTGGGCAGTTAAGGTACCCTATGATAAGATGGCATAACGATTCTAACATTACTATGCACTTTTAAATTGGTTCAAACGTTTATAAGCTATGGTGGTATAAAAAAACGGGAACATGCATTGATGAACCCTGAGCATATTACACTTCTTTTTTGTTGGGCAGTCGTGTAAAAAGTTTTTTTTTACATTTTAATGTATAGAATAAAAAAAATATTTCAAATTCAAAATATCTTGACTAGTGCACCCTCTATTATAACTTTTTTATAAAGAAAAAACAATACATTTTCGTAAATAAACAGAATACGAAAAGTAATAATAAATTCATTTCACCATCTATGTTATTAAACACTGTTAGGATTGGAATATTTCGGGCCATATTATTTTTTTTTCCACCTCAAATAAAAAAAATGTTCAGTTCTGCGGTCGTCAACGCAGCCTTGAAAAACTTTTTGGTTGATAATGTTCTTTTATTGAACTGATGATTTCCTAAATTAAAGAAAATAGACAGTATTTTTTTAGTATTTTTTTAATAATACAGTCTTGTTGACTTATTATGATTAATATCTATTTTGTGTTTATAGATTTTTTAATTTGTATTTTAAGTTTTTTTAAATAGTGTCATTTTTTAGCTTGAGTAATAATGCGTAGCTGTGATAATGTTTTATTTGGTATGTTTTTTCGCAAGGCGCAAAATTTTGTCATTTATACCATAGGTACCTACTACCATAATTTATCTAGTGTTCTGTATTATTATTCTTGATATATTTTATTAAATTCTTATTAAATTTGTGTATAAAAGTCTGCAAATTAAACATATGTTTATACCTAGCTTTAAATATTTTATACTCTGCGAACATAATGTCCTTTAATTCCATATGTTGTAATACAATAAGAAAATTTCAACAACATATAATAGTTTTCTTCCCACGTTGCCCATTCCTTAATACATAGCTGTGATGCCCTTTACAAAGATAAAATAATCTTACCAAGCCTGATTGGTTCTACTTGTTCCTCTTGTATATCTAAAATAAATGTTGAAAGCAAGATGTTCGAACAAACATTTAGGCATGAGCTCGTCACACACACCGTCTGTCGGTTTCGACTAATCTATAATAGAATATTCTTCATAATAATGTAGGGAATTCTAATCGAGTGAAGTATGTATAATAGTATAATATGTTGACACTAGTATATGATAATACGAAGTATCAAATGCCTATTTGATTTGTAATATTTTTTTTTCTTTGATTATCTTTTACTATATATTATAAATCACTTGAAAAGTTTAAGCAGCAAAGCACAAAAAAGCCAAAGAATGTAATTCACACGGCCACAAAGCTATCTCTGGAATACGTCTCAGCGAGGAAGACACAGAGACAGACAATCTCGTATTGTCATGATACCGATTTTTTATGTTTTTATTCACAATATTAGGATTTTTCGTGGAATCTACCTTGTCACTTAGTGGCAACATCTCCTACGCGGGCATTTAATAGCATCACATGATTGGCACTCAGGCGGTCACCCATCCTAATTCTGACCGCGTCCAACGCTTCGGTATCATTCGAGAACTGGTGTGTCAACGTGGCAGCAAATGATATCTGCTGACATTAACAATAACACTACTTACTAATAATAAAGACATTCGCTTGGCTACATATTTTTGCAGTCCAGCAAGGTCAATTTCTAACGTGCTTTTCAAGCATGCTTGTGATTTACAACAGAAATGCAACTAACGGAATTTCTCATTTAATAACCTTGATTGTGACATTTATAGAGCTGTCTAGACTGGCTTTTAATGGAGACGCTTATTATATTCAGCATCGGCATATAAACATAAAGTTCCTGCATTCGTTCTCTTAGCATCGAACTTGAATAGAAATTAATGACGCCGGAAATTTGTAAACACGGAATGGAGAGGAACTAAAATGAAATACGAAAATTGCGGATTGGCGTTGTAAAGCGACTTATTCATTCTTCAAAATTAGGCATTTAGGCAGATTTAAAGATCTTGTAAATATTTAATCATGTAGAGTTCTTTTATAACATATGCGGTAAGCGAATAATTGTAATGAACATTTTTCCAGAGATCATTCCTTTTATCGTATTTAATTATAGTACGGCACATATTTCTAAGATACTCGAATTCAAATATATTATAGGGGAAAAATCGTTATAGTTTGTTTATATTTGTATGCCTGTAAAAAGCAAGATATACCGTAAAAGTATAAAGCACATTAAAATTATCGCAAAGTCGAGATATTACAATTTTAGTGAGATGCAAAAGTAGACTACACAATTGTAATAAAGATTTTTCTAATATAATTATTCAGATTTATTATCATGGTGGTATTATTCAGTATCATGGTGGTATTAAATTAAGCCCCTTAGCTGAATCGGCATTAAGTTTTCCCTATGACAATATTTGTTAGAAATTTTTGGATAACTTTCCGTCACTCGTAATTGAATGAAATGCACAATAAAAAACCAGCATTTTAATTTAATTTTACTAAAATTAACAAAAAATAAGTATTTTTGTATGCCGAATAATGGTTTCTTAGAGAAATTGTGAAATTATATACCAATATTTTTGTATTTTATAATTCACAAAACCTGGCTGACGTGGCAAAAAAACTAAGCGTATGTTTGTGACATGTTATGCCATGGTCTAAAAAAATAGTTTTTATATGCTCCTCAGGCAACACGAGTCTGGCTCATGTCGCTAAAATCCTAATTGAATAGAATTCAGCAGCATGTAACATATGGGCAATAACTGCGGTTGTTTAATATCTGAGATTGAATAACAAGCGACACCGGGCGTCTTGACACGCATCCGGCAACGGACCGGTTTTGTATTCAATAACGGAAAGGCTTCAGCAGCCGACCAAATTCACATGCCGATGTCGATAGATCTGCTCAAAGCCAGTTTCACTTTTCAATAACACAAGTGGAACTCAATTCTCTATATAGAAAATATAATAAAACAAGAAATAGTTATATTCCACAGCAAACCACATATTTTCTAATATTTCTGTATATTTGTGACATGTTAGGTTAATGCCCTAGAAAGCTGTAAGTGCCCTTTGGCCAAAACTCATGTACATTCTGCCTCTCACATGAACTTTAGTAAATATCTATCATGTCGCGTGTTTGGAGTTTTAATACAGAATTTGCATTATTATGCTTGTCTTTTATCAAACTCCCTTCAATTCCTGAATAATATTTCTTAACTAATTTTTAGGTTATATAAAATCAGCGTTTTTAGAAGACGCTCGAGGGCACAACTTTAGCGGGATAACCAGCTACATAGTATTATATTAGATTACCTCACTAGGCAATCTGTTAAGAAAATGGTTAAAAACAAAAATATGTTTTCAATTTTCAAATTAATATTATTTCAGACAAGAATCACTAACACTAAATTTTTACATTTGTTATCTTAATACTTTGGTGATTGTTAAACAGCTGATATTGAATATTAGAACTGGATATTCTGCTATTGCTTAGCTAAGAATAACTTGTTCAAAGGCCACTTAGGTCTTCGAATTTAATATCATTTATATAAATCTATATAATTCTATATAATTGTTTTTTTATATATAATTCTTCTAATTTTTTTATAGGAATTAATAAAAATACGCGTAATTGGACCATTGTCATACCATATAATACGTCAAAACGGCCGACGAATATATTCAAGGCTATCGGAATTATATTTAATTTAAACGTTTGGGACTTATATTTTATTTAAACGTTTAAAATGATCTAAATGAGTATCTCCAGCACCTCCCATCCTATAATACCATATATTCGCATAACATAATGTATAGATACATTAAATATTAGTATATATACACATAAACATACAAATAAATGAAAAGAAATAATATTAAGGAAACGTAAATAAATATTTAAACCGAGCGTGGGTATAATATCATATACTTGCTCACAAATACCTACTTAAATCAGATCGCTACCTCCGAAACAGTTCTCTTATATTTTTCTCTCGTGCAATAACTAATGCTACATATGCCCGTCAAATCAAATGTCGCTGTTATTCGACGCCTGCCTAAATGTGTCATAAATCTGTTACGTGGTTTAGGTTTAACTAACGTCTTTGTTTTCATCTTCTTTTAATTCCATATCTTGTGTTCAATAATAGAATAAAGTGAATGGCTAAACATATATTTATTTTAATTGCATGCCAGCCGACAAGAAATAAATCTAGCAGTAGCCTTCTAAGCCTTTAGGCACTAGCAGTAGCCTTCCAAATTAAAGAACCTTCGTTCCGATAAACTCCTGTAAACCGGGCGCTACCGCGTGGCGGTCTGGTCCGTAAACGGTTTCACTTTTCGTCGGGTCGCAGCTACAACTCGCGGCACTCCGTCGTACCTATTGCTATAGACAAAAAATACAGACCGCCAGTGTTAAAGGTCATACTTTCGCTTTTCAAACGTTTCTAGGACGTTTATAGCCATTGGAAGAGACTTGGTTTAATTAGATTTACTTTGACTGCGCGAGGAAGTTGGTTTTTGTGTGTGACGCATCGAGTTCATGTAGAAATTGTCCAGAAATGTAAATGACAAAAAAATAAAATCAACAAAAGCCCATTAAAATTTTATTTCAGCCATAAACGATCAAGTATTGAATACAGATTTTTTGGCTGATAAATTATAATTTTTGCTTAATCGGGATAACTAATTCGCAGTGCACAATGATAGAAATCTCACATGCTGGCAGCCTCTGCCGATTCAGCTTTCATAACTTTGCACATTTTCCGAATCAAAATTCCTTTTTGAGTCTGATTGTATTTTTCTTAAAGGGTTCCCTAGACGATCAAGCCTGCTTGTCAAGCATCGCGACCTGGGAGGGGATCGTAAACCGCAGGAAACATACAAATATATATTTTTTATATTTACCAAAAATGCCTAATTTTGTAGTTTATACCAGGGAGTACCGTAATTAGACGTAATTGATTGATGAAAGACGTGAATCCCTGTATAAAACTACAAAATTAGGCATTTTTAGTAATTATTAAAAAAAACGCATATTTTTATTCTGCGGTTTACGATCCCCGCCCAGCCCACGACGCGATGCTTGATAAGCATGTTTGATTGTCTAGAGAGCCCTTAAGGAAAATTCAAACCTTCTACATAATTGCTTTAGGTGTACACTGTACACTATACTTTCCAAATAACAAATGCTTATTGTTTTCTCATATTATGCATGATTTTAATTATAAAATTGTCAAAATTTCTGTGATATGTGCTAACTACATATATTATTGTTCTAATGAATCATATACCGTGCATACACATCCTTTTAAAGCCCGCGCATCGTGGCGTGTCTCAAATAACTATCCATTTGAATTCAGAATTAAGCACATGCAGTTACGCATCATAATTGCTTTATGACAATCATTAAGTCACAAGGACATTCTGTATGACCTCCCACAGGGTGGGACGAAATCATGCTTCTTTTTATAAGCGTCAGGTTTATAATAATAATTTCTGTGATTAAGTCTCAAGATTAACATGTTACTGCCTGAGACTTTCCAGAAACAACTTAAGGAAAACGGTGGACTTCCCGCCCGGGCACTGCCGACTTACCAAATAATCATAAGCACACACTAGGGATAGTCGTTGACCCCGTTTTCAGTGGTGGTGGAATAGAAGAAATGCGGCGGAGTATATCATATGTAAACGCCTGGCTTTGGGTGTAAAAAGAGAGGAAAGAAAGAGCTGCTATCGCTAAAGTATACGATTCTATGACTCGACTCCCAAGTAAGTTGGCTGCAGGCTGTACGGACTCGTCGCCAATAGACACATAGGTCCCCCACCTATTACACACATAGGTCCCACGCATAGGTGGGGGTAAGCCACTTAATCTAGGATTAGGACTATGTACGGGTAGCCTGTGATCGGCTGTCACTTTATTTCATCATTTATTAATTCCGAGCAAAAAATTCGTTACATTATAGTTTAATGAAAACAATACCAGCATTTTAGAATAAGTAGCAAGATCACATTTTACATTAGGCAAATAGATAGGTCATTCGGAAGCTAAAATCTTTTTTAAGGGGTAATTCTGTGCATCAAACCGAAAATTAAAAACAGTTTTTTAGGAATATGTTGCAGTAGTACTTTTTTTGGAAGTAGGGAGATTTTTTGCAGGTTTGTATTTTACATGAAAAACTGGGTTAAAAATAATGTACATTTTGTTTATCTAGGTCTTCGTTACCGAGAACAAAAATTATATCCTAAATTTGAAATAAAAATGCTTTTTCCTCGGTAACCAAGGTCGTAGTAAGTGCTTAAAAACTGTTCTATTCAGAGCCAGCGTAGGGTGCTTTTTCGACCTTCTGTCCGAATCTTATAAATAAATATATAGGAAACATCTAAGTCCAAGTCAGGAACTGAATAATGCTACCCCGAACGCAATCCAATGAATGCAAAATTTAAATATTAAACTATAATTGGCAGTTTTATCCCATTTTGATTATTGAAAATAAAATATCATTGATTATTTATATTGGTATTGTAAAACTTAATTACTATTATAATGGTAATTTCTTGTATTCAGCATTTCATGTATATCGTGTAACAACAAAAATCCTAGCTATTATTAAAGATTTTTAACAAGATATTGTTTTGCTAATAAACATTTTATTGGTTTTTCTTGTTTAGTATGATGTATAGAATCATCCCTTGAAAAAAAAGAATTTTAAGTCCATAACACCTAGTATTGTAGAGGATGGATTACATAAATACACATCTAAAGATAGATATTTAATTATGCTAAATTACATACATGTATGTAAAGAAATTATTCAGCAACGTGGATATTTGAAATATATTTGGTATACAAATCGAAATAGTATTTCAAAAAGATAAGTCCAAATAAGTAAAATTCATTCAATAAAAATGTTTAATGAAAGATAGTGAATATTTATCACCTAAAAATATATACTTATTGCCATTTATATACCTATTGCCATGTTACAATGCCATACTATCCGGTTTATGTCGAATCCTGTTATGCCTCTTGTTTGAAAGTTAATTTATGTTGATACTCTTTTTAAAATGCAAGAGGACAGCATGAAGTTTTGTTACCCGTTACCAAAGTGTAATGACCCCCCACGCAAAACTCCAAAAATAACCTCTGACTAAAGCGAAATGGAATGCTCGAACATATTCACTACAATGTTTTAGTTAGGGAATCGTCTGGGCGACTACGAAGCTGCAATATGTCGAAGCTTGAAAGTTTTTAATAAAAATATATTTTGTTTCTATATTGTATGCTCTAGCCCGCAAAATGTTTTATCTCATATTACTTTAGAAAGGTATATTGGCTGAAGATCAAAAGCTGAAGATATTAAGGCTCAAGATCAATATGGGATGCATATCTTATTACTTAAAAAGGTATTTTGGCTGATGACCTAAAGCTGAAGATATATTGAAGTATCTTCAGCTTCAAGTTCATGTTTGTTCCGCCAAATACCTTTAACGTAATATGAGATAAAACATTTTGCAGGTTAGAGCGTTCAAGCGCTCAGCTTTCCAAAGCTGGACGACCTCAGATAGTGCTTCCGGGTTTTAAAACTCCAGGAGGACGGGAGGGGGGGTGGAGGGGGGAGTACCCCTTGATTCCGCCAAAGGCATTTTTATGGACTATCAAAAAGTTATTAGGGATTTTTTCTTAAAATATAGAAAACATAGGTGAAACAAGTGTCTTGCCGGAGGGGAGGAAGGGGAGAGAGGCGAATTAGACGTCACCCCCTCTCAGTCGGTAGCCCTACTGACAGACATACTGTTAGGAATCCTTAGTCTTCGAAGTGTTTCTCCGTAGGATGCTCCATGTAAGTTGGGTTGACAGAATCAGGAATGAAGCGTTTCGGCGAGAACACCGTGGTATTTAGAACAGTAGGGCGGTGTCGACTACAACGGACGTAAAACTTCTTCTACTCCCGTCACCCCTGGCTGGTATAATGATTTGTAATCATTCTTTCAGCCGTGGGATGAGCGTAGAACACTAAGACACAATACAATCTACTGTCTAGCACGCCAGCAGCCCGTTACAGTCCGACGCCTTACGGCGAGGTACCGGGAAAGGTAACCAGGGGGCAGCCCCGCCCCCTAACTACCAGTTTTGGTATGATATCTCCATCTGGAATTAACCTTCAGGATACCTCCGACCTCCCGACTCGTTACGGGTAATTCAAATATAATTTATCGCCGACCTGGGCGATCTTTGGCCGTAGTGTCACACGGGATCGAGTGGCTCAAGGTCATTTCAGGAGTGGCATGACAACAGATCAACATCCACCCCCACTGCTTAGGAGACAGTGTATTTCCATCGTCTCCAGACTCCTTCAGCAATTAGTCAGAATGCACAACCGATAGGCTTCGCCGCACGGTGCGCAAACCGTCTAGTGGCGCAGGGATGCAATCCCGCCGGGAGAAACCGGTCCACCAGCTTGGTGGCCTGAGACACGAGATTCTTACCCGGGGTAGCCTTCCACACGGGGAGGCTTCTGAATAGGATCTGAATCGTGAGTTGAGCCGATCCGAGAACAAAGTGGATCTTGTGGCCCGAGCTGCACGAAACCGTTCGCCACCGAACAATAAAAAACAGCAAGCTCGAATACCTATATTGTTCAGGTGATGCGTTCATTCTTAGTTGCACTATTGCGCATTTAATTATTCAATGCCGTAAAAGAGGAGGATGTGGATTTCTACCTTCGGCGAATTGAGTATTTTTTGTGAATTTTCCCCTCGGCGGGAGCTGCCATGGAGCTGCGGTCACGCAGGTAGGCAATTTACATGCGTTGCATACGAAATAATAATAAAAGATTGACGTGCCGCTGCGAGGAGGAGGCCCACAAACAGGATGTAAAGTCGACCACTTTCATTTCCGTTCAAAAGTTGCTGTGGGTCATGGACCCGAGCGCAGCCTTCACGGCGGCGTCGCCTCCATCCACGGGGCGCTGGCGCCACGAGCTTTCTTGGACGGCAGCCGCTCGGCGCTCTTTCTCATTTTTATTCATTCCAAACAATACGAATGGCTAAAACAACAAAACATAGTAATGGACGCTCCCAGCCGAAACTGAATACCTTAGAAAGCGATATTAAAATGCGCGTCGTTTTTAATTGCCGCTTTATTACCGTAGCTGATTTGACAAACTGGCGAATCAAAGGGTACTTGTAGCATGCAGCCTTTATCGCGGATGGTACTCAATTCCGTTTCTCCTTATGCCTAATTCAGGATCTAAAATGCACTAAATCTGAGGCTCATATTCAAACTGGTTAGCTGCTCCGTGTATTCAAACGACATTTTGGTATTTCCTTTCATGGGCTCTTAGTAAAACTTCCTTATACAGAGCTTTATGACATTCCGAAATGACATAAAGCACAGTATATTATTTTTTCGCATTCTGATTAAAATGCAGCTTATACGGGATACTCGAAAATCATGCAGTCAAAACTTGCAAGCATTAAATCCGAATGTTTTATGAAATTTACCTTTATTTTAATTTAATAATTATAAGATACTTGATAAAATAAATAATAAATTAATTTCTTTTATTTACATTCTATTTTTTCCTTTATTCCGTTTCTTCTAAGCACTTGTCGGGATCTAAAATTGCACCGGCATGGAAATAACGATGGCATATGCAGGTAGCTCTGCAAATTAGTCATCATAACTAATTATTATTCACAAACTATTCCTTTTGCATTATAGATACGTTTTACTGCACTTTACAGTAAAATAACGAAATGCACGAGTAAATTCTGAACAAGCATGGTGAAGAAGGTCGCGCGATTCCCGCGAAACAGTGAATCGCGCGACATAGATATCAGGAACGACCATAGATACAACCTGAAAAGCTTGTAGATACTACCTGAATTACAAAGAAATGGAATGCCAAAGATTAAGAATGGTTTTTACCTTCATTTTTAGCCTAAGCCTTGTGAAATACTATAAAATAAAATATATCCTAACAGGCACCAAAGCTTTTTTTCCACAATAATAAAATTAAATGTTTACAGAATAATTTAACCTAGTTTTGTTTTTATTGTGTACAGAGGCAGTTTAACATATGCAATGGGAAAGATGTGGCATCCAGATAGAAGACAGATATGTGAAATCCAAATCCATCGGAGCATTTGGTGCTTTATATTCTAATTTTTTGGTCGAGGTACAACTTTCCGACAATTAAAACTTTTACACATCACTGATGAACTATATTTATCTTGTATAAAACGTAAAATTTTCGCATATATTGTATATTTTAGATATCTGAAATTAAAGTCAAATATCTTGTCTTGAAAATAAGTATGCATACTGACTGCGACCCAATCGACTATTTTAAAAAGCCCTTTGATATATTCTTTGAGTGCATTTGCCATTGATTTGTCTGCAACTGAGACAGCACCCAACATTGTGCAAATGATAAGTCTCCATACCATTGTCGATAAAAATCAATAAAATTTTAATTGTAAACAAAATTACGTTCTATTTATCTTGAGAAAAAACTAAATCGTTTAAAGAGCAGTACTATAGCTCTTATCCTCCCTACAAAGCAAGGCATTTGACTCTTTAGACTTAGACCATTCTCTTCTGATAGCTAAACTTCTTCATTTGGGCCTATCTAGTTCATCTTGCAATTGGTTCTCCAGTTATCTCAGAAAACGCTTTCAAAATATCGTTTTATACACAGTCTTATCTGGCTGTCAATCGTGTTGAGATTGGGATAACAATTTATATTTTTAGTATGAATATGTGCTATTTGCCAAATTATAACTAGTATTATTACCATGCACTGTATACAGTTAGTTTTTAAGCTATTGCATAGCTTTTATCGCGGGCCTAGGCCAGCGCGGCGACCGAATGAAAAAATTTCTTAACAAATATTAATGATTTTAAACTGATAATTACATCTAAACGAGTACTGCTTACGATTCGAAAAAAATATATGTTAAACAAGAACATTTTCCGATTTTTTTCGAATAGTAGTTTTTTCGAATAATATCCGTTTTTTTTGCATTATCGAATAAAAATTCGTGCGCGGCGCTCTTTCGGAAGACGTTTAAATTATTCCGCGTCATTTGATTCCGCAGCCGCAAATGATTCGGAATAATTTCAACGTTTTCCGATAGAGCGCAGTTATCTGATATCAGAAAAAAATAAAAAATACGTGTGGCACTCGGGGACTGCCGCGGTAAAGCTATTGCATAGCATTTTTAACAACTTATGCAATTATAATTAATTTTTTTTCTGATATCAGATAACTGCGCTCTATCGGAAAACGTTGAAATTATTCCGAATCATTTGCGGCTGCGGTAGCAAATGATTCAGAATAATTTAAACGTCTTCCGATTATGCGCCGCGCACGAATTTTTTATTCGATAAAGCAAAAAGAAACGGATTATTTGAAAAAATTCGTAGATAAAAAGATAGATAATTAAATTATCTTTAAAATGGTGCAGGTTTCATAATAATACGCCAGATAGTATTTGCGTAGTAGTCGTTTTTGTGTTCGGTTAGACCTAATTTCACAAATTAATTACACTATGTAATATAAACAAAATCTAAAATATTCAAAGCTAAGAATATTAGAAAATGTTCTTGTTTAACATATATTTTTTTCGAATCGTAAGCAGTACTCGTTTAGACGTAATTATCAGTTTAAAATCATTAATTTTCGTTAAGAAATTTTTTCATTCGGTCGCCGCGCTGGCCTAGGCCCGCGATAAAAGCTATGCAATAGCTTAATAAAATAAATAAAATAAATAAATAATTATAATTGCATAAGTTGTTAAAAATGCTATGCAATAGCTTTACCGCGGCAGTCCCCGAGTGCCACACGTACTTTTTTTGATATAATAAACCGAACTGGTTAAACTAAAGAATCCTAGTCGGTTATAGCATTAATCGGTTAATTTTACCATCCCGAAAATTAGGTAGTTTATTTTTAATAAAAAAATACATGTGGCACTCGGGGACTGCCGCGGTAAAGCTATTGCATAGCATTTCTTAACAACTTATGCAATTATAATTATTTATCTATTTTATTTATGCAGTATGAAGATTTTTTTTCTGATATCAGATAACTGCGCCTTATCGGAAAACGTTGAAATTATTCCGAATCGATTCGGAATAATTTAAACGTCTTCCGATAGAGCGCACGAATTTTATTCGATAAAGCAAAAAAAACGTATATTATTCTTTGATTATTCGAAAAAATTCGTAGATAAAAAGATAGATAAGTAAATTATCTTTAAAATGGTGCAGGTTTCATAATAATACGCTAGATAGTATTTGCGTAGTAGTCGTTTTTGTGTTCGGTTAGACCTAATTTCACAAATTAATTACACTATGTAATATAAACAAAATCTAAAATATTCAAAGCTAGGAATATTAAGAAAATGTTCTTGTTTAACATATATTTTTTTCGAATCGTAAGCAGTACTCCTTTAGAGGTAATTATCAGTTTAAAATAATTAATTTTCGTTAAGAAATTTCTTCCTTCGGTCGCCGCGCTGGCCTAGGCCCGCGATAAAAGCTATGCAATAGCTTAAAAATCGAGCTTTATTCCCACTATATAAATCTATCATATATATATATATATATAAATCATCTGTGATTCTGCTAAGATGCATTAAGTAGGCCTACCCATATTTACTTAAATTATTGTGTTTTAAAGACCTATCTGTATTATTTTGTTAAACTAGTATAATCCAAGAATAATATTGGCGTATTGTTAAGGGGCTCTAAGTTTGAATAAATTTATAAAACCAAAAGGCAACCGCCCAGTAGGCACACCCAGAAGCTGGAAAATTAATCGAAAACCTGGCCGCCTTTAGGCTATATGACTATAATAGTAGAAGACATAGGACCGTCAGGCGAAGCGGGGTATTGTTTGACGGGTGAACTCCCATGTCAGGGTTACAGTATTGTGCCGATTCTAATGGATATCTCTGATGTCAGATGATCTCTGATGTCTTCGCTGGTCGGAGAGAAGAACGTTATGCGAGAGACTGGATGTCACGAAAAATAAAGAACAAACGATATTTTCGAAAACAGAGAGCTCAATCCAGTTACATTCTGGCAATGTCTGATAACAGGCTATCTAAAGATAATAATTTCAAAGGACGAAGTATAAATTATCTGCAATACTATCAATAATTTGAATGGATTGTATTTCCTAATGATAACCTTTATATCGGTACCGACGTAAAATGAACACAGTAATAAACAAAGTAATGAAGAACCAAACATCCTGCCCAGGGCTTTAACTCTTTCCTGAGCTAGGAATCGGCCGTAGGTTATTTCTTTGAACTTAAAATCACAATTAGCCGGAAAGGAAACGGTAAATCTGCAGAAGACACCACCCAGCCCCTTCGCCAGCACTTACCCAAGGTGGGCAAATGCCAACACTAAATAAGCACACATACCTAAATAAGAATACAAATGTCAGTAAAGAGCACTTTCTTTGGAATGTCCTTAATTTAATAACGACTAGCTATTATTGTTTTTTTTTTTTCAAAATTGCATCACTTTAATCTGCTACTAAATGGATTAGCTCCTTAGCAGTGGTATAACATAATGGTATTATTAAGGTGGCACTAATGGATTCTTTATCAAATGGACTCAATCAATAGTCGGAGTCGAATAGTTGACCTTGGTTAATATGGTCAGGTGGACTTCGCAACTGGGACGAATTATTTTTGCTCGCCATTTCAGTTTAAATGATGTCTTTTTAGAACGCAGTGTGGGTGGAATGTGGTCATTATGCATTTTCAAATAGGATTATAATAAAAGCGACCTGCATAGGAGTCAGTGGTCTGTATCTTAAGATTTGCATAAAGGTGAATAAACACAATTAAGAATAATTAATTTTGATGCGCGGTGTGCCAGTGAATACCATATTTAGTATATGCAATATTATTTAAAACGGTGAGATTGTTTTATTTACTGTGTTAATGATGATTTAAAAAAAATGTTATTTTGCGTCAATATTGTTCAATTTTTAGGAGAGCGCACAGAAATATCTGTAAGCAGTGATCACACAGATATTTCACACATGTGTATAGAATAATAGTAGGTACAGCACAACTGACTTTTGACAAACCAACAAAAAATAATAAAAAAACGTTTTTCGTGTAATTAATCGTACTGTAAAGAATGTGTATCCATGCAAGTGCGTATTCAAATACAATTCTATTACATTGTGAGCCAGCGAAATAAAGAAAATGGTTACCCCGGCTAGAAATACAACCCGGTCCCCTAATGTGAGGCAATCTAACTACTATACTACTTCTATAAATTAGAGTAGAAATCACTGTTTATTTTGCATATTTCCACCCCCTTATAACGTGTGGCCTTCTGTTTTGGGAATGGCACCAATCTCAAAAAGAATTTTTCTCCTCCAGAAAAGAGCGGTACGCAGTTTATATACAGTCTCTCCAAGAAGTTCTTGTAAGCCGCTGTTCGTAGAATCAGGAATCATGACTCAATTTTCTTCCTACATTTACCAAAATATTATGTACGCTCGTAGACACCTAGCAGAAGTTCCGGTGAATAGTGATTTTCATCTTCACGATTAGTAGGAATAAATCCAATCTCCACATAAACCGACAGCGACTTAGCAAAGTGCAATACAGTTTTATTCACCAAAATTTGTCCTTCTATAATAAGATTCCAGAGCAAATGAAAAGCCTTGGAGAGGACCAATTTAAAAAGATAATTATAAATAATTTGGTAAGAAACCCAATTTATGGTATAAGGGAGTTTGAAAATTCCGTTTATTTTCCATGATGATAGGTAGTAAAAATTTAAAATTTTTAAACATAACGGTATTATGATACCTGACATTCTAATTCTCATATAATTTAGTATAAATCTATTTATGTTTAAATAATACGAAGGCATATTGCTGGATTGACAATAAAATTATTTTACGTTGATTATTCTACATAAAATTTGCATTTCTATTTTAAAATATTATTCTCTCTTACTATTTAATGACATTAGTATATTTTGATTATTTGAAAGTAGGTAATATTGAATAAAATATTACAGCCATGACAACTATAATGATAGTTACGTTTTAAATAATTAAATTTTAAGCATTCAATTTTGTGACGCATTCAAGTGTAGGAATGCCTATCTACTGGAGTAGTTGATTGTATTGGTATTGTATTGTAGTATTGCTCTGATGGTGCAAAACGCAAATGAAGCTAGATTTTTTAAAAATTAAAAAATCACAAATCTATTAATTCTGGTGTTAAAGTAATAAACAAAGAACTTAGAACTCTGAGGACATTACCTACAATCCCTGATTATGTCCTATTTCTATATCTTCAGCATTGAAATAAAAAAATAATAATATGTATTTTATAACTCCGTTATTATTAATGCTGCAACGGCAACCAAAAGTGTCTTAGAATCCTGATAATAATGCATCTAACTTTGTTGTAAGTAATTTCTATTGTATCTTCGATCTTTAATGGTTTACAAGTTTATTGAATAAAATTTTACAATGTTTGGTGAAACAAGAAAAATAAGAAATTCAAACCTGAACTTAGCGATGATGAATTTATCGTGATAAAAAAATATTAAATCGAAAAGTAAATCAAAAGAGATTGAACATCAATTGCAAACAAATTATCGCGCTTATTATAGCCAATGCCTGAACAGCATTGCATCGTGTATCGCTTCAAATTTGAAAAAGTATGATAGAGAGTATCAATTGGGGTTGGTTGTAAGAGATTGTCAGATGATAATAAACCCGCCCATTGTGATTTCACAATAAAGAGTAGAAACAAACTCGAATTTTTAGTATTTCATTCTGAAATGAAATTATGTAACCAAAAGATATTGTATTTTTTTTTTAATAATAAGAGTACTGTATGATCTGTCGGTTCAGAAGTTATCGCCAACTAACCTAAATTATGCCTTCTGTTCCCAAGATGGTGGGACGCGCTTATCGACATGGAAATGAAATGAAATGAAAAATCTGCTTATCGCACAAGAAAAACAATGTACAGTGGCAAAATTTTTACTACATGACAATATTTTCCAGTCTACCAACATGGCAACCTCGAGGTTGAAAATTTGGATTTTTATACAAAAATCCAAAAATCCAAATCAAAAAACATATTATACAAAAATCCTTGTATGCCTCACTCCTAGTGACTGGACTATAAGAAGAGTAAAGAGAGAAATTGAGAACCGCCGACCTACTACATTCGTTATTATGAAATATCCCCGATGACGAAAATTCATTGTTCAAATGGACGTATCAATCACGGCTGAATCTGTCAAACTTGCTCTTATATCATAAATATGTTTTTTATCTTTCACGGCCGATTGACAAATACGTCCATAGTAGCACATAATATAAGTCCTCTGGTTTCTCTTCCAGTCAGACGGCCTTCTATTAAAAGTATCGCAAGGTCATCAGCTCAATCGGGTGCTGGCCAGCGGCCACACATTGACTGCTTTCTCTTCATCATTATGGTGACCAGAAGGGCATCAATCTCTGATCAGAAAGTAATACAGCGATAGTTAGACGTGGGATGTTTCCGGGCCTCGATTTTGATTACTCGGTTATGAACAATTATGTTTCGTAATACATAATATACTCATACGTCGAAATAAACTTCGATCTAGAAAGTTAGGGTAATAACGGTAGTCAAATAGGGAAAGACCCTTCGGTGCATTGGAGAGATACTAATAAAGATACAATCTATACTAATATTATAAAGAGGTAAAGTTTGTGACGTTGTAGCAAGTAATCTCTGGATCTACAGAACCGAATTTGACAACTCTTTTACCAACAGATAGCCACGTTATTTGTGAGTATCATAGGCTATATAGTAATCCAAAAAATGAAAAGACTTTTTCGCGGTAGTCGATTTCCAAAGTAAGTCGGAAAAAACGGTCGAACGAAAACGTTTCTAACGAACGCTGCCTTAACGATGAAATATATGATTAAGTTCTAGAGAAAAGTTGTACAGCTTGATAATGCCTACAAAAAAGTCAGCGACAGCATATGTCTAACTTTTATGTTGAAGTAACAAACAGTAGTATTTTATATTAAAAAAATAATTTAAATCGTTAGGTCATGTTTATTGGTCATATTATCAACAATTATGAATTATTATCAAAATAAGTAAATTTATCGTCTCAAGTGTTTAAAACAAAAGACTTTTCCCTTTTAATGCATAAATAGTTAAAGAGATAATACGACATAGGTATGTAAAAATATAACCCTTCTTTTGGCAGTCAGGAAATAAATCATAGCACTCATAATTTCATCACAAGTAAAAATTTTACCGCCCAACGAAGTGGGCACGGGTCAGCTAGTGTAGATATAAAGTAATCATAATAATATTAATAATTGACTGTTTGCACAAAAAATGATACAGGAGAGCTTATTGCCGGATAGAAATATCACAACCTGTTGTATTTCTAATATATTTGGATTGTATTAAATCTAAACAGTACAGTTTTAGGCGACATGTTTATTCAGAATAATACATTACTTGCCGTTATTTAAAATAATACTATTACAAGTTTATATTTCGGAGATTTGATAACTCTTTTAGATCGTGTAGGCTGCATGTGCAGGCTTCTTATAATCTTGGTCTCGGCTTAGAACCTCTACAATGACTGTGCCAGCCGTCAGATAGCAAATTGTCTTCTTTTTGTAGAGGTCACAGATCAAATATGTTTCTTTTGTAACTTTTGATCTCTGCGTTGACGATAATGTTTTGATTGCCAATGTTTAGATTTCCCATTTCTTTGGTCTTATTTCGCATTTCAGATGTTAAGTACATAGTTATCAGTTGTATCTCGCGGTTGGAATCATATTCATAAGACGTCTCCCTATTAGTAATTCAGAAGGGGACCTAACAACGTAGTTTGGAGTTCTTTTGTGGTTGACGATAGCTGTCAATGGATTATCACCCTCTCAACAAGTTTTAGACAAAAACTTATTTACAGTCTGGATATACCTACCAATCATTATATTTGATCTTATATTTTGGTTTAGGTTTTCAAGTCAATATGATAAAATTCATAAATTTGTTTAGTTCTGAAAATTGAACGGAGGACCCATTATCGGAGATATCTTCTGTGGTAATCCATAAGCAGCAAATATACTCTTTAATATAGATATATCGGTTTAGGCATTTATTCTCTGCGCTTCACTTATTACCAAAAACTGTAACGACCTAAAAGCTTACATTCTTGAAAGTTTGAAGTATATTGCATTTTTTTTCAAGGAAGTTCTGGAAATAGTTGTGAAGTTAACGGTTCTCTCATGCTACTAATCATTCTACAGCTGCCACCATGTCATATAATTACATTATTTTATTTTCATTTAATCGAAACGGTACAAGTTTTAGGCAACATATTTATTTCGAACTGCCAAGTATTTTCAGGCATACACACACGCATTTATTAATGTTGAAGACCACATACATGACTAAACCTAATTTAATAATATCGGTACAAGAGCGCGTTATAGAAATACAGATAAATAAAATACCAGTAACATATAAATATGTATATACATTTATATATGTATTAATTTTAAACATAGCAATTGCTGTATTTCAAAATTGAGAATGTTCGAGGAAAAAAACATAAAGTGGAAGGAAAGCCGAAAAAACGAACTATTTACTCATAGAAATACAGTATTGGTGTGAGTCTAAAATGATATTAAAGAATGCGGGCTTATTATATTGCTGGAAGATTATTCCGAAATCCTGCAACATGAGGAGGAGAAAAAAACTGTTATATGCGAGGATTTTTTAAATAAATTTTCATAGGCTAACTAATAAAAAGACCGAACTGTTTGCACATATTTTGCGAACTTTCCAGTTTGTTGAGCAAATCTTTTAATAAAGTGAAATAAGCCACATACAAAGCCTTAGGACTTTTAATGTTACTATATTATTACCTATTTTTTTAAATCGTTTATGTCCTGGTATGCTAGACATTACCAAAGATGCTCGACTTTAAATCTGAACAGTAGTAGAATTTGGCCTACTTGGACGAGTGTATAGAATGCCGCGAATTGTAAGAACTCGAGAGGCAGACGATTAACTGGTTAAAAATGTAGTAAGCATCTAAGGAATTTCAACTGCAATACCACATACATTCCTCGAACTAACTAACCGAGGATAATGGACTGTGGATAGTAGACTGGTATAAATTGCTTTATTGGTGGCATAAATCTATCATGTATTTGGTTCTGAACGGTCCGAAACGCAATTTTTTGCGATTTTCGGTTTTTGGATCATTTTAAATTTCCTATCTTTTAAAAATAATATTAATAATTATAAATCACTTTATTTGTTGCAACAAATCAGCGAGCTTGGTGCTTTGCAGAAATATCTTATAGCTAATGCAAAAACAAGTTTTGCGGTAATAATAAGATAAAACTATTGTTAAAATCACTTATAAAATCATTCCAAATGCCAGAAAAATTTGCAGTCGAAAATATTATCCAAAAACGAAATGTCCTAACCGGCAACGACAATGTACTTCTCGAAATTTTAGTTCTAAACTATCCCAACAACATAGGATACTTTTTCAATGCATCGTTCAAATGTTTTCAATTCTATACTAGCCTATATGTGATTAGGATAGATTGGAATCAATAATTTAAACCATGTTCCAACCTTTTGGCATGTAAGATCTTTGGATACCGAACATCCAACAGTCTTAGTTGCGTTCTGTCAACTGCAAATTCAAGTTCAACGCCTCGCAGACAGGCCCAAAATATGACCTTAAGAATTATTAATGTTTTTAATGGCGCTCAACCGGAATTACAGTCTTACGTACAGCACCACTTTAATCGTCGCCACGACTGGAACCACAGCCTCACGAATACTATACGTTGCGAAGCCGAGCTTTGTTAGCGATCAAATGCCAATCGAAGAACAACAGCCCTGTAATTAAGTCCAAAATATGACTTTACGAATCGAATATAATAATGTTAATCTCTAAGTTCAACTCTCTAAACATAATAAATGAGATAAAAATGAGTTTTATTGGTATTTTCTCTTAAATACAAAATGGAATTAGCTCATAGAGCATTGTATACTGATACTAATGTACAGAGAGAGGGATTATTTGTGTGCAAAACTATCCAATATACTAAGAACTTTGTTGATATTAGAGATAGGCCGTTTTTTGGTAATTCTGCTCAAATAGAAACTGTTTTAAGTTCCATTTTTAATCCATATGGACAAATAATTATATATATATATATATATATATATATATATATATATATATATATATATATATATATATATATATATATATATATATATATATATATATATATATATATATATATATATATATATATATATATATATATATATATATATATATATATATATATATATATATATATATATATATACTATATTTTATTTCTACAATTCGAATAATATTGATATGAGAACAAAAATTGTATGGTATAGAGCAAAAAAAGCAAAGACACTATCGAAAATTAAGTGAATCCTATAAAATTTCTAACTTCTTTTTGTAATTTTGCATTTAGGACAGTTTAGACGAATAGACATCAGAATAGACGATATTTGCATTTGCAATCAACGATCTCTAATCGTGACCCGCATTAAAAAACTAATAAATTTGAGTTGAATTCGGAAGCGTTTAGTTATGTCGTTTATGAATGTGAAAACTAATCGACGCTATAGTCGCAAAGCTCGCTGCGTCTGATGACGTTTAACGTTTAAAGAAATAAAAAAAAATCGGATTGACATATCAGAGAATCAGAAGTCTTGTTAGAAGGAAAATATTACAGATTTGTAATGATTGTCTGATAACTAAAACAACGTGATTATTTTAAAAGATAACGGCCTAATAGCTGTGACTTTTGGAATCTTTTTCATTGGCGATTACTGAATTACTGTGCCAAATTCTATAAAAAGACGATAGCCTGTTGGATTTCGTGAATGGTTTACACTTAACTTGGTAAAATTTTATACAATTTATGACAATTCTTTCCATCCGTTACAATAAAAGTAAAAAGTAAAAAAGTAAAAGGTATTTATTTCCAATACAACCATACAATTGTGTAGGAATGACAGTAATTAATCTTAAACTAGTTACTCAATTTAGACAAGAGATGATATACAATATATAGTTTTAAACTTACCAATTTACAAAAACATAGACTATATGATAACAGTTTACAACAAAACAATTTACGGTAAATAATATGTATTAGATTAAATGGGTAGATACGATGCTATGTATTTTCAAAATATTTTAAGAAGTCGTTATGGGCATACATGTTGATTTTAAGCAGATAGACTCGGATGGATCTCTTGAAAATATCGATGTTTTTAATTGCTTTTAATCTTTCGGGCAATTTATTGAAAAGTTTGAGGCCTAAGTATCGACTAGTCGCCTGGAACTTGGCAGTACGTGCTACGAACGGTTGGAGATACAGGGTTTTATTCCTGGTGTCATGCCGATGTACTTCCTCGTGGGATATGGCCGAGCTCTTATTGCAATAGAATTCGCAAAGAGCTTCTTGAGCAAAAATCGCATATACGGTCAATATCCCTAGTTATCGCATATACGCAATACTCACAGATAACACAAATCACAGTTACGACACTCACATACCTATACGACAGTTTGATATTTTTATAGGATTTATATCGCAGTTGTATAATTTTATGACGTATCTCCAATTCGTGGTCAATTTTTTCGTAATCGTAGCTTTCAAGGTATATTTGTATAGGATCAGCGTTAAGACAGATTTATTGACACACATCGTAAGTTTCACTGAACGTCTTTATGATTTCATTTATTTTGTCTTCTATTCTTGTATACCGTTGTCTATTGAGGTTTAGCGATCATCATACCTATCATATCTTTACGTTCGAAGTTGATGCAAGAAACAAAAATGTTGTATGTGCTTGTATATCCATATTATTCCATTAGATTTTTTGTGCCAGGATGTCTTTAGTCTTCGAAAACTCTTTTAGCCACCCTCGGGTCTAAATTTATAACATTCGATTCATCACCTCAACTATCAAATCTCTGTCCATTCAGTGTCAGGTTAACCAATGTAGGGGCCCTTAAGCCGTCGAATCTCGTCTCTTTGCACTTTTCGGGGGCCATTTGGTCTGTCAAACATTCTGACAACGATGGGGACTTTAAGGTATAGCTTGTGTAGCTTATATGTACGTACATACGGCACAATGTCCATCCACGTCATATGAAGCATTATTTTGTAAAGCTACATTTCGAAGGCCTTCAGTTTCTTGCGCAGGGTCTGAGTAAGCAGAGTACACAGCCATATAAAACAATGAATTAAGTGCAGTGAGCTCTTGGACTAGGAGAGTGGATTGGATGGCACGTCGAACGAAAGTCACGATCGACGCGGTGACAGATTACGAAGAGGAACCTCAACCTTGAGATGAGGCGACAATGCATAAATTGATGGCGCCCCTGACCAGCTAATTAGCTGATTCGGTCGCGGCGCGGTTTTCACCTGCGCGACTGCGGTCTGAAGCGCGCGGCTCCGGCACTTTTGAAAGTGTCGCTCCGTCACCGCACTCTGTGCCGCGCCGCCGCGCAGACCTTGAAGGGCCTGCGGGCATACTGTCACATTCAAGCCAGTCCGTATGGTGATCCGGGAGTCCTTTGCAGCTTACCCTACGTTATCGAATATTTGAAATAATTGACCATAGTCAGTGATGACAATGGGCCATAGACAGACAACATTATAAAAATCCTCTGTTGGCAACCCCATGCGAACTGTCTTTTTGTGTTGGATTCTGAGGAAGTTCCTATTTGTGGTGTTTTCTTTAGTATGGGAACTACGTTAAAATCACAGCTCGAAAGTTGGTATACAGTTATGCTGACTACGTTGGTATACAGTTAGAACGTTTATATTGGCGTATAAAGTGGTGAAAAAATACGGTTTATCCAAAATATACAGGAGACTGATATATGTTGACTCAATAAGTTTTTATCCTTTATTACTGATATTTATAGGTGTCGAAGACCAGGACTTGAACAATCGAGTAATAGTCCATGATACGACACGACAACATTCGCAATGAGAAATTTCTTTAATATGGGCTACAACAGTGAGTCGTATAGCCTTTTTGTACTTATTAGACTCGATCTTCTTTATCTTCGTTACCGCCATGGCACTAGCCTTAGCGAGGAACTGGATAGTGTTTGATTTTTATACAATAAATAAAGGCATTAAAAACACATGTTATTACGTTTTATGACGTTTTAATAAAAATATGAATGTATTGCTAATGTTTATTTTATTTTCAATTTGCAACAATAAACTACCTACCTACTATTATACAATTACTATGTATTCCTGACATATCTGCATTAACGGATAGGATAGGTACGCATAAAAGAAGAAATTACTGATTCGAATATTACAATAATCCAATTTTTAATTCGAATAAATCTTGCCCTACAATCACGATTTTCTGGCCAAAATATAGCTGGTATGCTGACGTCACCAAGGGAAATGTGCAAAATCACCCATCATTCAACATAGAAATGTAGATCTATGATGGACGTTAGCATGTAAGGAAATCGAGCATAAAACAAACATTTTATGAAAATTAATAGATACTTTCTTACTACTATATAATGTACATAGATACTTTTGTACATGTTTTGGTTTGCGAACTCAATTACACTTATTTTAGCTATCAATTCATTGTGCACTTATATTGCAAAACAGATATAATAATAAGTAGGGAAAAATTGTATATCTTTGTATTCGTGGAATGAGAGAAGTTCAATTATATGTTCGATGACGTATGGTTATCTGTAACCGGCTCCCGAACTATTTTTAAGTGACGGAACCGGAGCCGCCACAAAAGTCGCCTACTCCAGGCCATATGTATGTATATGATCAGTAAGTGATCACATACGTTTACATATCATATTTCGTAAAGAGCGATCCACATGGCTTTAACCTTACAGTGGCAGCGAGTTGGTCTCTTAGACCGCAGACAGATATTTTCTTAAATATTTCCGTTTAAAAAATGATCTTGCGCTGTCCTATACCCCTCGGTAACAGTGCTGCAAAAGTGATCAGGTGACCTTATTTCTAGGACTTACCCTTACATTTTTTGGTTGTCAAGCATACGCATTTTCTTATATTGAATTTTGAAGCAACTTAATGAAGTTGATCGTAATAATGCCATCAGCTTATTCCATACATCCGCCGAATAGTTGCAAACCCTCCTTTAGATCTTGTAAATTTAATTTAAGGATATTGGCGAGATGTTCATGTGCTCGAGTGGAGCGAGTGTGGTATTTCTGGGTCGAGTTAATTAAAGAGTCAATTATTGTGCTTCTTCATGGCTTTAAATAAGCCGGTTTTTAAATAACAGAATATCACATGGACGGAGTTACCTATCAGAAGGCAACCAACACTTCACACTCTAAGATTCAAGACCCACATTTCGGCATGCTTGGCTTACGCTTTCGAATATTCGTCTTAAAAATCTTCAATATTTCCAGCTTGATTTGAAACCAAAACATCCAGCACGATAGCCAGACTGCTGGAGTCATTGAATTAGCTGAGCTGCCCAATCACTGAGACACACATAGCTCGTTGCTATGTGATTATCGGGTTTCAGGAGACGTTGCTGTAAAAGCAGCGCATTTATCACAGTTGCTTAAAATAAATTTCCAATAGCTTTTTTTCTGTCAAATGTGGAATTTTCAAGATATATTTTTTATCCTGGGGTGGAGGGCAGGGACGGGTGGAGAGCGGCGCTGAGGTGGGAGAGGAGTGGGGTAGAGAACCAGCAATAATATGAGATCATAAAGTTCTATGAATAAAAGGAGTTTTATAAAAAAATGCCATATGATTTAAAAAAAACCGATCAAAATACCAGCTTTCACGCTCTCCTGAAAAGTTGCTCAAATTGAGATACGTCGGTTTGCACTGCGGTCGACGAATTTCTGGGTCATATTTTGGGCGATATGCAGAATTGGAAGAATATTAAATCAGAATTCAGTAATTATTTGTAGGAAAGAAATTTATTGCTGCAGATGGCACTTTCATTTCACTTTCTATCGATATTATTATCCGACATACTTCCGTCAGTGTGTTAATTGTTTTAAAAACGATATCAATAAATTATTTTGATTAAGAATGACGCGAGAGTCACAGATGAGTGCCAGTAAGAGTAAGAGTGCGCCCGCGTCGCATAGATAGACGATGGACCGGTCAGACCTGTCGAGGCAGCTCCGAATAGTAGCGCCATAAACGAAATAGAGACGCGGGACCAGATCTCGATTTGGACTATGTATCCTCTACTAAAATGAAACTGGTTTGCTTGCCTTCAAGGCCATCAGCTGACATTTGTTTTTTTGTTTAGACCGGATGGCATCGCGGCGGGCAGTGAAAGTGAAGCCGATGCAGGTTTTCATTGTTTGATTAGAGTATTAAAGAGCCCGTTTGCAACGGCAAGTGAGCATAAAATCAACTAATTAAAGATACACATAACATAGCATAAGATGGAATGTTTATTGGTCAACTGTAGAGGACGTTAGTCCAGTAGTATTCATTACACCGCCGCGCCGGGCACTGGGAGGTAATTCCGAATGCATCAGCAATGCCGCAAGCACCCGAAGGCCACCAGTACATTAGGGAAATCCGTCCACCCCTAAACCCCATTTATGCCTACTGCAAAACATAATATGAAACAATCGATACATGTAATACATAGAGTACTAACACAACCGTTTGATGTACTTCACTATTATATCACATCACTGCTGCGTGTGGCAGTTCAGTAGCGCTGGGCGAATGAAGAAGAAGGGTGAGCATCATTTAAAGTCCAGAAAGATTAATGAATTAATGAATGGACAAAACTTTATCCAACATCTTAACTTACTTAAAATTAAAAAGTACGTTTTGGGGGACTTACTGTATATTATAACTATTTCCTTTAGTCAAGCAAAGTGTTATTGAATTATTATAAGATACCCAAAATGGGGATAATATATAACACTGACAAGTGGGTAATTGAAGAATAAATACAGTATGTAATAATACAATAAAGAATACTTATCAAACAGACATAAATATCGTAATATGGACTAAGAATTAGGGGTTAATAATGATACTTGAAAGATGGAAATCAACGGAGCGTTTCTAATGATGAGTGGTAGCTGGTTTCTAATGATGATTCAGTAGTCAAGTGGCAATTGGAGTTTACTGCCATTTTACCAATTTTACATGAGAGCCGAAATAAGATTGCAATTGGCAAAAAACCTTAAATTTTGTAAACCGGTTCTTATTGGGGATGGGATGTGTCGATATGAGCAGTGCTTCAGATATATGTTCGAAGTTTGGTTTAATTGGAGCTTAGATTAGATTAGTGGATTTCCGTAGGGGATTTCCTTTTATTTGTCCTTTTTGGTAGTAAGTTTGAGGAGTCAAGTCCCGTTCTAGGCCTACGAAGGGGTTTGAGGAGCGTGCTTTGTCTTTAAATAATTGAGGAATTTTATTGAAATTGAGGGATTTTATTGAAATTGTTTGATTTAAAGTATAGTTTTCATATATTTCATATCAAGCCATATGGAAGTGATTTAAAAATCATTGCATCTAACTTTTATTTTATAACTTATCGAGATCTTTTTTATCAAATCATGCGCGCTATCATCTGCTTTCTATTCCATTCTTCATCGACAACATGTCTTTGGGGGATATCGTTGAATAAGCATTTTTATTGAACTGTGTACAGTGAGTTTTTAATGTGAGTCAGTACGACAAACTAAGCAACGTTTGATAAGTTTTTATGAATTTAAATGATTGCTGAATTTAAATGATTAAAATTTAATTTATTAGTTTATTTTTACCGCATAACATGTTATTCCACTAGGTTAAGGTTAGCTGTAAGATATTGCTTTTAGGCAATAAGCTCGCCGTTTTGTTAAAGTAAATAAAGCGTTTAATTATTATTATTATTAATTATTATTATTATTATTATTATAAGTATTTTTGGAAAAAACAAAACACAAACTTTTTTTTTGTTTTTTTTTATTTTGTTTTTTCGTTGTTTGAAAAATAGTGAAGGGTGAGTCAAGAATTCGTTCGTAAACATTTAAAATGATATTCCGCGCAATTACAAGCATTGCGGGGTGCGGGAAGGGGTCTTACATGTAGCTCATTTTCCGGAATTTAGTGGAAATAGATCGCTTCACGGGACCGCAGCGCGCGTTTTGCGTAAAACAATTTTATCTAAATAATAATTGGTTCATTACTGTGAGGCGCTTATTTCGCGTTGGATAAGTTTTGCATGACTTGAATAAGTGTTCGAGTGCTGCTTTAATAAAAAATAGCTAAAAAGGTTTGAAAAGACGAGATTGACACTAAATGTAAAGCAAACCGGCGGCCCACGGACATATCGGAGTGAATAGAACGTGCAGAAAGTTGCCGCTTCAGTTCGACCTGATTATCCCGTACATCTTTACGCCGTAGTTTGAAATTTAATTTGAAGGTAATTCCCTACAAGATCCAGATAGTGCAGGAATGAAAGCCTAATTATTTAAATTTACGTGTTATATGCCAAAGCAATGTTGGATCGTTTCAGTAATTTTGACATCTTATTCTCGGACGAAGCCCATTTTCACCTAAACGGGCACGTTAACAAACAGAATTGCAGATGTTGGAGCAGTGAAAATCCTAAAGCTAAACATGAAATTCACCTAAGGCAACTATAAAGGCAGCAATTTTCACAAAAGGAATCATTGGCCCTTATTTTTTATAGATTCTCGCGGCCGCACAATCACCATTAACTTTACTAAGAATGTGAAAATGTTACGGTAGTTTCTGGCACCACAGCTACTTGAATTTGCTGGCTACGATCAGAAATTGTGGTTTCAATAAGACGGAGCTACTTGTCACACGTCTAACAAGTCCCTGTCGGTAGTTAAAGAGAAGTTTCCGGAAAAGCTGTTTTCTAGAAGAGGCGACATCCCGGGGCCACCCGGGAGTCCGGATTTGTCCCCAGCAAACTTCTTATTGTGGGGTTATTTGAAGAGTCGTATCTACACCAATAAGCCAAAGACTCTGCTTCAATTAAAATAAACTAAATAGAGAAGATATGGCTGCTATCTCACGGTCTCTTTGCCGACGACTTTAGAAATTTTCAGTACTCGCTTAGAAGTATGCCAAAATCGAGGTGGTGGTCATTCAGAGGATATTATTTTTAAAACAAATTCCTGTAAATTGGCTATCTTGTAAATGAAAAAAATAAAAAATAGGTCAAATAATATTTTTATATGACTTTTTAAATATGTACGAATTCATGGCCTACTCTGTATAAAAAGCTATTAGCATGATGCGCTATCTAGTCTAGTGTAGTGTTAGTGTACACCTACCAAATCAAAAAAAAATATAGGTACGCCAAAGAAAAAAAACAATATTTAATATGTATTTATTATTAACTCAATATAATATGGAAAGATGTTTAATGAGAAATGTGAGCCTGCTTAACTGAGCACAGGCGATCAAAATTTGAAGGAATCGTTGATAAGGTGCTCTCATCTCTTCGTCGATCGTCCTCAAGCGTTCTTTTTTTTTATTTAATCGTAGTGATAGTTGACAACCCCATTTAGCATAAGTAGGTCGTGGCAAATGGTGAGATGATGAGAATTGCAATAGCACCCTTTGAAAGCAGTGGATACCCATTTTTTATATGCAGCCAAAAATGTGATAGCTAGCTCTATGTCGGTTTTTTTTGTTTTAATGTCCGATTAGTTTTTAGCTCCATGAATTCTTCCTACTCGTTTATTGGTAGGTGTCAAAGGGAAATGCTATCTGAGAATGGATTTCGTACCCAGTCCATAGGTTAAAGGTCACACTTAGGAAAATAAGAGTTCATTTTTCTCGTAATCGCTCCAAGTGTTTTACTATCAAAGCCTGCACTTTTTTTTCTGAATTATATTCACAAAACTTGATATTTTTCCGAGGCACACCAACTAATGACCATGGTACACCAGTGTGCAGCGGCACACACTTTGCGGAACATTGATCTAGTGGTAGGTAATAATCGCTAATAATGTTTATTATCGATATTTTAGATGGCACAGTGCGCTCAACGTTTCTCAAACTTTTCTTTAAATAATATAATTTACAAATTTGACAAAAAAAACATTGATTTTTGTTTTATCTAAAGTTGCTTGCTTCGTCGTACTGATTCAGCCACTACGAGGATGTCACTAATTAAAAACTTACTCTGTATATCATCACACACTATGACGGCACTGATTTCGGGCAGGGTAGGGTCCCCCCCCATAGGGGGGAGGGGGGTATGGCAAATTAAAATCGCGGTCGTATGCAATGTTTGTGTTTATACGAGTATATAATATAAGTGCGCTTCACCGCCTAAATTGATTGCTCTCAGCAGCACCAGACTTCGACATATAGCATCTAGCTATCTTCGCTTTAGTTTTTTTGCTCCAAATTACTTATTTGCAAGGGAATCGCTCTAATATTTTATTATTTTTGGTTTGTGTTTTATTATAAGTATTACTAAAGATCAGGTACTTTAGACGAAATGTTTGTAAAGTTTTGAGTAAATAAATAAATCTCTATTGGGAAAGCATTTAAACATGTGAACACTCCGTTTCGAAATATAGCTTCCTAAATCAGTTAGTTACTCGTGACAGATAAATACCGTTATGAGCGGCATTGATGTTTAATTCGAATAAAATCACGATTAACATTTGTGTTTAACATAAATCACAAATTGTGTTAACTATTTAGATATCGCCAAATTCTACAGTAAATAAATGGTTAGATATACATAATATGTCACTCAATATACCCACACATAATATAATCTAATACGGTATATAAATCATAGGATAATAAATGATTACGACGGTCATTTGGCATAGTTATTTTCAAGGTTTCATTAGTGGACGAGAGATAAGCGTGAAATTAAAGCCAAACGTATGTGTTGTGTTTTAGTGTTGATATAATAATAAAAGATCAACATACATTATAGCCTATTATAAAGCATTTTACTTTCTCATTGGTTATTACCTATCGCCGTATATTCTAACGGTAAATTTATTAAATTACTACCTATGTAAAAGTCTTTGACCTAAAAGTCCCCTTTCCCTTGGTAAAAGTACTCGTATCGTTACGACCGCTCCTGTAGCGCTATACCCCAACACAACCGCTTTTAGCGATAGCGATTTTTGAGACGCTCGTATTGATATGAGGTGGCACTGAACGAATTTTATTTCTTGATAGCAAGACCCTGGGGACCCCCACCCTTCCTTTAAAGTGTGGTTTCTAGTTAACTGCCGCTTAAGTGAGGTAAGGACGCTCTAGTGCATGGAGTTTGTCTTTGAAATGCTTTTACGAAAAATGTTTTGAAAACAAACTCAGATGGCATTTGAAATCCTCCGAATAAATCGCATTTTCCTTTCTTTTTCCATTACCGTTCTTCTCCTTTTTAAACCTTTGCGCCCTTATAGGATTTAGTTTATTTTATGTGTCACATTATGTATAAACAAAGAGTTATTTTTTTGGAGTTTAGTCCTTAAGAATCTATTTCATTTAAAGCCGACAATTTGATAGGTAGTAAAATCTAGCCTTAAGCGTTATATTTTTATAAATGAAATAATGCTAGCGCCATATAAGTAGAATATTTTAAAATTAAATAACTTTTCGTAATATAGTAATATTATCGCTGCCCAGGCCTCGCCGCAAAAAGCCACACTTTACTGGGACGAGCCTTTCTCGAACCCAGAGATCTGTCCATTTTGAAGGTCAGTGATCTGCTTGGACTGGTAAGCAGTACCAAGCTACTAGCAGACCACTGACCAACCACAAAGTGGGTAGTTACAAAAGATCTTATAGATTCAGATGACATCAAGGGATGGAAACAAGGCCCCCACTCCGCTTACTACTACATTTCTAACATAGTATTATAAGTTCAATCATTCAACCAATCAATCAATCAAACAACCAATCAGTCAACCAATCAATCAATCAATCAATCATCCAATCAATCAATCAAACAACCAATCAGTCAACCAATCAATCAATCAATCAATCATCCAATCAATCAATCAAGCAAGCAAGCAATTTTATTTGGATAAAATTATATTCATGCTTTCAGATATGCGTTTATTTACCTCCTTTGACTATTGTATATTCACTGACAAACACATAAACTCCAGCATAAAAATGTGAGTCGAAACTGAGGCACATTCTTTTTGTAATGTTCACTTATTATGTAGGGTTTCGCAAATCAGTAGGTACAGATTAGATTTAGAATATTGCCTGTAGGCAATGAACTCGCCTTTTCTTGATAATAAAGCGTTTATTATTATTATTAGGTCAAATAAGTTTGTACATGGATTTCAACTCAGTTTTTCATGTAGAATATTTTTCTCTAAAATAAAAAAACCTAAGGTACATAAAAATAGAGAAAAATATTACTTTTCTTGTTCAGTTTCATGTACAGAATCACTCCTTGAAAGAATCCCGACCGTTCCGAACGCACCGTATAGTCTAAAAGCTTGGCCACTTAAGCCAGTTAAACCACCGATGTAGGCTCCACATTATCACAGTATACCGAGAGAACAGTAGGCACACTCTCAAGCGATAGGGCATTGCTGGTATAGGGTGCGAGGGAAGTGAGCATAGCGGTACGTCTTGACGGTTTGCTTTGGTTAGCGAAGGTCGGCGAATTTCTCAAAACGTTTGAACATCTGCGTTGGCGGAGAAGTAGACATGTGTCGGTCATATGCGGGTCCTTCCACTTGTGACGTAGCTCGCCTCGTTTTCAATTTTGTTCTAAGAGACGCTACTGTCTGGTATACTGTAACGTTATCGAACGAGGTCTAGGTGACCAAGAGCCACACATGCAGAAACCTTCTCGCAATGGCTGTTGTCACTACTACTACCTGTTTGAGCCCCGTATCGAAAGGCAGCCTCCTGAGATGTTTAGTGATGCTCTATATGTTTTCTTAGACCTGAGATGTTTAGTAAGGAACAGCGTCGTGCGCCTTTCTCTGTCTTATAGAGATCGTCGTCATATTATTATAGTTATATCGATCGAATGAAACTGCCGCTCATTAGGCCTATCCTATTATTATTATTTCATAGCGGTTCGTTGTTTTGGTTTTTGTCAGGTAGATCTTCTTAGAAAATAATTTCATCTTTCATTTTCGATATGTCAGTGTCATATCACACTGTATTCTATCATCATGGTGTATGATATCGTGTCACGAGTTTAAAATGATTGGTTCTGTTATATCGAATTGCTAATGTCAGAGTTACTTTTGTCACATTTTTGATACTTGCGACCCCTTATAAAACATTTGTTTAAGTTTTTATTAGGAAAAAAAGTCATCAGGTTATCACGCAGTTATTAATTATGTTAACCAAGTTGGTAGAACTGCAATTGCCGGTTTTGCACTTCAGGACATGGGTGATCAGTGATCGCTGATTACCATTGCAAAACGAGCGCACCTATGACATCACCTAATTTGATTTAATTAAAATTTACCAACTTCCATTAGATTACTAAGTAAACTTGATATTGTTATGAATAATCATATTTCACATTTTAGTTAATTAACAAAACTACCTCGCCCTCGGAACCTTCATAATAACTATTAGTTTACGACACAGTAGTCTGCATCAATGTGACATTCACCGACTAAATAAATGATTTCAGTATGCAAATTGTAATTATTGTCATATTATGCGAGATTACAACATAATTTGTATGCTAATTATTCAACTGAATTTTTTTCGCCGGAATTCACGTTAAGAAATTTAGTTCATTATTAAAATATCAATTTGGAGCAGTGAAATTTAGATTGCGAATACCGGTACAGGGTAATTTAAAATTTGACACGAAAACAATGTATAATGTAACGTAACCACAGTGTAAATAGAACTATTAGTGTGGCTACGCCATTTACGATTTTATTTTTAATTTTCATTACATTTTATATTTTTACTAACACTCTCTTAAGATAATTTTGGAAACGTAATTTAGATATTTATTAACTTGATATATCTTTGACTATTTTAAACTAAATCTTTATTTTTAATTCCTACTTTTTAATTTCACGATTTTTGAATAATATTTTTTAAAATGACTTTTTTAAATACTTAAGAATATCTAATTCGATCTCTTTTGTTTTTCTTTTAATTTTAACTTAACGTGTGCACATGTAAAATATTTTCTGGTACACCTGCCTTAGTACAGGCCTAGGCCTAGTTAGGCGAAGTGTTGACGTAGTGACCAAGATGCTGGCTGCAGTGTGCTCTATTTGTCCCTACTGGTCCAAACACATTTTATTGTAATGCCGCAGGAACTTATTTCTCGGGCTTTACTTTTAATAAATAAATAAATAAATAAATTGATCTATTCAAAATGCTGCCGTCGAGTCAGGATTGTTGCTTTCCTGTAAACAGTAGGTAATATTACTAATTGTGAACAGCTTCGATAGCATTAACAAGTCGCTAGTTCACCGATTTACTAGGCGCAAAGTGGAAGCGGACTTCCCTCTCGTTCGTAGCCCCATTCTAATGCTAGGGCGGGAAGAGGGAAAGAGGGGTGTTATTTGTCATACTGGTTCTGTTTACACAGTGGTAAAACTTAATCTTCTCATCTATAACAATCGTTTGATTAAACTCGCATCGATGCGCTATGGTCAACGCTGCTAAATATATAACTATAAAGTTACATATGCGTGTTACATATATGTTCCAGGCCATTTAACAATCAAACAATATTTTAAAATGGTTTGCTACACGTGGATGATTGGCAAACGGTTTAGTTAGGTAGTGGGTATGCCAAATTATCTATCCATCATTTAACGTGCATCGTAACGCCCGACTGACGGTTGTCTCAGGAAAAAGTTGCCCACCCACATGCGTACTGCAACTTTTTTAAAGCTATAGTTAGAGCAAGAAACCATATGAAGTTTATCGTTTCTAAAAATTGGATGTGTTGGAGCTTCAGTCCAACATACCCACAACAAAAAAGTAATTTCTACAGAATCGAAACCGCAAATTCGCTCAAATACACACGAGCCAGCTGCAGTTGATTTCCAACTAAATTCGGCATTTTACGCACAGTCAGGTGATGACTAATGTCATTTCTTCTGATCGATACGAAATTAACACACATTTCTCATCCCACTCACAACTATTGCGTCACTGCTTACAATATAAAACGCAGTACATTTCGATCGATCGATATCATTCCTGTTGGGCAGTTATCGCGCTACACATCTTTATCATTCCTGTTGGGCAGTTATCGCGCTACACATCTTCATCATTCCCTGGAGGGCAGTAACCGCGCATTAACAAGTACTCGCGCTCTACACTTCACTTCGAGTCAACAAATCACGCATAGTATACGCGACTACCATTATCTTCGAATCTATCGCGGCGCTTCAACTTCGGATACACAACTACGGCTTCACCTCGCGCCCACACTACCTACACAACGGCGAAATATCAATCAAGGCGTTACGATCTGGCAACCTACTACAGACCTTCTGAATAAACACTTCAACTTCAACATCCACGACTTTCAATAACGGAGAAAACTTCCTGATGAGAACCACCCTTCGCTCAGAGTCAATTGGAGTCTAGTGAAGGGTGGCCACTCTCACAGATGTATGTAAATCGAGTAGTCCGTTTATTTTGTCTTTTCTGCATTTCGTACGAAAGTTTGTTGCAATCTCTATATTCCATAAAATGTATACTTTAATAGATACATGTGATGCCCAGATCTTTCTTCGACATACCTGCTTGAATTCCGTGTCAATAACAGCCTCATGAGTAGGTTCAGCGAATTTAACTATTGGTATCTGATGATGCATGTCAAAGCTATATCAGCCAATAAAATATTATCGACTGTCGATATGTTATATATATATTGTCGACTGTATTACAGTTAAAAATACTTAAAGATTTAAATGTAAAATTTTATTTTAAAATATGATAAAAGATGCGGTTCTCGTTATCAGCCAGAAAGAAAGCAATCAAACCTTAATTCTAAGGTGAGAAATGTATACTCAAGCTTATAGGTTAGCAACGTAGGATAAAATTTTATAATATTATGATTATTTTATACAAAATATTCCCAGAGAAAATATCCGTTAGGACATTTGCAGTATTACATTTACATAAATAACGATTCATTATTATGCTCCGGATCAGAGAAGTACCTAAAAGCACTTTCGACAATACGATCTTAGTTAATATCACAATTGCATACTGCCAGCTCAGCGATGGCAGAATCAACTGCGCGACATACTATTGCTGCTTCATAGTTCTCAGCTGCGAACCACGAACCACGAACTTCGTAGTTGAGTAACGCTTCGAGATTTTTTGTTTCCCCCGCGTCGGGTTATATAACGCCGCGCCGCACTGCCATACCGGCCGCGCCGCGTTATGAGACTATTTAAATTCGGGAGGCTGCCGCAGAATACCATGCGTCGTCAGGCGTACGAATCAAACAACATGAGCAGATCTGAACACTCTTTTATCTATACTGAGGCGTATCACCAGGTGAACCACCCAGTAGGTGATATCACATGTAATGAAGCTACTCGTCGAGAACATTTAAATCGCTTTAACACGACTGTTGAATTACCATAGAGGAGTTCCATCACATGTCTCTTATTTCCATCAGCGTGTAGTGAACTAAAATCATTTTTTGAGAGAAAATTCTATCAATACCTAGTCATAATACTAACGATTCAACAATTTAAAACTGATTAGATGTGGGCACCTAATAATTATAATGTCGTATGTTGGAAATTTGGGAAATAAAAATATGTTTTTTTAATCTTTGTGATATACTGATGTATTGAATCTGCAAATCGCACAGGTAGGTACATAGCAAACATGACCCAGTATTCTCAATCTGTACACTGTCATTTGACTCACCGGTACGCGCAGACATTCGCAGACTTTGGTAGACATGGCAATCCCACATGTTATAAAAACTACCCTCCTTGTCGTGACACTGCTTACTTCTCCCCTCCCTTCCCCCGCACTGGTGCCGGCCGTACTTCAACCCTTCCGGAACAGAAAGATTTTCTTGAGGGCGCTCCATCGATGACGTTGCACCACAGTTAGTTTCATTCGTGCGTCCGATGACGTAAGATAAACTGCGTTGAGCTCTCGGTCTATCATCAGTCGCTCGCCGTGCGAAGGAAATATTACGTTTTGCAGTGTTGCAGAACTGAATGCGATGGGAACGCGCCGTTTATCAGTGGTGGGCGCCGCGGCAGCCGGCGTCGCGCACACGAGGTCAGGGTCTTGTCTTTGTTGTCACGTTCTAGCACTTTTTTCGCCAACGCCAATTGTTTAACTTATTTAGCACATATTAATTCACCGGAGCTTTCATATCTGCGGTTTGGTTGAAATTGAAAGTGCTGATCAGAGCTGCGAGATCTATGAGAGCCGTTGCTGCTTTTTTTAATTCGGATATCCTACAGCGTGACTGAATAACGAAATTAGCACGTTTGACAACAGTTGTTTTGTATGATAAGGGAGATGATTGGCTATATTTTTCCAAAAATCTTTAGTCTCAAACCGTAATTTTCCCCAATGCTTTGTCCAAGAGGGGATCCATCTTGATCGATATAACTCGCTATCTGTCAATGTATAGGTGTCTAAGGTTCATTTATGTATTTTGAGAATGTATCTGTGGGTGAGTGTCCACATTTCCTGTGCGGTTGAGTGAAAATATTCCACGTGCGTTTGAGTGCGAGCGTGTCTGTGTTTGTCTATGAAAGAGGATTGGCAGAATACGAATCAAGCTTAGGACCTGAAAAATACCACGTATCAGAATAAAAGGTATATCGAAATATAGCTAACATAATCATAATTAAGTAGATAATGTCTTATAAGTACCTAAGTTATGTCCTTTAATTGGATATTTAAAAACAAGCTATTTAAAAACAGAGACATATTGTTGCATTTCATTGTAGCTACTTCCAAATATGCTATAATAGTCACAAAATAAAAATAAGCCCCATAAATCTATAATATTTCTTCTTATTCTTATAGTGCCTCTCCTACAGGAGGTTGGCTGTCAGCTCTGTGATTTTTTCCCTATGTTGGGCCAAGCGAAATAGTTTTTCTACGCTTGAGATGTTTATTAAAATATTTACAAAAACAAATATCACAAGATAAGCTTTTACAGAGAAAAAAATACCTGAAAATAAATCAAGAAATTAGCATTAAGTATTAGGATGATATAAGGGCGATAGAAGCGTTGCTATATTTTACCTCTTTGCTTGTAGCTAAAAAACCTTTAAAAAATATATATATTCAGAATATATTGATAGTATTTATTTGTATACCATACATATTGTAAATACATACGAAGAATTATATAGGCTCACTCTCACAAATCATCTTTATGAAATTGTGTTTTTAACTGCCTTATAAATAAATGCTGACATTTTGATTGACAACATCGCCTTTATTGTTCTCATCAACACGTCAGCGTCAAGGCCATCTTCCGCAATAAGGAGGGAATCTTCATAAATTGAAATCGCGAATTTAACTTTTACTTTCACACCGCGATGTTCGCAGTACGACGCTAGATTTTTTATCTTGCACTTTTGCAATCTCTTGGTAGTTGAGTGTGACATGAATCACGTGGGCATTTAAAAATGACATTTGAAGCTTGCGGTGTTTGGGCTCAAGCCGTTTTCAGCGCGACGTGGCGGTGATTCATAATAACCTATACGCGAAGGTGTTGAGGGCGATGATCGCGTGGTGTCGCCTTCTATAATACATCCGGAAGCCTGCATCCGCTGGTATATGCCGATACTAGATGAGTGGTTTCACTAGATAACAATGTATCTTTATTATATACAAGTATGTATCACGTTTACGTATCATGTTATTTGTTTTCATGCTTCGGTTTTTCCAGTCTTCGTAGCGATTCTTCGACTCTTCCCTTTATTTTAGTTCTATGACTGAAATTATACAGTGATGATATAGTGTTCATCTATTACATTCATATAGATATCGACAATACCCTAGCTAGACGAGAGCAATGGTATCTAAGAATTTACTAGCTTGCTCCACGATCATAAGTTTAGTTTTAACACAGTATACCAGACGGTAGTGTCTCTTAGAACGAAATGGAAAACAAGGCGAGCTACGTTACGAGTCCAAGGGCTCGCATATGACCGCCACATGTCTACTACTCCGCCAACGCAGATGTTCAAACCTTTTGAGAAATTCGCTGACCTTCGCACGCGCGTAACGCTAACCAAAGGCGTTCGTCGAGACGTATCTCGCTGCTTACTTCCCTCACGCCCTGTCCCCGCAATTCCCTATCGCGTGAGAGTGCGTCTACCGTTCTCTCTCGGTATACTATAGTTCATAATGGCATATAATGACAATGACAGTCACATTCGCAAAACAACGATCTTAATGATAGTGGCGTATACTCACTATCACTATTATGATATTCGTTAGTTTCTTGATCTCTGAAATATTCTTCAATTTAAATGCCAAAAATTAGAAATGAAATAAATGGATTTTAAAAATTTATCAATAATTGAATATGTGATATTATTTATTGATATCGTGGACGGAGAGTAACTTTGAATTATAGCTCGATTATGTTTACCGTAGATTTTCAATTTTCATTTCGCCGAACGCCGACAGTTCTGTCACACCCACAGAGAGAGGCATCGTGATATAGCGTTTTACGCTTAAACTGCATCATCGCGTAAAGAAGATGCGACAGAGGCATTAGAGGTGGATAATTATGCTCCAATAGACGGCAGTCTTGCTTTCTACATGTTAACGAACTGCGATTGTTATCTGCATGCAGAATGACATTAAATTCACATTTACACAATCAATACAAAATATTAAATCTATTTTATCTGTTGATGTGAGCTTCCCAAATCCCTGCGCAGGACTGGACTCTACTCATAGAGAGAAAGAAAGACATATAAGGGACGTTCAGACCTAAATATGTTTTCCAATGGATGATTCAGTGCATCAAAATGGACAAATTAAAAAATCATTTTTTTATTGATATGATTTTTTATTTTTCCAATTTCATCAATGTTTCGGGTGTATTTGGTTCAAGCAATCACAAGAAAAAATCTTTATATTTTAAAACAGAAAGTACGACGCTGTTCAAGGTATGTGCCCTTCAGTAAGATTATATCAAAAGGCTTTGTGTGGAAGTGCTATTTTTCTTTAATTCACACATGTAAATGTGCTTAGTAACATCCGCCCATAGCAATTTGTGACTAACGCCATTGTTAAACAGCGACTTTATGGTAATTTAGACGCTGAACAATGGACTGCATCTTAAGTAATAATTGATTATTCAGTGAATGTAATATCTACGCGTCTCTTTCTATCGTATAAATCACGTTTTTTTTGTTCTGGATTGGATCTGCTGCATCGACGCTTACTTGGAACTGGTTGCTAAATCGTATGAGCCATTAGAGATAATCTAAACGAATTTTAATTTCTATGATCTAAACAGATTCTTGTTTAAATCTCAGAAACGATTTATTTTTATACGCCACGCTTGCTACCGACGTGTTGTCTATTCCAGCACTACAAATCATTGTTAGTTTGAAGATCCCATAAGCTAAACTTCTTTAACTCTCATGTGATTTTTTCCATCTGGTTTTCTTCAGTACCTTATTTCCTTATTTCTCTATGGTTTTAGATGATGAGATTGACTTTTGGGGTTGGTTATCAGTAGTCTGATATTCACACTTGACTGCCTTCAAGTCTTGCAGCCAGCTCACGTCAGATACTAAGAGTTTTTTGTTTTGTCAAGAGAAATTTGAGTCTCGCGTATTTCCACCATATCTGCCGAAGAGTTTCCTGTGATCCTCTCTGATCTTGTGAATAATACTGGGCATGCCCCACGTCTCCTCTTCCATTCCGTAATCCTGACAAATTGTGTCATCTACTATGCCTAGAATGTTTAATATTTTTATAGAGTCCAGTGAGCAGCAATGCCGATTGCGGTTCCCTCCGAGCCTATTCTCGCCGGTCTATCTGCTTCTTAACTCCATTACTCGCTAACTCTATTTATTTATGAGATACGTTCTAGCCCCAAAGATTAATACAAAATTGCTATTTAACCATTTTTGCTTTTCATTATGATTGCACAGTTAATAGATCTCATTAGTTAGATAGTTTCTTCGAGTATTGCTAGTAGCTAGTCACTCTCTCTAAATCACCTCACCGCAGCACACGTCACTTCAGCTTCTCTTCTCTCACACATGACTCGAATCAAGTAGTTCTACCTGACCACTGAGTTAAACGACTCTTCTGATACGTTCCTTTTGGAAAGTAATATCGTAGACAAGCTGATATAAAAGATAACAGAATTAATCTATTGAATTTTTATATAATATGTTGTACGCAAAACTTTTTCTTTCGATGGTATCACCCGATTTAGGCTAAGAAGACCTAAAATGTTGTTTTTTTTATTTTTTCCTATTAGATGAAACAAAAGTAATAGAGACTGGTGCCACTTATTCTGAGCTGAATATCCAGTATTTTTTGGGCATATCCTTAAATACAGACCAGTGTTAGAAAAATTCCGAACTAAAAATATCCAGGATCAATATAATAATACAACCGAAACGATTCTGACATCCTACAAAGCAAAAAAAAAATCAAAAAGTCTTTTATGCCATTATTAATCCTAATTGAAGTTACGTCGGCACAGATTGCTCTATAGTTTCAATAAAAAGAAATCATTACACAATCATATAAATTATTTTTTTCTATTCTTTTCAGGTTATTAATCGCCAGCCATATACACAACGTCCGAGCAGAAGTCGAACTAATCACAGAGCCAAGGCCAGGGGAAGAGTACGTGATCGTCTCGAGCGGAGAGCCCCAACCGCTGAGGCGGCCGAAGGAATCAAGATTCGAATCCGCCCACAAAATCCCAGAAAAGTTACCGGATCATCATGTCGTTCGGCCCGATGACAGGCTGGAGAAATACGTGAAGAGTAAATACGTGACACTCGACAAGGATAGGTATTTCAACCCGGCTTTCGAAGCGACTTCGCCGGCTTCGATCGATAGAAGTTTCAAACAGAAAACGGACAGCGGCGAGGGTATAATATCTATCGAGGAGGACAAGCACGTTTATCGGAAGGAACCGAGAAAAAAAGCTTTCGGAAAAACTGATAAATCTGAAGAAATTGAAATTGACCTTCCAGTATCCAAAATCAAAGAATTAAAAGTCCGTGAACATGTTAGAAATTTGGATATCAACCCTGATATGCATGTGGAATTAGAACCGATGTCGCAATCTGGCAAACTGATGGACGAATTTTCGAGTACAACACAAATACCGGTATTGACGACGTCTAATTACAGAAACTACGATATTCTACCAGTAAATTTGGAATCAGCGGATAGCATAAACTCCCAACTCTTAAACTCTCCTATTAAATATGAGCCAGCAGGCTCGAACCCTGCAGGAGTTAAGCAAAAATCGAGGATCGAAATTAAGAAAGGCCCGAATGGACAAGACTACGAATATGAATACATTTACTACTATTACGACGACGACGAAGACATGAAAAAGATGGACGATGAAGACGAAACTGATACAATTGATATTTCACCCACTCCTACTATTCATAACTCTCACGATGGTCCACCGAAGGTATTATCAAACCAGGTACTCCAGAGTAAGGATAGCTCGAGTTATAGAAATAAAAATCGCTACAGCACCATCGAACGCAATACACCAACAACAACCACAACGACGACCACAACTACCACGACGACCACCGCAGCTCCGGAAGTTGTGCAAAATGAAATTTTACCAGTCACCTTTAGAAATCGCCAGAGGGGCAGAACGTTGGGTCACACACCGAAGGTTGAACAGACGCTAGCGCCTAAAATCGAGCATCCTGTCGAAGAGGAGAGGTAATTTGGAATTATTTATTAGGAAGGCAGGCATTTTTATTAGGAAGGCATACCATCTTGGACTACTCCCTAGCCTAACCTATCTTGGTGGAATTTAATTTAATTTGATGGGGGAATAAAGTTTTGGTTCGTATTTTAATTTTGTTGTAAACTTATTGTATTTGGCACCCGTACCTATTTACGAAAGGTCAAAGTTTGAAATTAGACACGTTAGAAGTTAAAATATTGCTTTGAAATAAACGGTATTCTATATTGATAAAACATACAGTATCAATTAATGAGCAATTTCAATAGAAAAAACGCTATTTCGACTAAGAGATTTTTAAAAGTAAAATATTTCCAAATTGTTTCTAAACGTACTTAGGATATCATATGTAGACCACCATAATTTTTGATATTAAAACCAAATACTATTATTCATTCTAATGTCTTCTTTTGCTGTTTACGATGTTTTTAGTACGATTAAACTACGGTCCTTGATATTAGAAAACACTTTTTGGATTTGATAAATTAAGACGTATTTAGTTCTCACTATCGCACTCAAACGCGTTCGATATTTTCCACCTCTCTTCGTCTCGTGGCGTATTTTTTTATTTTTTTACTTGTTGAGTGGGGCTTTTCTAAGATCTTTATGAGCCTTGTAACACTGCGACCATTGCTGATCTATTGTGCTCGCCACCTACTATAGTTCTGCGCTAAGCCTCGTGCCATTTAACCCCTCAAATGAATGGCGATTAGCTCGGGTTGCCTACGGCAAAATGTATATAAAATTTTATATTTACATTTACATTTACATAGAGCGGGGTTTACTATAGAGCTATAGCATTACTATAGAGCGGATTACTATAAAGCGGCGCACATTTACATTTATATTTACATTTATATAAATTTATATACATTTTGTATACATTTTGCCAAGGCATCCCTTAAGGGACGCCTCACATTTGAACCGCAGCAGGCTTTTGGCGCCAGATTGTTTTACCTCCTCAGGTTGGAGGTAGTGACCACCCAGGTGGTTGTATCTTTTACGCATCAGCGGGCCACACTCGCACATGAGGTGCTGGGGAGTTTCCTCTGCCCCTTGGCAGAACCTGCCCATTCTTGTGTCTTTGAGCTTGAGGTTGAACATGTGTTTGTTCAGGCCACAATGCCCCGTGAGCGCCCTTACCAGTATGCGTAGATTGTTCCTATTTAGCGATAGGGCCTCATGGGCCGTCTTACGGTCGTAAGGCTTAATAAGCGCTTCGGAATGATTCAACCCTGGCGTGTTGTTCCAGTGGTTGACGGATTGTTCTAAACACATTTGTTTGAGCATTAGGTTTGCAAGGCTTTTTGGTACGCCACAGCAAGGTTCAGGGCCGTATAACGTTCCCTTTGCTCCCGTCCTAGCAAGTTCGTCGGCTTTTTTATTTCCCTCGATTCCTGCATGGCCGGGAACCCATCCTAGTATTACCCTGTTCTTTTCGCCCAGGGAATTCAGTAGTGATATGCAGTTTTGCACTAGCTTTGAATTAATGGTATTCGAGGCTAGTGCCATAAGAGCTGCTTTGCTATCCGAGTGGATATAGATACGGTGGTTGGCGTAGTCCTTTTGGAGGTTGATATCCGCACATTCAATAATGGCGTAAACCTCCGCTTGGAATATGGAGGCGTATTTTCCCAAGTTTACACTTCTTTCGAATTTTGGTCGCTCTCCATATATACCACAGCCTACGTCAAGTCCCGATTTGGACCCATCAGTATACCATTTAAGGCTACCGGCCTCCCATTGCAGTTGGCTTTTTAGCCAGTCGTCTCTGGGCGGCAGTTCCACTGTAAAAAGTTTTCCAAAGTTTAGGAGTGGGAGCATGGTGTCTGATACCATGTTGAGGGTTGGATTTCACTGACTGAGTCAAGAACTGATCTTAGTGCTTGTGAGATCCAGTTTACCTTCTCTCGGGCAGATAGCCTGTACATGCTGGCTTTCGCCACCTGTTGCAAATGAATGTGTAGGGGCGGTAAGTTCAGCAGTGCATCTAAAGCTGCTCCAGGAGTGGAGGACATTGCGACAGTTGTCATGAGGCACGCCGTCTTTTGGATATTGTTTAGTTTGGTAATCACAGTTTTCTGGTTGGCTTTGTTGCACCATACCACCGAGGCGTACGAGATTATCGGCCTCACAATGGCAGTGTATAGCCAGTGGGAGATCTTAGGGTTAAGGCCCCAGTTTTTCCCCGCCAGTCTTCTGCTTATACCCAAAGCACTTTTAGCTTTTTGAATTGTTTTATCTAGGTGGCTGTTCCAGGTGAGTCTCTGGTCGAGCGTGACTCCCAGATACTTTACTTCCTTGGAGAAAGGAATCTGCCTGTGGTTTAAGATTGGCATTTTTAGTCCACCTAGTTGACGTTTGTTGGTAAATGGCACGAGGACGGTCTTATCGGCGTTGACCGATAATTCGTTCTCTCTGCACCAATTGCTAACGATTGTTAACGCTTTTTGCATTATGTGTGAGATCGTGTTTTGGCAGAAGCCCCGGACAATGACTACTAGGTCATCAGCATAGCCCTGTGTGTCTATCCTGGCCTCTGCCATCCTATGCAGGAGTTGATCTATTGCAAGAGTCCATAGTAGGGGCGAGAGTACGCCTCCCTGCGGGCAGCCTCTTGTAGTGGTGACTTCAAGGTTTGTTCCGTGAAGAGCTACCTTGGCCGTGCGGTTTGAGAGCATCGCTTTCACCCATCTGGTTGTGGTGTTGTCAACTTGTTTTGACTCTAGCCCCTTCACCAGTGATTTAATTGGGGTTTTGTCGAAGGCGCCCTCAATGTCTAAAAATGCGCATACTGCGATTTGTTTGTCTTCCAACGCCTTTTCCACTCTGTCTACTAGGTAGAGCAGAGCGGTTTCCGTGGATTTGCCTCTGCGCTAGGCGTGTTGGTTACAGCTGATAGGGTTGACCGTTAGGATTTTTTCCCTGATATAGCTATCCAGTATCTTTTCCATCGCTTTCAGTAGAAAGGATGTTAGGCTAATTGGCCTGAAGGACTTTGACAGTGCGTAGTCTTTCCTGCCAGCCTTGGGTATGAATAGCACTTTGACCTTGGTCCATTCTTCTGGTATATGTCCCCAGGCATAGCTTGCTCTGAAGATTTTAACCAGATATGGGGTTAGAATGTCGATACCCTGTTGCAAAAACACGGGCATGATTCCATCGTCCCCGCATGATTTGTAAGGTTTAAAGGATTTTACGGCCCATTTAACTTGATCGGGCCTTATGATTCTAGCAGCCCTACTCCAGTCCTCGTTTCGAGGTCTGTATGGAGCAGTGGCGGCGTTGCTAGTTGTCACAGCACCTGGGAAGTGGGTCGATATTAGTTCCTCCAAAGTTTCCTTTTCATTTGTTGTAAAGGTTCCGTTTGGTTTTTTCAGAAGACCAATTTGGTTAGGTTTGTCCTTTGCGAGCAGTCTATGTACTCTGGCTCCTTGAGTCGTTTCCACTATGTCCTCTCAGAAGCTTTGCCATGTTGCTCTTTTGGCTCTCCTAATTTCTTTGTTGTACTCGGTTAAGGCTTTTTTGTATTCCTCCCAGTTGAGAGTTTGTTTAGCCTTATTAAATAGTTTCCGGGTTTCCTTCCTTAGTTTGTCCAACTTCGGGTTCCACCATGGAACTTTTCTTTTTGAGGTCTTTGTCTTGAGTGGGCAGCTTTCCTCATAGGCGTTTATAATGCCTTTTGTGGTAGCCGCCTCGGCCAATTCTAGTCTCGTGGCGTAACACATGGAGTCTCGCTCGCTTGCGCCTCACGCTACAGACTGCGGCGCACGGCTACGTATCACACGTGGCTTTAGCTTTGTTCAATACGAGCTGCAATACATATCAACACATAGCGGGCCACGCACACGATAGAAATGACTGCGTGGCTATGAGACGTCAGACGCACAGTCGTAGCTTGCCGCGGATGTGCCGCCCGAGCGAAGCTGTGTACACGTTTAGTGGCCACGGCAACCATATTTCATCCCCGCTCGCTTGCTTTCGCCCATTTCTCTCTCATAAACCGTTCTCAAACTGCCGAGAGCGCTTTACGGCGGACACGTGTGCTCCGTGGTCCCACGGCCCGCTTTCTTACAGGCCAGATCGCGCCAAGTCAAGCCGACAGGCCGTAGGAACCGATGCGCCTGGGCTGGCATGTCGTCGCATGTTCGATCCGTCGGGAGTCGGTTAGTTCAAAGGCGCGGCGCGCGCAGCACCTGAGTTTTTTTAAGAGTCTCAAAATGTAAAATAAATATTATTTAGAAGGCAACAACTTTCTTTATTTTTTCCATTATTTGTTGCATTATGGCTTTGCAAACGTTGTCAGCGCATCTTAAGAAAAGTTTGTTTTGAAACCTTACATAAGTAAGAAAGGTTTTTGTATCTATCTTCAGTAGTCAGAAACAGCAGTGCAAAAGCAAACCGGCCTTGAATCGGAATGCACTGTCTCATGTTCGTATCAATCTTTGAGATATGAGGACCAATCTTATTTAGAAGGTACATAAAATCATCTTGAGATATTCTCTAGAAATTTACAAACGTTTTGCTAGGTTTCCGTACAAAATCACAGTAGTATTCTTCCCGATAGGCCGCACAGGCCGACACACGCCGTGGGAATGCTCGGCACCGGCCGCGATAAGCCTCGACAAGCGTGGCAACGTTTGGCCGTCCCGTGGGACCGCGGCATAGTCGAGACGAAATGGATATTTGCGTGACGTAGTTCAGTTAGGAGTGTGTGGCCGCACCGCAACATCGAGCCACGTAGCTTTTATATCAAACGTGGGCGTGTATCGTCGTGCGCCGCTGTCTCGTTTTCAATTTTTTTACGGAAAAATGGGAGAAATGTCTAATATCTAATTCTTAAAAAAACATCGTATAACAAAAAAATACTGTTTCTATATTTTTTGTCTACTTAAGGATATCAGTCCCAAGAGACAGCGACTAAATGGATAACAATAGACTTTATATTTATTTTCGTAATAAGAAACAACTATTTTGAATAACAATGTTGACAGCAATTTTGAACTGGTAAGGTATTTAAAGATTGAAAATTATGATACATTTTTAATTACCGCAATGTAAAGTAAGGTAATTACCATCACTGATTGGTATTGACTAGCTAGAATGGTATTTACCCTAAAATTGCATCCACGCGAATACTACAAGCCCCACGAATAAGACGAAATTCCCAAGGTCTTGGGAGAGACGTTAGCCTCTACGGTTGTTGCATTTATTTTCTTTTACATATATGTGCAACTATGTCCGAGTAACCAAGAAGTTTAGCTTGTCATATACATATATCTTAAAAACAATCTCTTTTATTTTAAAGGCTTCCGGTTCACACGCGGTTCCCGCCACGGTCGCGTCATTTCGAAGGTGCGCAACCCATCACTGAAAAAGCACCATCCGAGGCCAATTCATCTCCTAAACCAGACAACGTAGCAGACGAATCGGTCGACCAAACCAGGAGCAGAACAAGAGCCAACCTCAAGTATGCACATATATTGTTAAAAAAATATATATATTTTCATTTCATTCTTTTTTATTCAAGCAACCTTAGAGACTACACATAATCCAATAGATTGCTTGAAAAATAATGTAATAAACATGAAGAAAAATATTACATATCCTCCAATAATAAAAAAAATAATTTTTAAGAAAGAAACAATATCGTCGATCTAAATGTAATTCTTATTGTTATTAGTATAAAATCACGCTCCGGATCGTTCCGTCTATGTCCCGAGAGCTCAAATTGCTTAGTTTTCTTGTAATTCTCATTACAGCAGGCATGAGATGATGATTTTATCCGATGATACCACTTACGTGCTTAGTAGTAATTCCTCGCAAACAACTTAACTGACAGTTTTCATTATTAGTACAGTAAACATTTTTTTAAATTCTCTCCTATTTACACAACAAAAAAAAAGTTATTCAGTTTTTTCCATGCCTTGAAAGTTTGTGCCTGAAAAGTTTGCTTGTTGGCATTTACGAGGTCTCACATATAGAGCGGCGATATCTCAAATTAAACCGAGAAAACTGTGAGTTTATTTTCATCGCTTTGCTGTATGACATAAATATGTCTACCTCAGGCGCGAGGTCGATAAGTCTTTAATAATAATGCCATATGTATCATATAGGCGCGAGAGAACGGCTCCACCGAGAGTGAGTGTGATTTTGCGCAGATGTAAATATCGGTCACGAAGAATTCAACTTCGGTCAGTATCAGCTATCCACTCTTTCGATTATTATGCCGTGAATGTGTAACATAGAATGCAGCTGTCTTTTTAAACAAAGTGCGAAGTATCGGTCGACGAAGCTGACTCCCTGCTAGTAAGTAGTCGTTAGTTAGGTGGGCCACCGACCCACTAAATGTCATCATTATTTATAGGGAAATCGCGAGAGACACTCCACTTATAGACGGAATCAATATTGCGCTGCAGCTGTTCACAAATTTAAACGAAACCAGTTTATAGAAACAATTTCAGATCATTAGTAAAGAGAGGGCGATACGGGTACGGCTGATGCTGTTGATGAAGATATTAAAGAGAAGGGTGATCAAGTTTGACAAAATAAAAAAATGTGTTAGATCAAATAAAGACCAGTGTTAAGGAACTACTATGATTTGTCTTACTTGTTTATTCCGAGTAAAGTAATCTCGGTGATTTTGGTGTGCCACAGCATATTAATAAGGGTCGACCGTATATTAAAGCCACTGCAAAATGATAAATATCATAAAAAAAGATAAGCCCTAAATTTGGTCTGGATTACCTTCGATTTTACAAAAGTTATATACTAATGGAATATTACCCGGTGTTGCCCGGGTGGCGTTTCATGGCGGGTTCGTGGTGATCGGTTGAACGGTATAGAATTTGATGTGTTGCAGCGCAATCTAGTGGCGTATTACAACAAAGTAGATAGCGCGAAAATGTTATCCGGGCTCAAATACCTATGCATACCAATTTTCATGGTTATCGGTTGAACGGTATAGACGTTGATCCGGTGCAGCACTATTTAGTGGCGAGTTACAACAAAGTGGATAGCATAAAAATACCTTCTCCGTGCCAACTTTCATGGTGATCGCTAAAACGGTGTTTTTTAGTGTATTCAGCACAAATATACCAACATCCATTTTTATATATTATATATAGATGTCAGACTTCCAAACAGTCCTATATTCGACACACTATTTTTAATAACAGAAAATGCAATGGTTTCAAATATTTTTTAGCGCAATATAATGACATATGTCCTGAAGTAGTCTGAATACCTCCGATTTTCTTTGAAGCATTTGTTACCTTAAATATGATCAAATTGAGACATCCAATTTTGCAGCGCGAAATATCCATACAAATCTCAACAATATTCAAACGTGGCGTTCGTGTCCCGATAGTAACGCTGTGTAATTCGTCGCCTTAGCGTCAAAATTTGCTTGATTGTTTCACTATTATAATGATATTTTCCATATTTTTGTATATTATTAGGCATTATTACCTGACCCCAAAACATCCAGGGGATATTTTGTAAAGTGATTACATCATTAGTTATGACGCCATTATTTTTACCGCCGTTATTTTTAAAACCTTTGAATAACTCGGGAATGCTATAACATATTTCCTTTTGTGTAATGTCTTTTGAAAGGTAATAAAATCTACCATAAAATTATGAAAGAAATATAATCCTAAATACTAGGGTATTTAGTATCAGGGGTTTATTAGGTTCTAAACGTACTTGTATGTCATAAACGTCTAATATTACATACTAATATTTCGACGTAGTCTCCCTACACTCCAGCAGAGAAGAAAGTTTCCTCGTGCTTATCAAACCAAGCCTGAACGGCATCCTTGACTTCATGATTGTCGTCGTAATACGAACCACGCAAGTGTTGCTTCAGTTCTTAAAACAAGAAAAAGTCCCCACCCGCCCTAATCACCAGACCTGTCACCGAGTGACTTTTTTTGGCCCCAAGATACATTCAATAGTGAAAAAATATATTTATAAAAAATATTTTTATTTGCAATTTTAAACTTTTTAAAACCGTTTATAAATCCAAATAAATTATTGCGCTTTTTAAAACCGTCTAAATCACACGAAAGTCACAGAATATGTTCAAATTATTCGTCTTCTAATGATTCGCCTCCCAATAAAATCAGGGACGCTGCGCGCCGGCGCCGCGGCGTGACCACGAAGTGACATCGCCGGAGACGACAGAGAGAGACTTTCTGTGAATGGTTTGAAAGAAATCAAAACGAATGAGCAGTTGAGTAATGAGAAAATGCTCTCGTCAGAATTAGGAAAACCAACGGAAAACTATTTCTTAGCAAAGGGCAAAATCCTCAAATGCTGACACAATTTTAACAGTCAATTTCACTTGATCAAGAGATTTTTTAAGCAGGATTCGCCGTAAAAAATCATACAAAATCAATCCACGAAAATGTTTACGTTCCATCTTCATAGCTAACAAGGGCTTGCTGAAACCATACCTTTAAATAAAGTACTGTTACTCCTTCAAATATTAACCAATGTTTATGGAAATCGAAATTTAAATTTGTATATATACTCAACAGGTATGCTACCTATACGATTGTGTGATTTATATACACTTTTATACCGATATATACAGGTGTATATACTTCAAATGTCTTATATGCGCAATAGTTTGAGCGTAATTAAGATTTGGAAATCACACAAGCAAGCAAACCAACAAGCAAGAGAGAAAGCGAATACGCCAATAATGATTTTCATGCTGTACGTTTCGTATTGGGAGAGTGCTGTTTAGGAATTTCAATGAAGAAAGGTTTATTTTATCGTAACCTTTTCCTAGGTATACTCTCTTCCTTCTTTACTTTACCGCTAATCCTAAAAGTCTGATTCGAATATTTCCTTTTTTAGACGCCCAAGTCTGGAACTGGTCGATTCAGCCAGCTTCAACACGCACGCTAGTGATCTTCCCGTTTCTCAATACAAAGAAGCATGGCAGTTGAACACAGAGAAGAAGAATGTTAGGCCCACGGATCTTCCCACCGAGATCAGCACATTCGATAGAGTACCGAAAGAATACGTCTTGTATAGCGAAAAGCCAACGGTGAAGACTAGGTTTTCGGACCTAAACTCGGTTGCTGAGACCACAAAAATCTCGCCTGAACCAACCGAGGTGACCGTTCAGACTCAATCGTCTTTCGAAAAGGATATAACAGATAGCACCACGGTGACTGTTATGGATAAAATTGCACTGGATTTGTACGCAATTCTGGCTAGGGAGAACCTCAACAATGAGGTGGAAGCGACGACCGAACCGAAATCGAACTCTATCGAAGAATCCGCAGAGGTTTCGACCACGGAAAGTGCATCGACGACCACTACGGAAGCGAGCACGCCAGAACCAACTACCACGACTACTACTACGACTACAACTACCACCACTACCACGACTACAACGCCACCGCCACCGCCAGCCCATTCCAGGGGAAATCGTTTCAAGCAGAGGGGCGGAGGTCGCATTGGCTCCACCGTTACTACTCCTGCGCCGACCGCCAGTACTGAAGCAGTCAGCGAGACACATTCCAGACCTGCATTAAAAGGTACAATGACTTTTGAAAAAAAATATTAGCATTTTTGCGTCGTTCTCATTAGGTACCTCTACATCACATTATTAGTATGTGTTTCATTTCATTTCGTTAATAATAAAATAATTGCAGTTGCACAGGCGAAGAATGAGCGTCGGTGAGGGACAACTTCAGTAAAAATACTGTATCAGTCTCATCATCAATGTTCAGCTAAAGTTAGAAATTTTGTTGGGAAATGCTTACATTTAAACAACGTTTAGAGATGGATATATGGATGTGCACAAACACAAACATGTGTTTATTCGTTATTTTTTGCGTCAATTCCACTCTTATTGAGAGTTTGTATTTTGCAAAAGGATTAGCTTTGTTTTTGAGATGGATGGATCGAGGGTGATTGTTCAATGGTGAATCCCATTAAACCTACTTAGCACAGTCGAAAGTTGTGGACATCCATTCACCCACATTCATACACATACACACAAACACACGCACACACAATCTTACACAAATGCACACCAAATCTAAATATAAACTTAAGCCGATGAAATATTATTTTTCGCATTCGGATGATAATCCAAACATGGCTTCCGAGGGATTGAAACGTTACTACAACTATATCCAGGGATGGTTTCATAATAAAGGACGTATAATAAAGGATTCTCATAATTAAGGCTGATTAAACGGAAATAATTCGCATACGATCTCCACCAGCCAGCGAATATAATAGTAGCATCTGCATTAAATTACACTTAGATGATTGTCTTGAAAATCCTCAGCAAGACCTACCGCCACTGTGTAAAGTTTTACAACGTGGATAATGAAAAAATCCTTAGACAATAATCGAGAAGAAAGTTTACTGGGCAGCACAAATCAATACCATTTATAAGCGACTTAAATTCCGTCAGCCTATATGAGAATACCGTACTTTGTACTCCTAGAGTCAATCGTCACGTATGGCATTACCGCATATGTTAACAATTTGAGAATCTATTTAGCTCGGATCATGGTTCTATAATATAGAATTTACAAAATAATGATTCTGAAAAGCACAATATAAACACAATACAAACAAACACAAAGACAATAAAAACCGCACAATACACACACAAATACATTGATCCGTTTAAACATTGTGACTTATTTATGGCATAGTTATTTATTTTTCGAGGATAATAATTTAAAAATATTTATTCAGATTTCACATTATTTTAGGCATATAAAATATGACAAACAATAACGCCATTTGTGAGTATTTGTAGACTTTTCTGAATTCTACTTTTGTTTTTTTTACGTTTTGCATTATTTCTGCTGCATATTGATGGTATTATGCTGGGTATCTATTTTTACTTGATTTAAAATTGTCTAAGGGCATTTGAAGTTATGTTATTAGGGCGTATATGCTCTTAAAAAGTCGAGTTATTCTCTAAAGATCAGTAAAATTATCCCGACAGATTAAAAAACACAGGAAAAAAAAGATACAGCCTGTGTTATTTTCATTTAGAGATATTTATGATATGATCTTAATGATTTGCGGAAGTGAGCAACCAAGTGCGTCAAAAAATGTTAGGTATTTTTCGAGAGCCGTCATTTTGAATTGCAACGAATAGAGTTAGCTTGTCGTTAGCACTATAGTTGGTCTACGTCTCAAGAAATAAAATAATCGAAGCTTGCGCTGAATCCCAAATTGCAATTTTAATTAAAATGTCATACACGCACGCGTCGCTTTTGGTATTCATCGGCTGATGGCGCATTGAACTTGAACGTTTTCGAGTCTTACATTTTCTAACGGATTGCTTACCGCTCATTCGCCCTATTTAGAATGTTCAAATGTCGAATAAGTGATTCGAGAAAAGTCTAATTAGATTGGAGAATTCCGCGTGATGAATTATAATTAAGGTTTCTTCTGGCACAGGCTTCATAAGCGATGGCGAACTCGATATCCCGGCTTGGGGAATGGAGATAGAATCCCACCACTAGCCTCAGAGTTTTAACGACCAAAATCGTTTTAGTTTCCTGGATGATAGGAAAGCTTTAGGTGAAAGAAAGCATGCGAGGAACAATCGTCATGCCCATACCTACTAGCATTCTGCTTAACTAACTTAAAAGTCCGCTCTGGCAAAATCAGAGACCCAATTTTCATACGGTTTTAAGAAGCGCCCTTCTTTGTCGTGCTTAAGAGTAAGCACGTCGCCTCAAGACCTCCAATTATAACATCCAGTGCGCCACGCACTCCTGGAAATCCATTATTTTATGACATTCGCTTCATTGTTGTATGTATAATTTAATTTCCTATGTTGTATTATACTCGTACATGTAGATTAATGACTATCTATACCGATAAGAAAATACACTAAGCATATCGTTCGTCCGGTCAGTTTAGGTTATTCTGTTTCTAAATATACTCTGTTTAAGAAGGTATTACAAATTAAAAAAAATCCAAATTAAAAAAGTCGAACTCCTAAAAGACAAATTAAAAAAGTCGAAATCCTGACCTAAAGTCGAGTATGCTATCAAGAGTTGCTTAGAACATTTTCAACTGGATAATCAGATTCAAATTACAGACGAATAAATATCAATCCTAATAGTACCGTTCCATAACTCTCCGGTAGTGAGAAAACGAGACGGGGAGAGGCATCATTCATTAGACCAAACATAGAGTCAACATACTCGCTACGGAATTGCACTCGCTTAAAAGTACCCATACATTTAATTTTATTGTTATATTCTTGATTTTATATTTGCTTAAGATAGGAACTTCTAGAAGAAGAAAAAACATTATGAGGATACTCGTGTATCACTCTATACAAATCCTTCTTCCATTCTCCGGCCAATTCTAAACTACGCCTTTCTTTTCATCCGGTCTATTCGAAAGAAAAATCATTCTTTCACCGACTCGCTCGATAGAGTATAGAAGTATGTGAGCTCGCTGCTCTTATTGGTACGTGTCGAGTGCCCCATTACTTTCTCCATTCAAAGCAACATTCTTCGAGTCCTTCATTCCTTTCTTCACTCAGAGTAAAATGCTTCTTTCCATATTCCTATGAAACAAGACGCGAGTTTCTCTCCATTCAGCAGCACAAAGCATATGTGAAGGAATAACCTCCTTAGATGACTCTTCAATTATCGGTCTGATAATATGCAAGACATCAGATGCAGAATTGAACAGGATCACAGTGCATTTCAGAAGCTCAAAGAGTTCTTTGAAACAAAGATTTCAGCATTCCTCTGCGACTTCGCTATTTGTTAGTCCGATGTTAAGTCTTCTACACTCTTCTGTATGAATTTTGATCAAAGCCATGTGCAAAATGGTAGAGGCCTTCTAGATGTGGACATTCAGACTAACGCTGAAAATACAGTGTACAGCAAGAGTTTGCAATACATAGTTTCTCCAAAGAGTCTGGAAACATGCGGTTACGCAAGCCATTATAAAGCGCCAAAAACTTTAATATTTTTATCACATGATGCGCAACGCTAAGTAACAAATTCTATGAAATGACATTCAAAGAAAAAAATTCAGGAAAACAGCTTCGGTCACTGAAATACATCTTGTTTGAAAAAGCTTACGACAAAGCACCACGTCACTTGAGTTCAGACAATCCGCTAGCAATGCGACAAAAGAAATTAAAATAAATAATTTAATTTATATTTTGAATTGCGGTTAAACTGAAATTGTATTTAAAAAATCAGGTGAGAGCTCGAGCTTCACTGGATTTTCCTTTAAAATCCATAGGATACGAGTGTCTAGCTGGCTTTTCAGAATCATGCGAATAGCCTTAAGCACGCTGCATCACGGTCGTTCGCACCGTTTGCTTTTATATAACATTTTAGTGTCAAGCGTGCGTCTATAGCATTTTAGTGTCAAGAATTTTGATATAGCATTTTAGTATCAAGCATACACTGCTCCTCCGTAGGAGACAAAGAGCCTATACAACCTATAACCATAATATTTTATGAGTGCTTTGGTAAAAATGCTTTCCTTAAACAATAATCGTTAAAAAAATAACCAAGTATAAACCATTATCTCAAAAGAACAAGATAAATTGACAAAGAAAATGAATTGAAAGAAAGTCTCAAATACAAAACCAAAATAATTTTACTTTATATTGTAAACATTAAATTATCTATTTCTCTCCTGAGCATTCCTCTTCAGTAGTAATTTTGCAATGTCAATATAAATTGAAACCTCAACATTATTTAGAGACTTTTATAACTTATCATTTTTAGACTCTACCCACACATTTGTGTGGGTGATCATGGGATCCTAACCCCCAGAAATGTGGGGAAACAGTTTATATAATCTATCATATATATTGCAATACATATATTTATGAAAGTCTTTTGGTGTTCTCGATTTTCTGCGCCATTTGAAAAAACACAATATTGATATTCACTAAGACTAAAATACCAGTATCTACCACTTTTATGCCAAAGCAAAACAAAAAATAATTCAGGACCCAATGACTTCTTTATTTGGAAATTCTCAGGTCTGAAAAGATATATTTCCACTTTCTGAAAGCAATATCGACACTCGAATCTTGTTCAATCAAGACCGATGCAATGCGATGCAAAGCCGAGTCATATCATAGAGTTAGGGTTAACTTTTGTCAGAAAAAATCATAACTGTGTTATGGACATAGGCAACATGCGATTGTGCAAATTATATATCTCCATAGCATTGTCTATGAAAATTAATAAATACAAAATAAAAAAATTAAAATAAGTTCTGTCAGGAAGTCTCCAATACATTTGGGTCATTTGCATTCGACACTCGAAAGTCTATTTGGAGTAAGCTGTATAGACCCAGAGACACTGTATAGACACTCCCTTATCTCTACTCGTATAATTCTTGTTGTCAGTTCGTCTCCTATAATTTAGACAACTGCGATGTAGCGCTGACTTTATCGTCCGTGTTATATATTCATGCCTGGGCCCTGTATCACTAAAGTAACAACTTACAATATTACAATTTAACTATTACAAATACACATTCACAAATACGGGTGTTTCTCAAATATTTTTTAACACTAGTGGAAAAAGTAAAAGACTGTCAAAAATATTCACAGGTGCAAATATTTTCGTAGTAGATAAAAACTAGAAATTTTCTATAAAAAAGATGTTTGGGGTTGGAAATGGAGGAATAAAGAAAACTAGACAGAAGTGAGCTACCCAATTGAGTAGCTAGGAGGGGGAGGGGGGGGGGGGGGTTACGCTAAAAAATTGTTAGTGAATATTCACATATTCACAAGTCAATTTTCGAAAAAACGGGCATGAATCGTAGGTAAAAAAATTCTGAAGTATTTCGTAGTAGAATTATTCCCGCTTCCCTTCCTAGACATTCGTCGACTTCCTTCGAACTCTTCGAAATAATATACCTATCTCTGCTGAGGAGCAGAGTTGACATGAAAATATTATCATGGGGTCAATTAGATGGTAAGGCATAGCTGTCATATGTTGGAGCATTGTCTTCGACTTTTCGTAACGCTAATAAATATGCACAGCATCGTCAGCGTTCCTTTTACAACCGAGAAATTGTGCAATTGTTTGTTTTTATGACAGTACATCTTTCGAAGAATTACTTATCTCGTAACTACTAACTATCTCAATTAATGCGTATTGTACATCGCATAGATTGTTTGACAAGCGGAGTCTTTTTAAAAATCATCGCTCACTCCACGCGATAGTGAAAGCACAGCTAAGCGTGCACCGTGAAAGCGAAATAGCATCGCTAAATTCAAAGCCGTTTTCGCACATTCAATAGGCAGACCGGACACCTAATGCAGTTCATCGTTGATCATCCAGGCACACGAATGCAACTAATCTGTAGTAATACGTAAAACAATACACTCCCAATCTTGAAACATCTTCAAATTCAAATTCTTTGTTTCGTTAAATTAACCGGCAACAACATATATTCAATTACAAAACCTAACCTAAATAGCTGGACCATACAAGACGTCCGCACTGAGGTGTACTTAAATTTATTTCTATTTTGCACTAAAGATAAAAAACATTAATGGAATCAATATGGCGATATTACATATCACAATGACAAAAGAGAAAAGGCAACGCAGGAAATTATATTATAGAAATAACACAAATAACAGTATTAACTGTAATGATAATAATAAATAAATAGAAATAATCAAAAATCATTTAAAAACGAGCAAAAAATATATATGAAAAGAATTACAAAACAAATATAAAATATATTATATACAATTTAGCAATGCCTCCATATGTTTTCTTGCCTGACTTATGTATCAACCAAGCGTTAGTCTTCTTTATACAGGTTTTTAAAGTGGCTTATTATATTAGGACTATCTTTGATTTTTATTAAAAAGTGAAAGTGGCTAACATAGAAATGTCTTAAAGCAAAGTTGCTTTTGAATTGTGTGCCTTGAGTAATAATATTATATTTCCTAATTGAATACAATTTGTTTATGGTAATATAAAAATATCGTTTTAGAAAATGTTTGTCGTAGATCAGGAACAGAGAATTCTCTATAAAGTTGATCAGACAGGTACCTCAACGGTTTTATTTGTTTATAACTTAAGAGCGCTTTCTGCGCTTTATTAAGCCAATCTAGATGCGATAATGCAGCCCCACCCTAACCAAGTATCCAATATGCAATTATACTATGATGAGCATGCCAGCAAGCAAAATAAAGCGATTTAATATAAACTTTGAGACCAACTCAGTTTGAAACAAAAATATGTATAGTAGATTTTCCGTCCCCGATTTCAAAGTTGGCTTTTGTTGAGACCTTTATTAAAAGTATTAAAATTTTCTCTCTTAGATTGATTTGATTCGTGTATCTTTTGCCGGGGATATACTACTGTAGGCTCCCGGACTAATAAGAATTGTGATCACTTATTCGCTGCCAGTTGGTGGCGGCGAAAAAAATATTTTGGATCTAAAGTAAAAAAAATGTTATGATGTTTCGATATATACTCACCATTATATTGAATATTTAAAAAAATAATAAGTCATCATTAGTGAAATTCAATTCTTATAATTATTGTCTTTTGTATTCTCCAAACACAAATTGGATTTTATTTCTGTTGAACTATGAAATGATTTTAGCTATCGTACAAGCTTAAATTTACACGATCAGTATGTCGACAGAGAATATAATGCAGGCAGTTGTTTATATTGCAATAATAAAAACGCCTCAGCACTAGTTGTGTGTTATTTTTCGTCATAGCGTTACTATGAGTAAAAAGGATATAAAAAGACTCCAGTTGCCACAGAAGCTTAACAGATTATGAAATCTGTGACTTGAGATATCCTTTACATTTCGATATTATTTCCAACCATCAATAAGTATAGATTTATCATCGTAGTAAAATATTTCGTTTAAATATATTTTTGAAATTTTCATCTCAATTTAACTACGTAGAAAACCAATATTTTTAAATAGACGGCCAATGTGTGCCTTGTTTTTTCGCGTTTTTAAACAATTTAATTATGATATGTATCAATACAATAACAATCTGTCGGTTGAAAAATATTCAAAGTAATTGACAAACACCAAAAGAGCAATAAAATATTACAATAAAAATAAATATTAAAAAATTATGCCAGGTACAACAGTAACCCCAAATTTAAGTTTTGAGGCATGAATCAAGACGTTACTGAATATTGGTTGTTCTTCAAAAATATTCTACCTCGTTGACATCTAGCTTCTGTTTCGGATGTACCTATTCCTGTTTACGGTTCTTAGATCTAAATATTACGCATGTAAGTAAACGTGGAGTTGAAAGAAAAAAAAAAGCAATAAAAGTGTGTGGAAAGGAGGTGGTATGTAAGCCAATGTCATTTATAAAGAAAAACTGAACTAAACAGTGACTTCTGCCGTATCTGACTTATCATTATCCGTGCATACTCCGATTTTTAAAGACGTATTTTAAAGACGTTTTGCTATTACGATTGCTATTTATAAATTGTGCTTATGCTTAATGCGTTCATTGCGAGCGTATTTTTTAAGGATACAACGACTATCAATACGTTTCTCTTATAAAACTTTATTAATAATAATAAGTATTTAAATGTTGCGCTATGTGATAAAGATAGACGGTACTAGGTCCTCGTTTTGTTCCAGGGCGCTTCGGCAGCAGACCGTCCTTCGGCGGCAGAAGTCGAGGAACAGTAAATACTGCAATCATAGCAGACTCTCATGCAGCGCCAGTTGAAGAGACGATTGTCAAGCATCAGGACACTCCCGTTCTAAACTCGAGGGTAAAAAACATTTTCTTTCTCAGATTGGGGAGCGCAAAAATGTTGTATGCAATACCTTTTTGTACTACTCAGTCTTATTTTAATCAATCGGTATTTTTTGTTTAATTAATATTTACCATGTGTGCTTTGCGAATTTTCGAGCGTACGATTAAATTTAATGTTGAGCACTGCGATTATATTAGTACATACTTGGTCGAAATATTGGTATAGTTATTTGGTTATGCGATCCATTTGGTGTTATGGGTATTATATATTTTTTTACGTTTTCACCAGTATTATAAAAGTCTGTGTTGGTCTTCTATAGGCCCCCATTAGCAGATCGCGCCTTCCGCCCCGGCAACGTGGGCCAACAACGCCAGCACCAAAAAGCGAAGATGCATCCGAGGATACTCCAGCTTCTAGTCCGAGCTCACATGCGCCAGATGCCGCTACTCCATCATCACTGATAAGGTAGTAATATTGTATATTCTGTTATATAAGATCATCGCCAGTACATCAAGGCTACTCGCTGTTTCTAGGAGTGATGAAGTTCTTCTGTTACAAACGGTTTCCTTTTGCATAATATACAAAATGGGCTCGAATGTCAAGCAACGAAAAATGCGCCTATTTGCAAATGGCGATTTTATAACTATCGCGTGACAAATTTTCAAGAAGGAACTAAACGATACACATGAAAAATATTACCTAATTTATTTAATTTGAAGTTATTAGCGAATATCACTAGGGAGTTAATTAAAGCCATATATCTCCATAGTCAAATCACCAATCTGTGTCTAAAAATATATTTCCTATTGCACCACAAATCAATATATAATTAGCTAGGAATAGAGATATACTAAAAATTGTATTGTGTAAGTTTCATATTTGAAAGGCAATTTTTCAAACCTCCATAAAAAAAAACGGTTGTCTGTAAAGTCGGTTTACTGACGATAGTTGAACGTGACAACGTCATAAGAAAATACTGATGGAATGGTTGCATTTGAAGCAGTTTCATTTAAGATTCTGATATTGTTTATTACAAACACCCAAAAATATATGCTTTTATACTCACCGATTTGACTACAACATGTAAATGTAATATTGTATAGCAGTATAATTGTATAATTGTTTATTGTTTAAAGTTTATTGTTTTTTTTTCATTTGAAAGTTTGAAATCGCACACTGTCAAATAACGGTTTGAGAAGCGTTTGAGCACGCTGCGCCATCTAGCGGTAGGTAATACGTCGTAAATAAACAATATCAGCGACATTTTACCAACCGCTAGATAGCGCATCGTAATGATAGTTTTCATACTTTTTTATTTTTTTAAAAATAAAAGTTGCTTACTTCGTTGCACTTCGTTGTAACCACAAGAAAATTGTCCGTTCAGTAATAACATTCCGTATATCAAGAATACATATAAAATTATGTCAAGAATTTAAATCAATCTAGTGATTTTCATTGGTACTATTTTATTTATTTATTTATTTTAAGGAAAACCAACAGCCATATAAAATATTAAATAACAACTTAAATAATAAATGATAGCCAATAACAGGTTCTCACATATAGAAACAGTTTAGAGAATATGGAATTGCCAGCAAAAACGCTTGGCAGGGTCCGGTACTATAAATTTAAAAAACGCAAATAAAAATTAAACAAAAGGGACAAGAAGGCAAAAAAACAATATCGAGAAATCGAATACAAAAAAATAATAACAATAAAGAAAAGCAGAAGAGTAGGTACTAAAAGAAATTGTTGCTGAGGATACGTCTCGCTGATACAACACTAGTGCTAAATAGATCGATATCAACGTCGCCGCAAATCAGTTTATTGAGGTTGTTACTCGCACGCCACATATAGGTGTTTTGCATGTAATTAGATGTAACAACAGGTAGCCGAATTGGGATGGTGTGTCTCATGGATTTAACCGGGGCATTAAAAGATAGGTATGATAAAAGTTCGGTACAATCTAAAGAACCTTGGGCAATTTTTTGCAAAAAAGTGAGGTCACCGATTTCTCGCCGTTTTGCTAGTGGAAGCAGGTGGTGTTTTTTACATAATTTGACATAGTCGTCTGAACTGTATTTGTCTTTGGTACGGAAACATAAGTATTTAAGGATTTTCCTTTGGATGCCCTCGATGCGATTGGAGTATTTAAAGTACATAGGGTTCCATATTTGAGATGCATATTCCAGGTTGCTACGTACCAGAGTACAGTAAAGAATTTTAAGAGTTTTAATGGATTTAAAAACTTTGGTACTGCGCATAACGAATCCAAGAGCTCTGGAAGCCTTTTTAACTATTTTGTCTACATGAGTGTCGAAGAGCAGCTTGGAGTCGTGGTACACACCGAGGTCACGAATGATAGAGTCCCTTTGTAACTTGGTACCTTTTAGGACATAGTCGTGTAATACAATATTTCGCTTTCGAGTAAAAGTGACCACACTACATTTGGATGGATTTAAATCTAAGTGGTTCCAGGTACAATAGCGCTCGAGGCGTTCAAGGTCGGCTTGAAGTAGTAGAGTGTCGGCAGGAGATAGAATCGTCTTGAAAATCTTCATATCATCGGCGAAGCTAAAAAGGTGTGAATAACGGAAACACCTGTCAATATCGTTGATAAAAATGATAAAAAGCAAATGACCTAGTAAAGATCCCTGAGGAACACCACTTGGGATGGGGACCTAACTGGATGTGTAATTATTAATAACTACAGCCTGCGAGCGATTATGGATATAAGACGCAAACCATCTGAGAAGATTGCCACAGATGCCAGTCTTCTCCAATTTGCTTAAAAGTAAGCTGTGCTGAATCCGATCAAAGGCCTTGCTATAGTCAGTATAGACCACGTCAACTTGGTGACCTTTATTCATGGCATCTGTAAGAGCTGTATTTAGAAGGACAAGATTAGAAACTGTCGATCGACCTTTCAGGAAGCCATGTTGAGTGGTATTAAACGACTGTTTGAGTGCAAAATATACTTGATCATATATAATTTTTTCGAAGACTTTTGACACTATACACAGTTTGGAAATGGGGCGATAATTATCAATGTTATGTTTAGGACCTTTTTTATGCACAGGCGTAATAAAAGCATTTTTCCAGATAATTGGAACGATCCCATCATCTAAAGATCTCCGAAAGATTAATGAAATAGGGATAGCGATTGTTTTAGCGCAGCCTATGAGAAAGACAGCTGGTAGGTTATCAGGCCCAGCGGACTTAGACGGGTCCAATTTTAAAAGTAACTGTTCCACTTCGCTGACGTCAACATACACTTTAGATATATAAGTGGCAGATGTGTCGGTAGACGAGAAACCACCGGTATCATCTTGCGCAACAACAGTACTAGAGAGAAAATTATTTAAAAAGAAATCAGAGAAGGCATTACAAATCAGCTCGCCTGTGGTAAATATACCGGTCCCTAAGGACATGATATTAGGCATTGAGTTGGATTTGGGTTTGCCTTTAAGATAAGACCAAAACTTTTTGGGGTTACTTGTAATAGAGTTTTCGACGGAGGAAATGTATCTAGCGTGGCATTTCTCTTCCAGGTCCCTAACACGGCCCCGCAGGTATTTAAATGCCTCTTCGTCAGCTTTGTTACCATACATTCTGAATTTTTAAAAATATTTATGTTTTTCTTTAATACATTTCTTAAGGCCAGGGGAGTACCAAGGAGGAAAATAGTCGGAGGTAATAACTTTGGATGGAACAAACTGCTTAATTAGAGATGAACACTCGTCGTAAAAATAACAGACGGCATCTTCTAGGGATCTAGTGGAAAATTCCTTGTCCCAATCTATATTTACAAATCCATTGTTTAGTTTTACATAATCTCCTTTGTTAAATAAATATTTGGCAATATGAATTGAGCCGTAATGGGTTATAAACTAAGAATTTTACCACAACTAGGAGCGCACCATGGTGCGGGTCTATTGGAACAAGAGGATCATCACTGTGATCGAACACAGTCACAATGTCGTTGGAGAAGATTAAATCCAGCGTACGGTCGAGTGCATTGCGTAAGCCATTGTATTGACCAAACCCAAGGGTGGCCATTTCGTCCGTCAGTGATAGCTCATCATCGGTCAACATATTGGATGGATCAAGATATTCACCCGTAGTACGCGTCCACACTATATTACCAAGGTTAAAATCACCAAAGATCAAATATTTCTCTTCTGGGCTGGACAGTAAGACACGGTTTAAACTGTTGAGAAAGTTGGTCAGCTGTTGAGAGAATGAGTTGCCTGCGTTTTGACTACAGGTAAAGGGCGCAAATGTGCAATTTGACGGATTTATTAGCGTCTTGCGTTTTAAGGTGCAGCGTGAGCCATAGGTCCTCGGCAGTAGAGTGGAAGGCAGGCCGCGGCGACACGGACAGATCCCTGCGCACCGCCACAAGCACACCTCCACCGCGCGACTGGCCAGTTACGTTATAGTCACGGTCCCGCCGCCACACCATGTATCGATGGTCAAATAGCTCACCATCGGATATACTTTCCAGTAACCAAGTCTCAGTTAAGACAACTATGTCAAATTTCTGCTTACTGATATTCCTGAAAAAGTAGTTGTTTTAGTACGTAGACCTCGGACGTTTTGATAATATACCGAAAATTTATTGGGTGTGATTTCATTAGTGACATAGTCAGCCATTAGTAATGTGGGTTAAGGTAAAAACAGTGTAGAAGAAATTGAGTAGTGATAACCCCTTTGGATAGAGAATAAATAAACGATCTGGCAGAGTAATGTAATATTGCGATAAAAGACATGTATACGGTAAAACAGAAAAAAGGTGGTTAATAAAGGTGAGCGTGCGAGCAGACAGCGCGGCAACGGTGATATCGATAAGTCGAGGTGCATTCGAGTAAGCTACTGGGCGAGAGAGGTCCAATCGTAGATAATAGTGAAGTAGCAGCAAGACACTTAGGTCAGGGGCGAGAAACATTATTAAGAAATCGTACTTATTAATTAATAATAACTTATATACGGACGGAGACAGAGACATGGATGACGTAAACCAATGGTGCGGTAAAGAAAACCATGTAGAAAGCAAGTTCCATATGTGGCAGTCTAGGTAAGCTTGTTTAAATCGTCCTCTTTTGTAATAGTCTTCACCGGCGATTCATTAGTTTTACGAACATGTATTTTACAAAATTTCACCCACACGTATTGATATCCAAGTTCCTTGGCTGTGGCTTTAACTTTGCCAAGCAGCCTTTTCGAGTCAGGTGACAGATGATCGTTTATGAAGACACGTTTACGGCTGCAGTCACCACCGAATCCCAGCTCGCTAGCCGCTATCATCTTCTTCATGCGTGCCGCAGCCACGAAATCCTCCTTCACATATCGATTTAAGAAGTTGATAATAATATTTTTTTCCTTAAAGTCATGTGTTGGTACTCTAGATATATAATTGATGTGTGTTTTAGACTAAGGTTAGTAAATAATTCTTGTCGCAACCGGTAGATGGCAGCATTTATAATGAATAATAAATATAATAAATGGAACGCCTTAGAGCGAGGTAACGCCGCATGAGTCATGATTTTTCGTGCGTGCAGCCGCTCCATCGAATTATAAGACGTTGCCACGTCAATAAATGTTCTAACTGAAATGGATATGATATGTACTAATTGGTATCTTACCTATCCATTCTGCATAATTGGTACGGTGCTGCCATTAATGAAACATTGCCGTAAAATGGGTACTTGTTATCGAGCGAATAATAAAACATTTCATGTTTTTATAAAATCATCTCATGTCCTGACGCATTATCTGATCTCAATATGCATTTTATTACCAAATGAAGATTAAACGCAGAGGCGAGCTTCCCATTCCCCCTCCCCCCCCCCCCCACATCCCCGATTTTCCTAATTGTAATCTGAAGTATTAAAATAATACTATAAATATAAAATATGCTATACTGCCAATGACTCAACAAAATGAGCGTAGTTCTAGCTTCGAGCCTGTGCGCAGACAAAAGTCTGTTCGTGTGGACGTCATGTTAAATATTTGCGCAGATGTCCGAGTGATTATTCACGCTGTTAGAAAATGTCTGCGCAACGTGCCGGTCTTTGCCGACATTGCACCATGTGGACGTGACGAGCGGATTTTATTTCCACAGACTTGTAAAGGAAGTATTGTCACATCGGATTTATGTCGTGACTGTTAAAAAACCGCCCACTGCAGATCCAAATTAGGAATGATTTTTTGTTGACGTGTGAATGATATCCTCCGTACAGACGAAAGTATGCATGGATATCTGCCTAAACATAAGTCTGTGCCGTGTAGACCCGCTTTAAGGCTCGTAAAAAAACACACATCTGTATTGTGCAACAAGAATTATAAAGGACAGCAAGCAGACACGAAAAAGTAGTCATCAAGTGGTCGAGAGGCATGACTCCAGCGCCCGGCAGTCAGTCGTCTCTTGGGCGGGGCGAACGGGGCAGTTTTTCCGGGCGCCGAATTGTGGGAAACAGATGCAGGTGCGCGTCGCGGGGGGATGAAGCTGAACTAAAACCACCAAATTTCATACGAAAGCCGCGATGAAAATAATGCATCTACAGAAGATGACTTCAAAAGCAAAGTATTTTATGTTCTTGTTTCACATTCACAATGTTTGAGTTGATGCTATAAATATGTGTCTAAACCAGCGATTTTCGGAAATCATTGACATCACGAAAAATGGGGGTCTCCATAATTTGAATGTTCTTCCTGAAAAATATTGATTAACCCTTAGAAAGCTAACCATGGAAATGGAACTAAGGACGGCATTTTTTCAACACTTAAAAATTTCTTTGTATGGGGTGTTCTTTGTATAGTGCACGCATACTAATGTATAATGGTGGCTTATTCAATGGCGACTTTTTCGCATATAATTACATAACTGCATAATCGGCCGCCCGCGAGTTGTCGCAATGGAAAAAACACCGCTCGGTGGTATTCCAGCGGTTAAATGGGTCATCGAGGTACATCCGGAATTTGATTATGAGCTGCCCTCTAGCGGTCGTTGAGCGTAAACCTGCAAATAGCCTATCTCACATCTAGTTCATATCGTCACTAGTCGCGCGGGTGTAGACACGATCCAACTTGCAAGAAGGTGAGCTGGGAACAAGACAAAAAAGCGGCGATCCTGGAGTCCCTTGGCGCTGGAAAATGGCCAAAGAAGATGATTGATTGGTTTTGAGTTGGCAAAAGGACAGGTGGCTATGTCAAAATTCTTTAGAAAAGCCCACCGTCATCTACACCGAATTTCCAGAAGGGATAATGGTTCTTGGGGTCATAAGCAGCAAAGAGGATGTTATGTCTTCCCATTTCTTTGATGAAGGCCTCAAAATGAACGCCGATGGGTACATCCACAGTCTTGGAGGCGGTAGTGAAACCCCGGATGGATATGGTGGCTGCTGGAAGAAACCACGTTTTACAGCAGAACTCAGCGCCAGACCACAAGTCGAGAAAACCCAAGTGTTGCTTCACGGTAATATGCTCTACCACTGGTCACCGGATTTGTGGCCACCGTCTAGTCCAGACTGCAATCCTCTTGACTATTAGTTTTCGGGCTTAGTTAAGGTTAAGGTAAATGCAAAATATCGCAACACAAAGGACGAGCCGAGGGCCACCATTACTGAGGTGATGACTAACATGGACATGGAGGAGGTGAGACGTGCAGACGGTCGGCTCCGGCCAAGGCATGCGCAATTGATAAAAGCTGATTGCGGTTATATCCAATAATGTAATTATTCAACATATTTCCTATAACTGTGCAAAGTTGTGTATGAAATAAATAGTTTTTGTTTGCGTAATCAGAGTTTTAGTACTTGGGTTCAGTTTTCCGAATTTACCTCGACGGCCCTGTAAATGCTAGTGAGCCTTTTAGTGAGTTACTTCACGTTGATTGAGTTCTTGACGAGAATAGTACAACGGCTAACCCAATAAAAAATTCTTAGATGGATCAAGAACACTGATCGCAAACATGTATTTGCTAATTTATGGGTTTTTCTAAGTACTTTTAAGTTGGTATTGCTTTTAAGTACAGCAACGGTTGATAGTGCGAAACTTCAGTGGGCTGGAACTGATTTAAACGTATGTCGGAAAAACGACTTGTCGCCCTCGCCCTACTTTCAATTAAAGTGATCAAGCTAGAAAGTTATATTGTGGAGAAGTTTCTACGCGCACAAGGAACTTTTGTTTTGACCTCGTGGTCATTTATACGTATTTTATATTGATGTTGAAACATCCATTAAATAAAGAAACAATGTTAATACGTTCATCTTATTTACATTTACGAATTATATTTTTCTAACGCCAAAAACCCTTAGTTTTCTTGATATAATGTAGCTGTGTCATAATCCATTGTATGAGGCGTAATTATCGACCTTTTTGTAAGTACGTATCGTCTCGACTCTCCGTTGCGTCAATGGGGCCGTAGCGTAGCATCCGTAAATTGAATTTTGTTTCAACGAATATCGTTTCAATGAAGAACTTTATTCCCTAAAAAAGTTATTTCTGCGCGAACAAATTGTTTGTTATAACGGTCGGTTTTGTAGGCGATCGTGATTTTTTTTTTTTTTTTTTGGTTTTATAAACTACTCAATAAGTTATTATTTATTTATTATTCCTTACTTCGTTTCTTCTGTCTTTAATAATATTGTATCATATCCCCGCTTGATAAAATGATTGGATTTTTCAAACTTACTTGTTTCATTATATATTTTCTTATATATTATTTGTGTGCAATACAATATACGACGTAAGCAATTAAAGAGTAACTAGAAAAATATTGTGCTGGATTTCCTCTTCTCCTCTATTTTTATACTACTATATACTTACTAAACTATGTTTTGAATATTGATTTGATGTCTTTCGGCAATACGGGTTATGTAATTTATGTTGTAATGGACGTAATTTAGTTATTTTGATCTAATTAATTCATGTCCATGATCTAATTGAAAACATGGTAACAATATTGCTTTTGGAAAGATCACGTCCCAAAAAATACTAGACCGAGCTAGGGCATGGGGTGGACTCAATAAAATTTTTGAAATATTCCCACGGAGCAGTCGATACAGATCGATTTTGCGCCATTGCTACCATGTACTAACCATGCTAAGGAGGGGGGTTAAAAAACCACGCTAAAAGAGGATTCATACCTGCAGAGGTCGGATAGTAGAGTGTCCATTTATTGCTCATTTTTAACCCCACGGTTGGTCATCTAATCCTTAACGTGACTGTGGATTCCACTAAGCAGTTCCTTGTTCTGTCTATAACCGAGGACCTCGCTGTTTAGTTAGCGTCTAATTTCTAGCCGATTTTGAGAAGCCAGCTGCAGCTTCCCAAGATGGGTATTTAGTGGAATTTCTGGATCCTTTTAGGGGGTCCTTTATCTCCTCAAGCCGTCGACTCCACGAGAGGTACTGTAGTACTGTATTACCAAGCAAATAAACTGATCAGTCTGGCCGACCGAAGATGGCTAGCAAATATTTACTACTTTACAATTGTGGTAAATATAATCGAAATGTTTATATTATTCCTTGTAGACCACGCATCAGACCAGCCTTTAATCTGCGTGGAAGGAGACCACTACCGGGATCCGCTCCTAGCGCAACATCAGCAGCACCTCCATCATCAGTCGCCGATGAGGAATCAAGCGAGTCCCCAGCTCAAGAGGACCAGACACCAGCGGTAGTTGTGAGCTCACCAGCTCCATCCCCGGCCACCCCGAAACCACTGCAACGGTCTGTGATTAAAAGTTATCTTTCATTCGAATTGTTACATGTTATCTGTAAGTGGATGCCACTGGCGCATGTCGATGAGACGTTCGGTTTTCTTCATTGAGCTCGTTTGGACTCAGATTAGCTAAAACACACGACTCGCATCTGTTGGAATTACAGACCAGTCGTGCTTTCCGTGGAGCGATAATATTCGAGACTAAAAATGTCCCTGTATGATTAGATGCAGATGGATCTAGTCGGAATTCTGTTGATTTAATTTTACACCTATTATTTTTGCTCAAATAAATCAGTCATTTATCTCCTTCTGCATACCTACCTCAACCTACCTCAATTTTAATGTAAGTAGATTAATTTGAAAAGATATAACGCTGGTATAACAGTTTTAGATCCAATTATAAAGCACGTAAGGTCAGCTGTACTTAAAACAGATAATGACTATGTTTTTTGGGAGATGAAATATTCATCCCCTCTCACAAAATCACAAACTACTCGTAACAAGAGCGTCTTCCTCTGTAACGTTATTTTCTACCCCACATGATATCATAACGATGGCCAAAACATTTTAAATTTCAGGTCACGAAAATTTACATCACCTTGCCAGAAAGCATAAAAAGAATAAAAACAAAAGTAATTAAAAATAATTATTAAAAATATTATTTTGTTATGCGTCATTTGTAACAACAGATGAAACTTGCTCCCCCCCCCCCCCCACCTAAGCGGACAGAATCTTGGTGTCTGGGTGAATCTGGGCTCCAAATAAACTAAAGCTATGAAATCGGCTGGGAAATGTAATTCGTTTTTTGGGATGCAAAGGGAATTTTCCTGATAGATTACCTTTCGAAAGATAAAACTGTATATAACATATGAAGGGGTACGGGAATAAAAGGGGCTCATCGACAATAAGCAAGTTTAGAATAATTTTCAATGGCCACAAAAATCAAAATGTGATTTTGTATGTATATCATGAGGTATTTTAATGTTTGACCATATTGAATAATTCCAGAATTATTAATTAAATAATTCCAGAAAATAAAAAAAATCCTACTTGGTTTTGGAAAAATATAATATATTCTGGAAATATTTAATTAATAAAGTGATTTATTAATAATGGATTTCTATAGCAATCAGGTTTTGGTACACCAAACCAATGGCCTAAAATTTTGCTTTCGAATAGCATTTTTAGGTTGAAAATGCCAATAACGTCAATGAGCCCCTTTTATTCCTGTACCCTTCGGATACAAGTGATACTACGTTAAACATATACTAGGTACAAGTGACTACTGCGCAACTACTACTATTAACAGATTACTGTTACAAAATATATAGATTGCATTCATCAAAAAAGACCTGGTTAGGCTCGGAAAAAAATCATTTGCTACCCCGAATACCCAAGGGTATACATATGCGTTAAGGCTTAGGCGAAAATCAAATAAATATATTATGATATGTTGTCCGATCTTCTTTTTTGCCTGACCTAGCACCGTCAGACTCCACTGCTCCCAAAGCTCACAATGTTCTAAGGTAGACTGAAATTTGAGTCGAATGACGACGTCACGGCTGCTGTAGAGGCGTATTTTACAGGCCTTGAGAAAAGTCATTTGACGGAGGGCATAACTGCTTTGGGGTGTAGTTGGACTAAAAACGTAGTAATAAAAGAGGACGATGTCGAAAATTAAAGCAATTAATCTACATTAAACCGAGTATTACCTTGCTAGGCCTGATACTAATCACCCTGTTATAAAGGTGAAATGTATTAATAGATTTCACCTATTTGAAAGATTCTTTTGTTGGCTCATCATAGAAGAAAAGAAACATTTTTCTTCCCCCTGTCGATTGAGATGTGTGTCATTTTCCTTTCCGAAATATAATTCAAAATTCAACGTATTAAAAAAAAACACTTTTATCCAGAATCATACACATATAGCTAAAGACTATATTTTTGGTGTAATTGATTTTTTAATGAAGACGATATGATAGAGGATATTCTATTGTAATTCTTGTGTAAGCCATTTCAGCAAACGGCTATTGTTTAAGCGTCATCGAAAGTTATCACGATTTTCGCAACTCGTTCGATTTATCTCAGCTCATAAAATATTGTGTTGTGAGGTAAATGATATTGCACCGGCTTTGTCATGTGTGTCGTAACTGAAGTAATTACCTGTTCTTTGACGCTTGCTTATTTGAAGTGGGAGGCCATCTCGCCTATTGCACATTATGCATATACTACAATCGTGCGTGCCAATGTGAAAAGGACTTTTTCCCTAGGGCCAATTGTTCATTCTATCGAAATTAGGAAGAAAAACAATATTGGTTGCTTAAAGCTTAACGAATTCTGATAATTCTGTGTCAAGCAGCACGGCCATTACCTCTTCTTAATTGCTGAAACAATAGACCGGTATTACAGTCTGTAATTTACGTTCTTTTAAAGTCAATTTAGGATGAAGAAAAAGCAACAGCGAAGGTTGAATAGAATTGTCCGTATTGACATTCACAAACTGAGCATGCTGAACTTATTAAGCATACAATTTCGCTGCAATATCGCAATTTAGAGCGGTTACTCAAGTACGCACTCAATGCTGAAGGGTGATAATACAAGTAGTTTTAGTTTTTAATACCCTATTTTCATTTTCACGAAGATAGACGAATGTATGAAATCAAAAGAATGTTCCGGGCGTGCATTTTGACGTATATACCAAACGGACTGGTAGTAACATTCTATGAATTCCTCTTAGTAAACTTCCTCTCTTCTGGGATCCCGAAATAGACCACAAGGTAGTTAAAAGGAATACAAGCGTCCTTACATGAGAGCACGGGGTCGCGGCACGTACCCTATGACACTCGGGATGACATAACGATTCTAACAAAACCACGTACTTCTAAATCGGTTTGAGCGTTTAAAAGTTATGGTGGAATAAAGAAACGGAAAACATACCTAAATGAATACTGAACACATTACACCCCTTTTTTGTTAGGCAGTCGTGTAAAAAAGGAACATGTAAAGATCTTGGCTATTTCAAAATCATAGGTTAAAATAATATACTTAACCAAGTCTAATATAGTTTTTTCTCGCAGTATCTTTCTCTATTCATTTATTTATTTCATTTATTTATTTTCATTCAGTAACGCACTTAATTTTGATAAACACTTAATTTTGACACATTATACTAAATATTGATAAAAATATTACTCACCTGAAAGGGTGATGCCATTGCCAAGCATGCTAAGTTTCAGTTCAATCGGATTAAGCATTTGAGCGGCATCATGGAGGAATACACATACAAAGACACACAGAGAGACACACACACAGACAGAATTGAATCTGGAAATGGTCTTAATCTTAGTATCTTTTTTATTTTATTTATTTATTACATTTATTTATTTTCTTACAGCCACGCAGTTAAATATGATAAACACCCTATTTTGATACAATATACTTAATTTTGATAAAAATATTACTAACCTGAAAGGTTGATGCCCGTGCCAAGTATGCCAAATTTTAGCTCAATCGGATTAAGCATTTGGGCGCTGTCATGGTACACACACACAGACACACAGACAGACAAACATACAGACAGACTTCAATCTGGAAATGGTCTAAATCGTGTATTAAAATTGATATTCCGGTTTACTTATATCTCGAAAAAAACGCGCGGTACAAAACTTTCCCTCTTCGTCGGTTGGTGAGACGGGAAAATAAATTCATAATGAATCTTTACGGAGAAATATTTCTCGCGTTTAAATGAATAACGAAAGTTTCGATGCCTACAACTTGTTTTTTCAGAACATATTACATTTTTTTTCATTTAAATAGATGCGTAGCATTATAAAGAGGCATAAAGTAATTAAAAAAGTACCTCATCGCTTAAAATTTTGAAACAGATAAATTTTACTACAAACAATCGAATTTTTGATAGTCTTGTGTTTAAGGCTGAATAAGTCTTAATAGTTGAAAATCTTTAGTCAAAGGGTAAAATAAATCAATTATTTAAAAAGAAAGTTTATTTTTGTTTAAGAGAAAGTCTGTAGTATATTTAATAGACTTCAACTGCGTATGGGATTTATGGTTGTAACAAACCCTAGCGCTCATGTAAATTGCAAAAAAAAAACGTGGTGGAAAGGAATCCTCGCTATTCTATTTCCTCATAAATTTTAAAAGGTTTGACTGTTCTGGACAAATCTACCTATGAGGTTATTTCAATATAGGTATTAAAATACTTTATACATTTCTTGAATTTGATTTTGTTTCAGAGGCGGCCGTCTTCCGGGAATCCGACCAATCAGACCCGGAGCCAGGATCCTTCCTGGATCTCGTACTGCAGCAGCTTCCCCTGCGCCGGTTTTAAACGAAGATGCTGTAGCGCCACCGGCCCAAGCACCAGAACCAGCAGAAATCAATACGGAACAGGTACCTAAAACACCAATATCAACCAATACGAGAGAGGAATTTCTTCGGCAGGAATTACTTACTCTTTCGCATACTTCTCATGAGATCGAATGAAAGAGGAGTAGGCATCTGTATCAGCTGTTCTTAAGTTTCGGCCAAACCTGTGCGAATACCGCGGGAGCGGGACGTTTGCTCAGGCGATTCGTCGATGATTTACCTTCTCGCACAGGTTTGGTCGAAAGTTAAACTTCAGGTCGCGATCAATACCTGAGTCGCCAAAGATCGGTTGTGGTGTTAGGGCAGCTCTGGACAAACTACGGATCGCGGGCCGCTTGTGTCTCTCAACCTCCTCGCAGGTGGTCTTCAAAGCAAATATTAAACACTCATCATATCAAGCCAGTTTTCGCATCTTCGAGTCACAATAATTGACACAGTTGTTCAGTAAGCCATACTATATAAAATATCAATTCAATATAAATCTCTGCTACCATGAAATCTACCGACCAGGGTCAGACCCACCATAAAATATATGTTCCCCGAATGTGAGGCGACCAGCTCGGGTTGCCAACGGCAAAAGGTATATAAATTTATATAAATGTAAATATAAATTTAAATGTGCGCCGCTCTATAGTAATCCGCTCTATAGTAATGGTATAACTCTATAGTAAACCCCGCTCTATGTAAATGTAAATGTGTGTGTAAATATAAATTTATATACATTTTGCCATAGGCAACCCGAGCTAATCGCCATTCATTCGAGGGGTAAGGGATCATTGTTTGGATTTTGGACTGATGTAGGGAAAATGGTATTTGTCTACAAATAAATACCTACTTTTTAATAAATTGTTGAATTAAAAAAAAGAAGATTACAACCTAAGAATGACCCCTATGGAAATGGTATTATTGAATAATAATAGACATAACAGGGTAATATTTAGTAATAATAATACACAGTAGCGGATATGCTATTATTTCCTGCACTGGTATCGCAGGTCTATCTAATTGTGCCAAAATTGTACAGCGACACAGGTACAGGAACACTAATATATTTCACTAAAAATCTAAACCGCAATTAATTAGGACAATTTGTGACGCATACAGCAATCAGTATTTGTTTTATTTTCATTTCCAAATATGCAAGAGTAAAAATAACATATGTCTAAAAAGTTCCGGGAATTTAGAATTTAAAAAGATTCTGTTAATGATTAAAAAAAAAACTCAACTGTCTTTATTTACTTTATGCCTAGAATGCGCGCAAACTGACAGACATTTTGATTAGAACAGCAATTGAATTGTATACCTTAGTAGTGCGCCACGATTTTCACAATGATCCAAAGTATAGAACAAAGAGTTTGCCTTAAATTTTGTGTTGCGAACGGATTTTCGTGTGCCCATTCCCTAAAAATGTTAGAAAAGGCTTATGGTGAATCAGTTCTATCCAAAACGGATCATCGAGTGGTACAAAGCATTCAAGGAGGGCCGAGAGATCGTCGAAGACAACCGTCGTTCCGGGTGACCTTCGACCTCTTCAAAAGACGAAAATATCGAAAAAGTCAAGGAAATTGTGTTCCGTAATCGCCATTCCAGCTTAAGAGAGATAGCACGTGACCTGAACCTGAAGTGTCATGAGTCCATTCGCTCGATTTTGGTAGATGAATTGGGCATGAGACGCATCGCCGCTCGGCTCGTTCCAACGGAGTTGAATTTTCTACAACAACAGTACCGCAAACAAACTTCTTTAGACATGCTGGATCGCTTCGATTCTGATCCCACATTCATAGAACGCATTATAACTGGCGATGAGACGGGTCTATGAATTTGATATGCAAACAAGTCAACAGGCATCAGAGTGGAGGACAAAAAACGAGCCAAAACCGAAAAAACCACGACATAGTCGTTCAAAAGTCAAAGTGATGCTGATTGTTTTCTTTGATATTCGCGGTTTAGTCCATCACAAATTCGTTCCAGAAGGACTAACGGTCAATAAGGAATATTATTTGGCCATTTTGAAGCGTTTACGTGAGAAAATCCGTCAAAAACGGCCTGAATTGTTGATCAACAATTCGTGGATTTTCCACGACGATAATGCACCGTCGCATAGAGCAGCAATTGTGACCGAATTTAGGGCCAAAAACGCGACAAATACAATTGATCAACCACCGTATTCACCAGATTTGACCCCGTCAGACTTCTTTCTGTTCCCAAAACTAAAATTGCCTCTTCGTGGTACCCGTTTTGAGTCCATAGTCCATTAAAGAAAATTCGTGGAAAGAATTGAAGGCTATACCGAAAAACGCCTACAAAAAGTGTTTTGAAGATTGGATAAAACGCTGGCGAATGTGTGTTGCTTCAAATGGGGACTACTTTGAAGGTGATAAAATAAACATGGACGATTAAACGAAAATTGTGTGTTTTATTTAATAATTCCCGGTACTTTTTAGACAGAGTCATAGTCACGTATCAATCAAATAAATAAAGTAAAATATGAAAGCTGTAGCAATGAATCCTTAGGGCTGGACCTGAAATTGAAATTACATAGCCCTTGAAGCGAAATAATGATTCAAGCCATATGAGGAATTTTGGAAATTGAAACTTCCAAAGACGATACTTAAATGAGATCGAAATTTTGGTTCGATAAACGTCTTTTTCCGAAACAGATTGATTGGGAAACGCCAAATTCGAGTGAATTGATTCCCTTTTATAAAAAGGTTAAATTCGTAAAAAGCGACTCGATGTCAAAGCCCAACGATATATTTTTATCTTCTGCTAGTTTTAGGTCTTTGACAATGTTTACGAAATGCCGAGAATCTTTAACGCAGAACGTCGTTTTGCCCATGAGCAGATCTCGTTAACTACGTCGTTCTACGTGATGTACTTCCAACGATTAACTTGGACAATTACTTTAGCCTCTTATGATGATGAAAAATATACTTACGTTTTTTTTAAAATAAAATAGGCCAAATATTATCAATACCACATCATATAGAAGAATAATTTATTTAAATAACAATCCCTAGTGACGAAATCAATCATTTTGTTTCGCTTTTTCGCTTTGTTTCGATTTAATTTAATTATAATCTACCTATAATCTAATTGTACCTATTTTTTGTTTGTTTTTGTTTTTAAGCCTGCGGAAGTCACCCAAAATTCTATCCAAAAGCTTCGCGGTAGGCCGCGTCTCCAGGTAGCTGCGACTCCACGTACAAAGCATGTGTCTCCTGCAGCCCCTATCAGAAGACCAAATCCTCTCATTGCCAGGAGGAGACCAGCGACTACTGAGGTATGAAATTAATAACTACAATGATTGCATATTTTTCGTGCCTGGGGTCGGGGCTTGTCTCCTGTTACAGAAAATTGGCCTGGATAGCAGATTATATTGATTATAATGTTGAAATGAGGTATTCTTTATATTTCTTTTACAGCAATTTTGTCATAGAAAATATAGAAACGCTAATAAGCATATCAAGCTAAGGGATTCGGCATACGAGGAAGGTGTTCCATATTATTATGATATATAGTTTAGACGTTTCACAACTTGGCTTTGTACTGCTTCTATTCGAGAGGTATAGGTAACATACTGTGGATTTCAAATGACCGAAGCAAACTATAAATGACCTGACCTGTCCTAAATTCAATGACATTCTTTCAAATATTTAAAAATTAAACTTTTTACACCCGATAATGTATACTGCTTACTTTAAATGAAAACTATTACTAAGATCTCTAAATAATAGAAAACTGTACAAATGCATTTAATAAAATAAAGGAAGAAATTGAATGAATTTTCAACCGATAAACACAACGCACAAGTGCACTTACTTAGGCTGTGATGTACAAACGTTGTAAATCACAGCGTACAAATAAAGTAAGTAAAACGGCACTAAAAATAAAATATCATAATTGTTATTAAATAGGGCTACGTAGGGCTAGGCGACAGCCTGCTCTATTTTGACGAGACCGTCTTATTACTTTGGTCCATTGTACTCGTACTGTTCCACCATAATGTAACAACAATACGTCATTTTAAAGTGCAATGATCAATAATTACTGTACTTAAATCTATTTTAAAAATCTTCTTGAAATGTTGTAAATTCGATTGTATACATTTATTATTTAATTTAATGCAATTTTACAATTTTTCTACCATTTAGACACTTTTGTATTGTTTTTATTTTAAGTAATATATATTACAGGACGTATTTTTTATTTTCAAATATTTGAATTAGGTTATTTGAAGTTAGGACTCATTTTCTACTTAATTCGGGTGAAAAACCAAGTTTTCAGAAAAAAATTAATTTCTCGAAAATGGTAGGATTTTATATACAGTTAAATGTGTTTAAATCGGTTTGTAATTGACCACCATATTTCCCTCCACAAGACTTTTTATCGACCAATCTGTAGAAAAATGTTAAATAAACGGCGATTTCCGTATCTCAAGTCTGGGCCCGACTGCGGTCGGTGAATTCCATCGTTGCTCCGTTTGTATGGAATATTTATTATTTATTATTTTGATTACAGACGACAGAGCACGTGGATGCGGTGGCATCGGAAAGCGGCTCCGAATCGGAAGACGAGGGCACTGAGGCCATTCCGTCCGGAAGCGACGGCGAAGGCACGGAGCCCCCAGCGGCATCCTCGTCCGCAGCGCCCGTCGTCGAGGAGGTCACCCCCTCGGAATCGCCTCGCGCCCTCTCCTCATTGCTCGCCCAAAGAAGGCGCTTTCCACAGCGCAGGCCTGGGACCATACTTCACTAAGTCCTAATATAGGCTAGCATAAGAAAAGTAACTCATAAGTAAATAGATTTTAGAAAAACATTACCGAAGCTGGCACAGCAACTGCAATTTTCTAATGCGGCTAACATTGCTTCACCGCGATTTCTTCTTATGTAGTATGAGAATGAACTCAAGTAGTCTCATTTATCGGTGATAAATAAAATATAAATCGCCACTTCATGCCATTATAATATAATCTAATATCATACTATAATTGAAAAGAAGAAACTATAAATTAATCTTAATGGCACTGGCACAGTTTCACACTTAGATGTTGCATTGTTTCTTTTAAAAGAAAAGTAGTCATATTATTTCTCCACATTTATCAATCACAAAATTATATAAATTTCGTACATGTTGTACAAAAAATTGCCAACTGAATCGATTTGGTTGTTAGTCAGCTCTTTTTATTGAATATTACCTAATCTTAGTGAGAATAATTTATGTAGGCATTTAAATAAATAAACTATAATTAAATAGACGATATAATATTATGATATAAGTGTGAAATGAAAAGTAGTTCTATCAAATTGCCACAATCAAAATAAGTAATAAGCGGTGAATATTTTTAACAAATATATTCATTCTATAACTCTTTGTAGATAGCGCTTTGTTAAAAATATAGAACGAAAACCTCTTTCTCTCTTATTACAAGTGAGCATTGTAGGATTAGCTGAACAATTATATATGTATCTTTTGTATATATTTATTTATTTACTTACATATTTTTATAATTAATTTTCTAGGTACAATTATTAAATGAGGACGTAAATATTATTAGAGTGCCAAATGTTTGCTCTTTGTCCCAATGTATCAGTTGCGATATGCGTAAAACTTGTAAAATATTCGACTGAGAGTGAAAAATAAAATATCACAAAATTTATCTTGTCTAATCATTTTGGTAAAATTAGAGGTTTGTAAAAATGATCATTTTAGGTTTTAATCTTGTCGCATGGGAAAATTACGGTAATTTAAAACATGACTGACAATAAGCTAATGCTTCGCGTGATCATCTTCGTTTAGATACAAATTGACTGGCTGTAGTCATAGCTGGCCGAGGACATCCTTTCGCGATTCGCCTAACGCAATTTTATTTGGCCTTACGTTTTAGTACCATTCGCTTTATACCGCCCGTTACTTCAAAATATTTCCGATTTTGTCAACATCAATCCTTGTAATATTATTTTTAGCCAATTATTAGAGGTTAGATATAATGACGTGTACATCGCTGCGATGCTATAGAGGACTTACTGCCGAGAAGTTTAATTAAACTGAAAGCACAGGCGTTTCAGGACCCAATCATGAAAATTTTTGACATATATCGTGTTTGGTAAATACAATTTTAATCAGCCGTGCGCTATAGAAATACAGGACGGAGGAGAGTGGGTGTAAAATAACGTTTGCCATGAAAATGTCGCCATGATCTGGTACATCGATGGCTCAACACCTCTGATGGCGTATACGCTCAGGAATACTTGGAAGGTTGTCAAAGGCTAGCTACTCAGAAAACCTAGATAGATACGCTTTCATACTATCAAATGCGCTACGAAAACTGGTCCTAACCCTGCAATGAATGGTTTAGCACACTGAGTGATTACGTTGGGTACCTGGCCACTCGGGGATTGATGGGAACAAAAAAGCCAACCTGTAGGATAAAAAAAGATCTCTAATACTAATTATAGGTTCAGAATCATTTGTGGCTATTGAAGGCTATTGCAACACTAAGATTGAAAGTTTGAACAGAAAAAAGGAGAATACTGTGGGCTATGATTAGTTATAAATACAGATACTAATTTTAAATTAGTTTTTTATACATTTCTAAGGAAAACATAAATAAATATGAATGCGGAACGAAACAGTTATTATATTATAAGGAACATGGGATGAGAGTGACATAACTTAAAATGTATATATCTGGTAGAATTAATTAATGACTTCTGTAGAGCTGTTCTAGCGGCCGATAATTGTATTTCTGGGGCATTAGTAATAGATATATGAGTCTTCTCGTGTCCGACATTTCCTTGATAGATTCTGGGAGCTCGATTATTGAAAAGATAGAGAAAATATCGTATACGAGATGACGTCATTCCCTAATCGCTCTTCTGTTCAGATTCTAACATAGAATGCGAGAGTGATAGATAGATGACGTCATCTCGAATACAACATTTTATTTATCAATTAAAATATCACATTATCGTCGCTTACTTTTTTCAGCGAAAAAAAGAAAGAAATATTTTTACAGTTCCAAAATATTTAATTGAAATCGATATTTATAAAAGCAGTCAGTCTCGGTGATCCAAACAAGTGCCTTTAATTAATATATATCTGTTAGTAGTTCTGTTTCTCGGTCGTTCTTTCTGTCTTTTTAAATTTTTCTTGTCATATTGCCAGGCCCAGACACTAAATTTCTAGGCTGATTTGACTGAAATTTAGCAGCCATGTTTAGGAGACTTGTACTGATATTTTTGCTTCTACACAAGCACTTGTTATGGCTAAACAGAGTCTGAAACAAACCTCACTTTTCTACATACACTTTTAAAATGATTTGTTTCTACACTCAGCTTGAACTACCTTATTCTGTATTTAAAAAATATATTTTCCGTTCTCAGTGTAACTGTATTTTTCATGATTGATTGCGTAAACTTACGCCCATAATGATTCAGAAAGTCATCTGTGAATATATTCATTATTATTAACTTTTTTATTACGTCTGTCATTAAAACTAATCAACCTTCAAATTGCAATATTTTAATTTGTAATTCAGCATTCTGAAGAACGTCCTTGGCTAATTAATTTACAACGCACATTTTTATTATACATGCACATTAATTTTAATATAATGAATTACTGCTATGCCCTCGTTAACATAAATCTCATTTTATCTAAATTTCAAATTCACATCACTATTTAATCCACTAACAAATAAAAGCACAGATATATTTATATTAAAAACATAGAGTAACATAAACTAGTTTTCATTGCTCCGCGAAGGTACCCTAATTAATTGTAGTCGTAATGGATGGGTTGGAATTATTAGATGAATAAATATTAAATTATTAGATAAATAAAGTAATAAATAGATAATTGTTACATAATTAGATGAATCAACAGAAACCTCTTTATTCTGGATAACACTACATAGAAATAATGAGCGAGGAGCCATTTTGCGCGAGATATGTTTAATGATACTACTTCAACTCACTTGCCCAAGCGCCGTAAGAGGAAATTTCGTTAATTATTTCATAAATCTAAGAATGATCGATGTATGAGAAATCGTCAGACGGATTTCTAATCACTTACTTAGATATTTTTGATGTAATATTGAAGTAGGTGATGATTGAAAGAAATCGGGAAAACAAAAACAAAAGTGGTAACTCGGTTTTATTTTCTTTGGGAAAATTCTTAACTATTATTTTAGCTGATAGGAAGAAAAGTCGGATATATAGTTGCTTCCCATGTTACTTTTTGAGGGTAATTTGAGACAAATTAGGAAAAAATATTGGTTTAAACTACATATGCGCAGCTGACTTTATACGTCCCCCTAATCTAATCATACCTATGCCCTCCGCTACCTAAATTATTAAGCTCTTGTTAAATTATTAAGCTTTGCTAAAGGTATTTTACTTCAATGGTCAGCGTAGTATAGATTAAATATTTTTTTTATATATAATTTGTAAACTGCAGTGACATTCTTTCAACTTAATTGTTGCAATATTTTGATTATTTTGATTAATTAGCTTGATGTACAGAGCCACCTTTTAAAAATACTTTATTCACAACCTGTTTAGCAACTATAAAAACCTTGAAGTGGAAAGAAACTTTAAACCCATTTCTCAAAAGCGACTTTTCATTAAAAATTTCGCTTTGTTTTATTTTATTTTACTTCACGGAACAAACAGATGATTACGTACATAAAACAAAACACTAAACGAAGGTTTCCAAAGAAATAAATAATAATTGGTCTAAAATACAGGTATTTCAGTTTTCTATGTTACGATTAATTGTGCCCTTGTAATGTAATATTAGTATAAATTTACAAGAAGTTGATCTTTTAAATTTTATAATAGAATAATATTTAATCCTATCAACATTGATTAGGAGCAATTACGTACGAATTACAACCATGTATATAAATGAATTCTGAGCTGAATTTGTTTTGACAAGGGAAAGTTGGAATAGTCTAGGCAAGCGTGTAGACTTAGAGGGAACATTAGAAATTGTTGTGCCAATATATCTTTCTATAAAATGATATTTCTTCTTGATTCCCTAATAACAATCTAAACACGAATGACTTGAGGATGTTCTCCGGTAGTCGTAAAACACAAAAATATGATTACGTATTAAACTCCGAGCAAACAAACATGGGTAGTTTATTATAGCATCGAAATGATTTTTGTCTCATTGATGATTATTCAGAATAATTTCTCGTAATTCTACGATGTCGTAAACATACGCCTTGTAGATCATAAATTTGTATCTTCTGAGTCAGCACAATCTCTTGATGTTAAGAGATACTTCGACGGAATCTTCTCGACACGGTCAATGCAAGGGTTGAAACATACTTTTAATAATCACAAATCGTTAAATACTGGACACAAATTAATGGAATAAACAAATTCTGAATACCCCAGTAAATAAATCAGTATGACTTTTAACAACAGTTCAATTAATATAATTAACGTTGATTATTAATTATATATAGATTTCGTTTAAAGAATTGCACTAAACAAAAAAAAACGGTTATGTCACCCCGACTTTCCCGGCGAGTAGACAAGAACAGATTTCAGCTGAATAAAATTTCATAAATAAAATCGATGAGCGCTCTCTCTCGGCTGGCGGACAAACCAGGTTGGGTTCCATTGTCAACGCTTCGGGCGGTACAGTTCGTTACTCGGCTAAGCGGCATCGGACAACTGTAATTTTTGTTTAAAATTTATGGCATAATTTAAATAACATTAGTGTAGCTTGTCTATGAGATATTCAACCCAAAATTGTTTCGCAATATGGTTTCGAAACAACAAGGCATCTGTGTACCAAATTTCAAATCTTTAAGTCCAATATTTCGATATTTACTTATGACTAGTCCCTCTGGTGGACCGATTTCAATAATTACCTTGTCAACTCTTGCCATGACCAAATTAAATCAATAATTTATAATTCGTTGTTATGTATTATAATAGAATTACGCTTTGATTAAAATAAATTAAATTCTAGTAATACTCTGGTGGACCAGGGTGGAAAAGCTCGAGACAATAAACATGCTTAAAAGCCTTCAACGTTTGCAAACCTGAGGGCTGCAACTAGAGTCATGAAGACCACCCAAAGAGCGGGATTAGAGGTGGCAGGTGGCAATCTGCTGCCCGACTCTGGACAAGCTCATAATTCACTCCGCCAGACATACAGCATACAGACTGAAGTGTTTGGGCGAGTGGAAGCGAGGAGAGCACAATCATCCTGAGCTAAACTTCTTACACAAAAGCCCATTCACTCTGACCCAGGATCAAATAAGGGAAAAAAAACGGTCAAGAAGTCCTATAAAATCCTAATCCCCACCAGGGAAGAATGGAAGACTCTGCAGTGGCTACAAAGCCACAACGCGGACGCCTGGTTCACCGACGGATCAGGAACAACTGGACGTTTTGGGGCAGGCGTGTATGGACCCAAAACCAACCACAAAATCAGCATCCCTTGGACAATAAGCTACGGTTTTCCAAGCCGAGGTATTTGCCATATTGGAATGCATAAAACTCCAAAGTCGACTTGAGGTAAAAAATAGACAAAACCTCATCTGCTCTGACAGCAGAGCAGCACTGGAGGCTCTGGATAAAGCCACCACAGAATCTTCTGTGGTCTGGGACTACATGCAAGAGCTCAACAAATTGGGAAAAGCCAATAAATTCACCCTAATATGGATACCGGGTCACCATACCCGGCAACGAAGAGGCCGACAGACTGGCAAAACTGGGTACACTGGAATGCCCGGTGGAGCCAGTTGTAGGGGTCCCCTTCGTTACAGGCAAGAAAATCATCAGGGACTGCTTGGAGCAGGAACATCGGGCATCCTTGAAACAGAGCCAGGGATGTCGCCAGGCAAAAGCCACGATGGAGCAACCACTACAAAAGAAAACCAAGGCCCTACTTGACATGAGCAAGAAGAACCTTAGAACCACTATCGGTCTCCTCACCGGACACACGACCCTTAGAGCACATCTATTCAACCTTAGCTTGACCGAGAGCAAGGACTGCCGAATATGTGGCGAAGAACTTGAAGACAGCATACACATCGTTAGTCGCTGCCCAGGCCTCGCCGCTAAAAGACACAGTTTACTGGGACGACCCTTTCTCGAACCTAGCGATCTGCCCAACTTGAAATTCAGTGATCTACTTAGACTGGTAAGAAGTACTGGGCTACTAGCTGATCACTGACCTAACCACATAGTGGAAATTTACAAAAGATCTTATTGGTCTAGGTGACATCAAGGGCTGGAAACAATACCCCCACTCCATCTACTACTACTACTACTACTCGTAATAAACTGAGAAGTACAAACATTTTTTAAGGCACAGGCACTAGGCTTTAGTCAGTTTATACTCCAGCTCCCTGCTCCATTTTTATAAGGAATCTTAAACTAAGGAACGTTTTCCATTGATGACCTCAACAGATTGACGAAGAAATAACTTAACATACCTTTTACTTAAAACATGTTAGAAAAACTAGCAACTCTGTAAATTTAACTGTGTAATGTAAACTTTTATTTATTATCATTGCTGCTCAACCAAAAATAGGAGACTGAATTGTGAATGTTGATATCTTAGTAATTGATCTAAATTGACTATTGCACCAGTCACTGCCGGAAGTTTTACTTCTCGCACATTGCGACCTTCAGAAATCTCCTTTCGCTCATAACTAATTATCAAACAGACATTTCAGCTTTTCAACGAATAATTAAATTGGATTTCAATTAAAAATATGAGAAAATGAGGTGTTAAATTGTGAAGGTAAAGAAAAATTAAAAAAACAATCACATTTTATTTTGTTTTGCAATTGACCTACTTCGTTAATATGGTATAATTACCGTTTTATTGCTTTAATGTCTGGTTTTTAACGGGTTGCTTTGCATACAATCATTTAAGGTAATTTGTTACGAAATTATTTCATTTAATATTAACACGTTCGCTGTTAGACAATACATAAGTATTAATTATACAACGATACATCTTTAATTGTCATTGGTGACATAAATCTTCGAGATAAGGACAACGATTTGTAGGGTATTGCAATTCTATCGTTAATTTTTACTACGTAATGATTTGCTATTTCAGCGCTAGTAAGATCATTTGTCATTGAAAAAGACTCACACCATATCTCCTTATGGCGGCTGAAGTAGATCGTTTAAAGTTATAATAATAATAAAAAGTGTTTTCGGCTAATAAATAAAACAGAAAATACAAAACAAAATCATGTACCTAACAGTCGTAAAAAAACTGGTTGTATCACCCCAAGACTTTCCCGGCAAGTAGCTAAAACCGGATTTCATCTGAATATTAATTTCATAAATACAATCAATTAGCGTCTCTCGACCGGCGGATGACCCGGTTGTGTCCAGTTACAATTGCCTCGGAAGGCGCGGTTCATTTCTTGGCTAGCCTCGGGCTGCTCGGCGTTAGTATTTGGTTTAAATGTATGGCGAAATTTAATATTATTAGTGTAAGTATAGTTTTGGGAGCTAATGGGCCATTGCTGAGTTCGCCACAAATACCCATTCTGTTCAGGGTTGGTCACACTCACGGGTCAACACCCACCCGGCGGCCTCCATGCATGAAGTGCGAGCCCTGGCAGCACTCTAACCTTAGGGCTAGTTTCCCTGGGAGTTAACCTTCTGGCGCTCCTGGACGGTCTGCGCACCGTGCGGCGTAAGCCAATATATTGTGCACTCTGACTAACAGTCGGGGGAGTCTGGAAGCATTACTGTTTCCTATAGAGCGGGGGGAGGGGGGTTGCGGACCTTACGGCAACTGCTTTTGAAATGACCACCGGCTACCCGATCCTGGGTGAACAGCCGGGCAAAGGATGCCGTGGTCCGCGATAGATTCGGTTTACACCGTTTCACCGCTTCGTAAGGGAGGGGACCGCGCAAGCGACCTCGAACTCGTAACCAGTCGAGAGACCGGAGTAATCTGGTCGCAATTGGAATTGAGGGCGTGAGTGTAAGCCCGCTGGGTAACATACCTGGTTGCCTCGCGGATAAGGCGTTGGCCCCTTACGGGCATGTGGCGGAGCTATACTGTGGACTGTTTTGTCCAAGTCTTCGGCGCCCACGGGAGATAGGATGACCAATCGTTAAAACATCCTGAGGTGACGGGTTCGCCCGTTGTAATTGACAACAAAGTTTCACAATGTGATTTCGGCCCAACGAGGCATCTGCGTACCAAATTTAAATTCTTCAAATTTAGGATTTCGAGGTTTATATATGACTAGCTGCGCCCAGCGGTTTCCCCCGCGTGGTGATGAAAAATAGTGATAATGATGATAGAAAACGATATATCTTTATAAATTATAGCCTATGTGTTATTCTGATGTGCAAGCTATATTATTGTAAAGTTTCATCAAAATCCATTGAGTAGTTTTTGCGTGAAAGAGTAACAAACATCCATACATACATACAAACTTTCGCGTTTATAATATTAGTAGGACTAGTGCACAAGTGCACACCCTAGTAGACCGATTTCAATCAAAATCTTTGAACTTTGTCATGACCAAATAATGCCTGCATACAAAATTTTAGCTCAGTCGATCCCTTCCTATGTGAGCTAACCATTTTTGGTGACACGCTTTCCGCGCTGTGCTAACTGTAATATTTATTCATTATTATCTTAATTGTTTTACGAGATAATGTTGTAACGTATAATATTTAAAATTTCAATGTGATCATTTTGCAGTTATTCTTTTTACGATCCGTATAGTAGTTTAAAAGTTATGCGCTTAACTATCCCGGGCAGAAATTTTACCCCGCCATAGGAGGGGTTAAGCGTTTCGGCGCTATCGTGGAGAAATACACACAGGATAGACTTAAATCTGAAAATGGTCTTAAAAGTCTAAAACGGGAGGGGGGCTTAGAATAAATATGTCCATCTTCATCTCGAAAAAAAGAAACGCGTTCACAATATTTTCCCTCCCGGTGGGTTGCTAGGCCGGAAGAGCAAATATCGGTTAAGTCACCTCAAGACCTTCCCGGCTAGTAGCCAAGGACTGATTTTATCGGAATAATAATTTCATAAATATAATCGATGAGCGTACTCTTTCGGCCGGCGTACGAATACATACACACAAACAGACAGTCAGACACATAGGCAGAGTTCAATCTGAAAATGGTTTTAATCATCTCAAGGGGGCTCAAAACGGATAATTCCGTGTTCATCTCGAAAAAAAATTGCGCGTTTACAATACTTTCCCTCCTGGTCGGTTGATAAACCGGGAAAGTAAAAGAAACATTATTTGATAAATAAAAGCAAAGGCTACATGATCTCTCTATAAATACTGCAAATAAGGGGAGTAATCAGAAAAACATTGATATTAAGTGACTACCTAATCGGTAAAGTGGAAAAATGAAACAAATAATAATATCTTAATAAATACATAATATACAGACATATAGATATATAGAATGAATAATATTTTCGGAATAATATTTAACATTTTAGTAATAACAATCGTCATAATTTAAAAGAACTTTTTAAAGGATTTTTAAGAGCAGGTAAAAATTGTCTTCGTAAAGCCGCTCCCAAATGATTCCACGCAATCGCTGAACAGCAAGTGAAGCTTCCCTGGTTCTAGTTTTCCCTTCTACATCTAAATTGATGCTGCTGAAAGCTGAATGACGCATAAGTTGTCATGATCAATATTATGTTATGAACAGGGAAGTATAAAGCTGGAAAACAAAGATGCTGGGATGATACTTAAACCGGCATGCAGTTCATCAAAGAATAACGAAATTACGCTACCTTCAGTGTATGTGATATGGCCGATGCAGCAGTAAATATCATCTTCCAATTTAAAACTACCTGTAGATAGCGTTAAGCTAGCAATCAAGCGTTCAACGGCATAGTCATAGCACAGTATACCGATAAAACGGTAGACGCACACTCGAGCGACAGGGCGTTGCTGGGATAGAATGCGAGGGAAATGAGCAGAGATACTTCTCGGCGAACGGCTGTGGTTCGTGATACGCGCGGCAAAGGTTGGCGTTTGAACATCTCGATCGTTTGAACATTTGCGTCGGCGGAGTAGCAGACATATTACGGCCATATGCAAGCCGTTAGGACTCGTGAAGTAGCCCGCTTGGATTTCAATTTCGTACTAAGAGAAGCTACTGTCTGATATACTGTGGTCATAGTTACAGTAATAGTCAATTATTTCCTTCCAAATATACGCCTTAAATTTAAACGCACTAAGGACAAAAAATATATGAGAAAACACCATTTTATACAATGAAGTAAACATGTACCTACCTAGCTTAAATGATATATACCGTAATGAAGAGATTTAGTATTATGTTATTAAGAAGTATTGCTCACCGAAGCTTTCCATCCTACCTTTCCTACTCCTGCCTAATCATTCCTACCTCAAAAACTATTACATTTCTAAGAAGTAGTTTTTCCTTTTCTCTCTCTTTCCGCTCCCAATTCCCTCTCATATGGTACTTTTAGTAAATATAGGGGTTTCTATTTTGCGCAGACAGACATATTTGTTTAATAATCTTTATTTCCTTAACGCGCTTATGTACATACCGAAAAATGTGAAAAGCACGCCAAGCATAACAACTTTTAAAAACAGACTCAGAGAGCATTTGAAATCTTCCAGATAAATTCCCTTTCCCATCTCATTCCCCTCCTTTTTAATTTTTAGCGTCCTTATGTTAGATTATTTTGGCAAATCCTGTGCCCAAAAAGAGTTAAGGATATTATTTCTTTCTATCTTCTTTTATTGTATTTGTAATATATAGGTTAAGTTATGTAGTCTACTAGCAAATAATTTTAATACAATAGTATAGGTTAGCTCTAAAATATTGCCTGCAGGCAATAATTGCAAGATATTATTGCAAGATATTGCCACGTGAGAATACTGACGCTTTTTTGTATTTTAATTATTAGGTGCAATTAAGCATTTATTTGTTGTAAAATTTACAGTATAATTTTATGTAATTATGTAGTTATGAATGTAGTTGTCAGACGAGTATGTAGCCGTCAGACGACCTATATACAGACTTTAATGTACTTGACGTACCCCAACTATACATACGCGCTGTTCTGGTGCGCTATCGGAGGGACCTCATGAGGAACACGGATAAAGACAAACCAGGCACAAACACAACACAGAGCACAAACACAAAGACAAACAGATTCAACCAAAAATGAGGACTGTATACGGACAACGACACTACGCATATATCGGACCTTAACTCTATAATATATTTATTTCGTACACAGGACAGATTTTAAACATAACCGACAACCAGTTCAAGAGACGGGTGTCTCATTGGGTCTCGAATTATACTAGAGATGAATGCGAAAGCATGGTATATTAAAATATTTTATTTCTAACCACAAATTATAGGATATACAGATGTGAATTATGGATATAAAGATATACATATAACCTAACCTAACAATGGATATAAAGATATACAGATTATAATATGTTATATTTTATTATGTTATACTATATTATATATAAATATGATACATTATTTTATATGTTATAATATATGATATTATATTATAATGTATTATGTTATATTATTTTATTTATATTATATTATGCTAAATTATATTACGTATTGTTTTTATGAGACGGACGAAGGACAGCAGGCAATGCGTACAGGCTCAGCAAATACCACAGAACTTTGTATCCATCACCCCAACACAGGCGTATCTACCTAGTGGGGTGATGTAATCCTGACATGTAATGCCCTTTCGCGATTTTTATAATATGCATTTTTGTTAATGTGGTAAAAGTATGAACGCAATTTATTTTATGTAACTATAAAAAATAGGATAAAGTATACATAAATAAAAGTTTGTTTTCTTTATAAAATATAATAATTAATATTTAAGCAATACCTAATTCCTAATTTTACTGAGAATTCATCACTCTTTAGACATGGAAAAAATAAAAGGTATCACGGAACTCGGAGAGCTAACGCACACGCACTGCGATACTGTGCTGCGTGAATATAATTGTCAAAACCCTTTCAAGTCAATTTACAACACCACTTTTATAATTTCCAACACCACCTCTATGGACATTACGATCAGAGGAGACTGGGACCAAAACCGAAACGTACCCAGTGGTCTAGTACCATTTTCCAAATGTTTCTATTTTTTCTATCTCTGTCTTGTTCTCTGGTCCGTGTTTTTTACAACGTCAAGCAATATGGTGAAAACTAGCACTCAACCTTCGTAAACCTAACACTTTCTTTTTTATATTAAACTACTACTTACTGCCAAACTTTTACGGACTGTACTTTGTTATATTTATATACTAGCTGACCCAAAGAACTTCGTACCGCCTAACAGTCTTTGAATGTCGTGTTACAGATTAGCTGACCTTAATTTATGATTTTATGAAAGTAATACAATGAATACAAAATAAATACTACATAAGTTCACTACTTTATTAAGATAATAACAGATATTTTCCATCATCATAAGAGGCTAAAGTAATTGTTCAAGTTAATCTTTGGAAGTACATTACGTAGGACGACGTAGTCAACGAGAAATGCTCATGGGCAAAACGACGTTCTGCGTCAAAGATTCACGGCATTTCGTAAACATTGTCAAAGACCTAAAACTGGCAGAAGATAAAATATTGTTGAGCTTTGACATCTAGTCGCTTTTTACGAATTTAACCTTTTTATAAAGGGAATCAATTCACTCGAATTTGGCGTTTCCCAATCAATCTGTTTCGGAAAAAGACGTTTATCGAACCAAAATTTCGATCTCATTAAAGTATCATCTTTGGAAGTTTCAATTTCCAAAATTCCTCAGGTGGCTTAAATCATTATTTCGCTACAAGGGCTATGTAATTTCAATTTCATGTCCAGCCTTGAGGATTCATTGCTACAGCTTTCATACTTTACTTTATTTATTTGATAGATAGGTGACTATATATTTTTACTCTTGCCTATTTGGAAATGAAAATAAAACAAATAGTGATTGCTGTATGAGTCACAAATTGTCCTAATTAATTGCGGTTTAGATTTATAGTGACTCTAGCTGACCCGGCGAAATTAGCAGTTACAAATTAGCTGAACTAAATTTATGATTTTATGAAAGTAATACAATGAATAAAAAATAAAGATTAAGTTCGCTGCTTTATTAAGATAATAACACAAAAGAAATATAAAAGTACAAAAATTAAGTAGATCAATCGCGTGTCAGCAAGACATGATTGAATTAAACTATTTACATATTGTGCAGCATGGGATGCACTCGGTTTAATTCTCTTCATTAAAGCACCTTGTGATATACGCCATTTTTTTCAGGTGCAAGAACAAATAACGCGGATGATTTGCCGACACGTGAACATGCCACGTACAACTGACCATGAGAAAAACACGGATTTACATTTTGTATGGGAAAAGGTTTTTTCTTTTATTTTAATTTTTCGTCAATTTTCCAATTTTCCTTTTTAACAGTTATTCTGCTATTCGGGACGGAGACAAACACAACAAATCAAAAACCAATCGATCCGCAGTATATGCCATGCAACATATGCAGTATGCATGCAAACCTAAAGAGAAAATACAGCAACTAGACTATATACATATGCTCAGACAGTCAAGCAGCTCTAGTAATACTAAACGCCAGTGGAGTCACATCCAAACTAGTCGGGGGTACCCCTCACAATTCTCATTGAAATGACTTCCATAAATCGGTACCAAGACAGCAATGTACACGGAAATGAGTAAGCAAATGCCTTAGTCAGAGAAGGGTCTTTGAAACTCTTTCTGGGTCCAGAACCGGCCATAGGCATTATAGTGTTTCCTAAAATCGCTCTTAGAAGTGACTAGATAGAGAAGAGGAAGTCTACTATAGGGACGCGACCGGAATAAGACAATCTAAAGCCCTCGTCAAGCCGCTTTTTGCAAATATATCTAAGACACTGTTCAAACTGGGTAAAACTCAAATAAGAACAGTTTATGGACTAATGACAGGAGATATGCCCTCAACAAATACCTTAGGACCATCGGAAAGAGGACCGACTCTCTTTCCAGGAAATGTTAAAAGGAAGATGAGGCTTAACATGTCTTCTGCGAGTGTCACGCTCTAGTCATCTCAGGCTTAAACTATTAGGAGTCCCTTATTCGAATCCTAACGAACGGCTTACGGCGGTAGACTGTAATTGCAGGTTACCACTCCGCCTCTACGCAGAGATTAGATGGTGCTTGGCAATCGAGAACTTCAAAACCAACGCGATCGTCCCAAAGCCCGGACACCTGGGAAAGCATGATGCTTCTCTTCAGAGAACTAAGCAACTAGGAGGTGGCTACATCATCATATTGATTCTGGTAACATTTATTCATTTTGAATTCTTCGTATTTCTGTTACTTTTATTATTAAAAATAAATATAATACCAATTTATAGTTAATGGCTTTAATATCATTTCGACACTAGGTGTTATTTAATAATATATTTTTACTCAGAATTTCATGTTTTATATTCTCGGAATCCGTAAATATTTATCTCGGGTTTAGTTTATTTATATTGATTATTCATGATTGTTTTTATTAAGCTATTGCATAGCTTTTATCGCGGGCCTAGCCCAGCGCGGCGACCGAATGAAGAAATTTCTTAAAGAAAATTAATGATTTTAAACTGATAATTACGTCTAAACGAGTAATGCTTACGATTCGAAAAAAATATATCTTAAACAAGAACATTTTCCTAATATTTTTAGCTTTGAATATTTTAGATTTTGTTTATATTACATAGTGTAATTAATTTGTGAAATTAGGTCTAACCGAACACAAAAACGACTACTACGCAAATACTATCTGGCGTATTATTATAAAACTTGCACCATTTTGAAGATAACTTAATTATCTATCTTTTTATCTACGATTTTTTTCGAATAATCCGGTTTTTTTGCTTTATCGAATAAAAAATTCGTGCGCGGCGCTCTATCGGAAGACGTTTAAATTATTCAACGTTTTTCGATAGAGCGCAGTTATCTGAAATCATAAAAAATAAAATAAATAAAATAAATAAATAATGATAATTGCATAAGTTGTTAAAAATGCTATGCAATAGCTTTACCGCGGCAGTCCCCGAGTGCCACACGTATATTTTTTTTATTACCTAATTGTAATTATATTTACTACTTGCTTTGTATTTGGTTTTATAATATCTGTTGAAGTTTTATTTTGTATTGTTTTTGTTTCTTGTATATCTTCTATCTTCTTATATATATCATATTCACACACTTTTGTATTCATACTTATTATCAGCATTGTTAAACAATCCTTCCATTTAATTATAAAGAACATTATATTAAAATACTTTTTTTAATTAAAACTGAGTTGACGAACAATCGAACTCATTACGGTGGTCAAGACTTGGCGGAATATGAACATGTGTCCTGTTTCCAGTTGTCGCCACGTCCAAGTTCTGACGATGGTTACTTTACAAACTCCTCAAAGTTGACATGAATCCGCAGAAGGCTATATGAATCCAGCAAGCGATTCTTAGATTGATTATATGACTACTCTGTAGCCTCGTGCATGCCAATAAACCGGTCCAATCTGTCGATAAATTGAAAGAAAGAAAACGAACACCTTGATTATGATGAATTTTATAAATAGGAGAGCGTTGCGCGTATGACAGCCAGTTCGCTCGTGGCGCTTACAGCGGTTAAGTGTTCCCACTCACCGCCAATTCTCAATAACAAATTGGATTTACTTTCGAACCGAGTGATATTCTCCCGCCGTCCAATTGAGCAGAGCGTCGACAAACCTTTACAGAATTAGTTAAATGATTCACTGTAGCTCTTGACAGAATTCCACAATTTTATCAAGGGCCTTGAGAGGGAAATAATGATCTGCAGAATTTCGTAAGTCGAAATGTTTTATTACTTAATTTTAATCGCTCTGCGTTCATCTTACATAAATAAACAAAGGGACATTGCAGTCCATTGCTCGTTTTGTAGCAGCGAATATAACCCACCTCAATATATAAGTAAACTGCATGATAACCCGAATATTAACTTTCAAAAATACATCGTAGCCCATGACGTTGCTGATTTATGGGGAAAGCGTTTACTTGCAAAAGCTTAAATTTGCGTCAACTCGGTCAATGGCGCTTTTGAAATAAGATATTGATTTTATAGATTGAGTAGAATAGCTCTGGCTGTGAATACCATACTATGTGGAATGACCTCATTTCTTAAAAAATAATTCCTAATATCAAAGAAGTTCGTAATACCAGGAAAACTAAATCATGAATGTACCTAGATCACTTGCCTCTTCCTTCCTCTTATGCTGAATCGAACATTGGATTCAGAAATATGTTAAAGAGGGCGATATTTAACACAATTATTAAAATTTTATAATTAAATAAAATATATTACTATTTATCTACTGTTTGCACTTGTACTTATTTATACCAACGTACCTGTCTCAACTTCAATTATCGTACTGGTAAATTGTTAAAACGTGGACACCCATCAATTTAATGTATTTATTTTTTACTATGTTCCTCCTTCCCTTCATGGTCCCTCCCTTCCTATCCTCTTTCTTTTCTCGTTTTTTAAGCTATTGCATAGCTTTTATCGCGGGCCTAGGCCAGCGCGGCGACCGAATGAAGAAATTTCTTAACGAAAATTAATGATTTTAAACTGATAATTACGTCTAAACGAGTACTGCTTACGATTCGAAAAAAATATATGTTAAACAAGAACATTTTCCTAATATTCTTAGCTTTGAATATTTTAGATTTTGTTTATATTACAAGTGTAATTAATTTGTGAAATTAGGTCTAACCAAACACAAAAACGACTACTACGCAAATACTATCTGGCGTATTATTATGAAACCTGCACCATTTTAAAGGTAATTTAATTATCTATCTTTTTATCCACGAATTTTTTCGAATAGTCAAAGAATATAATCCGGTTTTTTTGCTTTATCGAATAAAAAATTCGTGCGCGGCGCTCTACCGGAAGACTTTTAAATTATTGCGAATCATTTGCTTTCGCAGCCGCAAATGATTCGGAAAAATTTCGCAGTTATCTGATATCAGAAAAAATAAAATAAATAAATAATTATAATTGCACAAGTTGTTCAAAAATGCTATGCAATAGCTTTACCGCGGCAGTCCCCGAGTGCCACACGTATTTTTTTTCTTTCTCTTATCATTTAGATAATCTTGATGTTATCATTTAGTGGAAAATTGTCTTTGGTGTAATTTGTATATCTATCTTGTTTGGCTACTTACTTTTATACACTGTTATTTTCCTGAATAAAAGAAAAAAAAATGCTAAGCTTTCCGATATATTCAATGCACTATGCGAAATTTAAAACCTGAAAACTTCTTCTCAACTTATAAAACATATTTATCTCGTAAACCTTCATTCTTAGAATGAGGATCTTTATGCGTGGAAGTAATTTGCAACATTATTTATACATATGAGACATAGCTCCTTATGACGAAATCTTCTATTCTTTACTTTTCAGAAAGTAAATATGAACGCCTAAATTTTAAAATAATTTCCTCACCAGGATGTTTCAACACACATGTTCCAAGCCTTTACTCATAAAATCAATGTATTTAAAGTCATCGGACTCAAAATGACCTTTCAAAAATAAACATCAAGAAGATCAACAAATATGTATATTTAATATTATCCTCAAGTTCGACAGAAGCACCAATAAAGAGTTATGTTTAAGACAATGAATTCAGCTCGTATAGGAAGCTTTTGAAAATCTCAGGAATGGCCTCAAAATAGAAGGATGAAGATGACTTTATTAAAACAAAATGTGTCTCAATCTTCCGATTATGGTCGCAAATCGTGCTTAATGATCGAACACATCAACCCTGCCAGCCGTTAAATTTCACAATGTGCGATGGAAAGAGTCATATCTTGCTATTGTGTGACCATACTACGAGATAGCCCACTAATTTGCGATAGAAATTTTATAGCACTTGCATAGCGATTGTTGAATACGCACCGGACGCAGGTGGGGAAATTCATGGCTGGACTGAAAACACAATATAAATAAAAAGCTACAAAAGTCAGTTGATTTTACAGTTTATTAATTAGTAGACCTGTTCGAAGGTAAACATTAAATTTCGTGTGTGCTTGCTCAATATTTTATTTATAAAAATGGCATATATACTTTCGTCAAGGAATTTACTATTATTATATTAAAAACATTATATAAAACTTGAATGATTTATGAACAAAAGAATAAAAGTGTTAAACATATAATAAAAGTAAGTAAGTACTTAGGAGTAGAAAATTAATGTAGAAAATAATAATAATAAAATTAATAGAGTGGAAAATAAATAAATTATAGGCAGAAAATGAAAATCTCAGCGAATAAAACCAAATGAGAGTAAAATATTTATTCATAATAAAATTTTACGATCACGTTTACAATGTCCAATATTTCTTAAATTCCTTGTCGTCCCTCGTTTACAAACCACGTTGTAAGCAGCCTTTCAAAAGAGTTCTATTTTTGCGCGATTCAAGTTACCAGGAAGGGCATAGAAAAACCTTGGGGCAATGAATGTGTATAGAAGCGCTGACCAAAGCTAGTATATATTTATTCTGGGTACTATAACTTTATTGTCGTTGGAATATTTTGTTGATATTGGATTTTCAGAGAAATTATTTGTCTGATTAAACCTACTATATGTTAGTGTAGTTTATTAATATAGATACCTAGTATCTAAAATATTATACTCATTGAAAAGATCTTCCGAAGGATAATGATACAGCTTTCGCATCAGAATCATAAAAAAAGGCCTTTAGTGCAATATTTAAAGGGTAAAGAATAGTTTCAGAACATCCACCCCATAATATTACCCCGTAGCTCAAGGTACTCTCTCACTATGCATACTACACGCTTTTTAGTCCTCTGGATACTAAAATATTTCTCACTTACTTGAAGGTATATCCTAGTTTACGCACTTTAGGTGCAAATATTTCTGTGTGTTCTTGCCCATCTTAGTTAAGTTGAAAATGAATATTGGCAAAACAAAATCTGACAATAGAGATAGCGGGAAAGAATAGAAGATTTGAACGTTTAATAAGACAACACTTCGAAACAGTTCAACCGATATTATGATGTGCCATCCCGGTTTTCTATCGAAAGCATCAGAGTAACACAATGAGCCATGTTATGATGTTTTCATCATATATCCATCCATATTTCTCGATTGAAAAAAAAGATTCAGTGGGAGACCTGAAATATGCGGTATTGTGGAGACTGCATTCAGTTCTATTGAATTAAATCTCTAGAATGGAAATGCAAAGAACATATTGCCAAAATGCAGAATGATACATTTATAGGACTTTTATAATGTCGCCAAAATAGAACCACGAAATTATGGAGCCATGCGATGAATTATGGAGCCATACTATGTACGAACGGCAGTAGATATACAGCAAGCACGTGATTGAGATATAATATCATGGAAAAAATAAGGAAGGCCTTTGCTTGTGTTGATATAGACTAATATTTTATTTATTTATTTATTTATTTATTAAAGAAAAGCACATTTTTCACGGCAGTACATTGTACGTTTAACATTAGAGGCTTAAATATAAATAATAGCAATATAGAAAGCACCGCAGATCACAATTTTTTGAAATCAACGCCGCCTAACTATGCCTAGGCCCGTACTAAGGCAAGCGTACCAAGTAGATAGTGGCTTGTGCATACTTTAGAATACTTAATTTAAAAATATGCTAGGTATCAAAAACTATTAAAGATTAACTAATAATAATAAACATTGTAATTTAGGTGTAGTGTGATGTACCTGTAGTGTGCTGGAAAAATAACATTCAATAAATGGTGAAATAATCAAATTGAATAATAATAATATAATGTCGTAAAAAATACACAAAAATATAAATAATAATAATAATGAATCGAAATAAATGGAAAAATGATAACGCAATAAATAGTTATAAAATCAAATTTAAATAGTCCGAGGATACAATTGTATATAAAATGTCCATGTTACTAGTTTATATATATTTCAATATAATTTAATTAAAAAAAGAACAAAAACGCAAGAACAGCGATTTAATTAAATAATAAGAATAGTAATTCAATTATCCGTGATATTCTACTGCTGTCGTTAACGTTCCATTCATAATGATTTAAGATTTGGTTTTACACCAGTCACACATAGTGGTAATTAGGGGGCTATTTATGTTAAATGTTTCATTAGTATCGCCTACTAAACAAAGTCCACCTACATGCCTACTCGTGTTTGTAACTTGTTCTGCATTTTCGATCAAATTGCAATGAATCGGGTCAGCTTTGGATTAAAAAGAGTGAAAGACTACGCATATGTAGTCAAGAGGGAGAGGTCTTCGGCTTCAGCTAGTGCGGCGAAGATCGAGTATATACTCAAAGAATGTGTTTTACTTGTACTTAGGTAATATTTATAGTCTGACCAGATAATCCTGCTAAGGTAATAAAGTAGAAAATAATGAAGCCAAGCAGCTATTTGGAGTACTCCCCGAAATATTCTAGAATATGCTCTATATAGATAAGATTTTGCTTCATCGGGGAATTGGTACACTTATACTTCTTCTTTGAGTTTACTAAAAACTTCGAAATGGTTAGGGTAATAATAAAATACAAATATTTAATAAATAACAAGAAAAAAAGTTTAATTAATAAATATAACAATTAAATAACGTTTAAGCTAGAAGAATAAAATATTTTTGCAAAGGTCGTAAGGAAAGGATTGTTGCAAAGGTCCTAAAGTTTGTATGGAACAGCCATAAAATTTTATGGCAATGTTTATTAAAGGCGTCTGAATTTTTATATACATTCGGGTCGACCAGCAGATTAAAGGCTCCTGGCCCCTTACCTTAAAATGACGCTGTCCAAATGAAGCACTCAGTCGAGGAATCTCTATATTGTTTGCTATATATCGTCTTGTTCTGTGTACTAGCTGTGATACCATTCAATCAGTATGAAAATGTACACAATTAAGGCAGAATTTATACTATAGGGTTGTCTCGTTATCAAGCAGCTCTCATTTAATTTTATTAATAACATTTTGGCTACCTTCAAAATGCTATTAATTAATTTACTTTACAAATTTACATTATGTTTTTTTCACCATACCGACAAGGTGATTCCTTACAATCATACTTCTTGAACACTGTATTTACAGTATTTGTAGTGAGATCGGGCAGCTTTAATTTTTCAGATTAACTTTAATGCTGCAATCCACACATGCTTTCTATAAGTTAGGTGATTTTTTTGAGCATGCCAATTCCTTCAAATGGGAATAACATTAATATGTAACTTTCAGGTACCTCATTTTAGTTCTTATTGTTTAATTAAAATATTATGAATTTAATATTTAATATGTAGATTACAATGTGTAATGTAACATACCTGATCATATACATACATACGTTGTTTTTACCAATTTTGTTTTGATACTTCCTATTGTGTGATTAGTTTTTGTATAAAGTGCTTGATGACTATTAATAATCTTATAATAATTATCTATTTTATATGTATACTCATGTACATGGATTCAGCTCTATTCTTTTTTTTAAATTTTATTTGTCTGACGTGTAAAGCCGACTTTAGTCAACGCTATTGTCGAATTAATATTTATGCTTTAATAGTTTTATATCTACATATAAACTGACGAATTCTAATATGCGATAATTAGCTTTAATTCATAATTCATGCTTTTATTGTATATTCTGAATGAATAAATTGAATACTGAATACTGAATGCGGATTTTTTAACGATTGTTACATGACTCTTTGAATAAAAAATTTTTTGATCGGCGTATAAAACTTCTTATTATTACATTTACTGAATTATTAATTTTACGTGGTTTTAACGTTTTAAATGGGATATACGGGAGAATGTATAACAAAATTACAAAATCCGTTCTTCGACTGTTATTAGATTACATAAATATAGCAATCTCAACGTGCTTCAAAGCAGTTCGGTTTCGCGCGCCCATCGCTGCATCGAGAGAGCCAATCTATCTATGCGCGTGCGCATATTAAAATTGACGGCAGATTGTTTATATAACCCAGCGAGCATTGTTCTTCGTCAACAGTATGTCAAGTTGGTTATGCAAGTGCCGGTTACCTACATAAAAGTCCACGCCAGAAAGTAGTGCTCGTAAACCGGTAAGCGACTAACGGATTCCACGACGATCTTTTCGCAACCGATGTGAACCCACTACCATGTTATTAAACCCGAGATAAATCGACGTCGGAGTTGCCAGCAATTCTACTTCATTTCCTTACCAACTCAGAGGGGTTGGTAGTTGGGAAAGGCAGGCTATCAATGCAAAGGCTTCATATTTTAATAACAAAATCTCCGTGGATATCTAGTTTCACTTTACCAACCGATCAGGAGGGAAAGTATTGTGACAGCGCATTTTTCCTCATGTGTCCGTGTCTCTGCGTGTATGTATTCCTCTATAATAGCACCCAAATGCTTAATCCGATTGATCTAAAATTTGGTATGCTGGCTTCATTTGGTCATGGCAAGAGCTGAAAAGATTGTGGTTGAGATCTGTCTACTGTGCATTTGACTCGAAATATTGGACTTATAGACAATCTGGTACACAGATGCCTTGCTGGAGCGAAATCACATTGTGAAAGTTTGGTTGGGATATCTCATATACAAGCTGCAATAATAATATTTAAATTACGCTATACAGACGTATGGGGGAATAAAATATTTAAAATTTCCACGTCGCGCATTTGCATTTGGAATTATTAGATTAACGGCGACTCACGTTTGAAATTTAAATATCCATTGCGTTGTGTCGCTAGTTCGAAATTCGAATGTTTAACAGCGAATTTTAGGTCGAAGCGCGTTTGCAATTCAAGTTTAAATTAAATGGGATGACGTCCTAAGCTACTTGCCGGTAAAGTCTAGGGGTGACACAACCGTCTTTTTTAAATACCAACGATTGTCCGATCTTATGACTTTAGAAACTTTATATAGATCTGATATAAAGTTAAATCCTACTTTTCTGATCGAGAACAATTTCATATCAAGAATAAAGAATTGAACGATCACGGCAGGTTTTTTTAAAAATTAAGTTTTTAGTGACTAAGTTTATATGCAAGGGAACTTAATTAGGCATATAACTTCGCTTTAGCTTTATTTATTGCTTGGTTTTTTCTGCGCCTTTGTATGTATCTGAATTAATGAAGCTATAGCATTATATGTGCAATAAGATAGACGCGTTTAAAATGTGCCTATACAGGTAAAATAATATGGATTGATCGAATCCAAAATAAAATTGTTCTTGAAAGGCTTACAACGAAGCCAGTGATAATTACGAATAATAATAATATTATTATTTTATTTTGAGAGAAAGTAGCAAAAAGATATATACCTACACAAAATACCAGTACTATGGTAAATTATTTTCTGTGTATTTTCGGTGTACATAGTTTTAAATTTGAATAAAAACTAATTTACTTATAATTTCTTATTCCCACTGATATATAAATTCATACATACACCTAATTATAATATTTATGCAGTAAATATTTCAATATTAACATTATAAAGATTAACATTATAAAGACCTGCAAAATACACTATTATCGACAAGTAATTCTCGATTCTTTATTTCGTACATCAAACAGTATTACAGTGAATAATTATGATTAAAAAACCATTTTAATAGAAATAAATCCGATTAAGGAGTTTCGTAGAAATTACATTAAAAATAATAAAACTAAAATATTACTGGTGCCTAAAAGATGTTGTGTATAGGGTGTGAAGATGAGTATGTGAGTGTGTGACTAGGTATCTAGAACTAGAGTTGTCAACTACAACGGGCGAACCCGTCACCTCAGGAAGTTCTCCCGTGAAGTGAACGCAGAAGACTCGGACAAAACAGTCCACCGTCAAACATGCCCGTAAGAGGCCAGCGCCTTAACCGCGAGATAACTAGGTGTGTTACCCAGCGGGCTTACACTCACCTTACACGCCCTTACTTCCAATTGCGACCAGATTAGTCCGGTCTCTCGATTGGTTACGAGTTCGAGGTCGCTTGCGCGTTCCTCTCCCTTACGAAGCGGTGAAACGGTGTATACCGAATCTATCGCGGACTACGGCATCCTTTGCCCGGCTGTTCACCCAGGATCGGGTAGCCGATGGTCATTTCAAAAGCAGTCGCCGTAAGGTCCGCAACCACCCCCGCTCTATAGAAAGCAGTACTGCTTCCAGACTCCCCCGACTGTTAGTCAGAATGCACAGTCGATTGGCTTACGCCGCGCGGTGCGCAGACCGTCCAGGAGCGCCAGAAGTTTGATTCCTAGAGGAAACTAGCCCTAAGACCAGAGTCCTGCTCGGGCTTGCAGTTCATGCGTGGAGACCGCCAGATGGGTGTTGACCAGTGAGTGTGACCAACCCTGAACAGAATGGGTCTTCGTGGCCAACTCAGCAAGGGCCCATTAGCTAAACTAGGTATCTAGAAATGTTTGATATATAGTGTAAATATTCTTATGGAAACATAGATTTCTTTTTATAAATTTATATTAAATAATATTAATCATGGCCATTAAAGCTTAATAATAAAAAACAATAAATTAACATTAGGTGACAATTAGTTATTAGTACTGATCAGAATTTGGGTTACGAAATATTTTTGGACTTATAAAATTACTATATTAAAATTGTCAATCCCATGTAAATGGGTATTATAAAGCTCACATCAGTTTGAGAGCTGACCATTGAAATAGGACGAAGAAGGTTGCGACGGTAATGTGAATAAAGAATATATCAAAACTGAATACTTTTTCTATATTTTTCGTTTTGTTTTTGTCTTGAATATTTAAGGCGATATGCATGTAAGAAGGCCACAGGGATGAAGGTATATGTCCTGGTTTCAATGGTATGGGAACAATACGCGTCCATTGTTTCGATTGAGCAGTCGGTAATATTCAGATAACCAAAATGGTCGCCAACCATCGCAGTGGAAGACTGAAAAAAATATCTTAATAATGTAATTATATTATATATGAATTATACATGAAAAAAATATCTCCAATAAAGCAGTTATTGCTTTCTTAATGCGTTTTTTTTCTCGTTGACTATTTATCTGTTTATGGTGTCTTGCAATGAGAGCATAATCACTATTTTCATTATTTTTTTAGGTGAAACTGAACTAGTTCGAGAAAAAAGAGTCCTTATTCCGATTTGGGTGCTGTGAAATTGATTACACTACTGAATACTGCATATAATATGTTTGAACTCCAAACCATCGATATAAATACGTATATCGATGTTCTGACGGTCATCGGCTTTTCGCAGCAGAAATAAAGCAGAAAAGTCCGATTTTCCGTCTTCTAGAGGCAACCGCGTTAAAACATAACACTACCAAATATTTAATCTGTCAGTTGCGCGTTGGTTTCACATTACTTTTGAGACACTAAAATACTATACTTAGAAAGTTTAAACGCGTTACAGTACCTACTCTAAGTTTATTTTTAAACCCTTTAATGTTTATAATAATATTGTAATATATAACATTATTAGTACAATAGATTGTGTTAGTTCAAGTTTCTACTCGTATACTTACAAGTTTCGATAAAGCTGGCACAAACAAAAACTATGCACACAATGCAGGTCTAAACGCAGGGCGGCAAAGAGAGGTTCTCTCAATTTATTGGAAAATTACTGAAGTGAAGAAGATTAATATATAATTTATTCATTATATTTTATTGATTTTGATTTGAAAATTCTCCATATCAGAGGGGAGGGGTCAAAAGCTTAGAATGTAATCTCGTGGTTTGTAAGAAGACCCTTGGAAGGAGCAAAAATGTAAGGTCATCCTAATAATGTTCATTACTTTTTACATATATGACATTCGAACATTTTCAGAAGGATTTTACCTCTTAAAAATATAATTGATTTAAAAAGTTTGGACACATTTGTACTATCATGTGCTGACGCAGTCCTGACGAGACATTGTGAAGTTTGCATACTCGATTTTCTGTAATCTCAGGTTTTCTGTAGGAAGTAATAGCAGCAGAAAATAAACTACATATAATGTAGTCAAAAGTTAATTTAACAGGCAGTTCAATATTGATATGGGCCCGCAAATTGCGTTGCCAAACGACATTGCTCACGAGTTTTTTTTATTCAGCATTACGTACCTACTTATTTCGAAAGGCAATTGGCGTACAAGAATTTAATTGTAGTTTGGATAATTCAAGGTCCGAACTTCCACGTGGGTGGAAATAACTTATGGTCAAAATACACAGTACCTTCTTCGATAAATTTATAATCGTAGATCGATTATTATTTGAGTGGGCGTATTAGTAATTTTGAATATCTCGTTTGTTCTGTCACTGCTAGGTTTAATGTTGTTTCATTTGACACAAATGCCCAATGTTCAAATTTCTTCAAATAAACATTTTTTTTGCTGGCAATTTTTTGTTTGTCAGTATTTATACGATAGAATTAAACCCGAATCAAGCTACCTCTTACGGACAATATATTGAAATTATTTTTACACGACTGGCCAACAAAAAAGGAGTGTAATGTGTTCAGGGTTCATCTATGTATGTTTTCCGAATCTATATTCCACTATATCTTCTAAGCGCTTGAACGTTAAATCATCTTGAGTGTCATAGGGTGCTTTAACTGTCCAAATATCAAGTAAGTAGTTGTCTAAATGTCCAAATGTCAATAAATTATCAAAAATAATCGTAATAAAAGGTCTGATTTAGTACATTCCGGAATTATAGACGTATCTATATGAATAAATACATAAACCACAAATATTTCATGAAAAAACCGTAATAAAAATAATTATAAATACAATAGTTCACTTTCTGTAACGGCAGTTGTGTTTTTATTCTATAATTATGTTAATGTATTGACATTTGGACATTTAGACAAGTATTTTTTTGACATTTGGACAGTTTAGTTACCTATGACACTCGGGACGACATAACGATTTTAACAATATCACACTTCTAAATTGGTTCAATAGTTTGGAAGTTATGGTGGAATAAAAATCAGGGTTTTATCACTAATATATATATACTGGATTTTTTTTGAGTACAATTGCGTAGTTTTATAGTTTTCCATTATGTGGGATTGGACTATTTTTTTTTATTTTTTTTTTTCGTAAGAACCAAAATCGTCTATTTAAAAATCGGTAAAATTTTGTGGAGTGTAATAATTAAACACTATAATTTATTTTGCTAAATTAATATTACAAATATTTCTCTTATACTAGGCCTACCGAATCTATTCCTGACGACCGCGAAGAGGAAGAACGAAAAAAAAAACTTTCAAATGATAAATGTCAACACGCATCGCATAACACGTCCATTTATATTGAAGACGCTGCTTTCTCCTTATATGAGATCAAAGGGTCGCGGCACGCACGCTTGACACTCGGAAGGACAAAACGATTCTAATAATATGACACACTTCTAGATCGGTTCAAGCGTTTAGATGTTATGGTGGAATAAAGAAACGGAAACATACATAGATGAATCCTCAACACATAACACTCCTTTTGGTCAGTCGTGTAAAAAAATATGTAATGATATGCACTGCAGTTCCATTAAACTTTTTACTAGATGTACCACAGATGCACTGCATTAGACTGTTTACTAGATAGATAGATAGATAAAAGTTCTTTATTGCATATCTTACAGCCAACTTTCATGGAAGTGAAAGTATGTAAATCCCAGTAGTGTATCTAAAAAAACTAACAAAAATTAATCAATAAAAAAAACATAAAAAATTTAGAGACATTTAGATTTAGATTTGGGAATTTGTTTAAAAAAAACATTTAGGATTTAGAGAATATTTTAAGGAGCAGGATTGGATGTGATGGGATGAGACGTAGGATAACCAGGAATGAAGGGACATGAAACGAACATTTACTCCTCAGTTATGTCGTTTTCGTGGGGTTAGATATTGCTTATTTAGAAAGCAAACAATGCCTTTATCTTATTATGTTATATTAAAAAAAAAACAATGATTCAATTAAATTAAACTAGATTAACAAGTAATAGCAATAAGGATCATAAAGTCGTGATGCAATTATATTACATCGACTGGTCTGAAAGGTATGTGCATTCTTTATTTTGACATAGTTGACTGTCATTCGCATGATCTTGATACTTGACTGTGGCCTTCATTTCATATAGATAACATAACATTTCCTCCATTCATCAATGCAAATCACCGTCATCAAATCTAGTCAAATAAAATACTGTTTTATTGAAATATAATATAACCTCATTTGTTCATTGACAGCGTTTCAGTAAGAAGCAACTATCCATAACCTGAGATTAGTTATCAAGAAGATTATAAGCTCTAGTAGTGCAGTTACAGAAGTTTTTCGTATTCGATCCTTGCGCCTGGCCGTTTACGAAATGAAGCATTTCGGAAGGCATATATAGGATTTTTTCAAATATAATATAAGGAGGATAAAATTAATCTAAATCGTCCGTATATTTATAAATATATTATTGCAGAGATACATTTAATTTTAATGAGACTCAAACGCTTATTGCGATTTTGAAATGGGTACAAGGATCTAATGAGAATATTTTGGCATAGTATCAAGGTGCCAGTTGAAGATTTATTTGTTTATTATCTCTAAAAATGTTTTAAAATAGCTATAAAATAATGAACAAGGTTGTAAAAGTAGAGTATCCCCGTGAAACTATTCAGAACTCGGTAAAAACTTGAAAGTGGTAATCTACCTCGCGAATGGGCGAGTGCTATGGTTATCCCATTTTAAAAAAAGGCGACAATCTAGACCCTGCCAACTACAAAGGAAAAATTGCCGAGAAAAGCTTTGGACTTCCCTGCTGCAACACAATATTTTATCTAATGATCGATGCGGATTCACAAGCAGAAGATCGGCGAATAAAATCTGCTTATAAATCTGGATTACGATTGCCGTCAACCTATTGATTTAATATACCTAGACTTTGAAAAGGCTTTTGGCCAGTTGTCAATCCTACAATCGTTGAGTAAGCTGGGAAATCTGCTCAGAAACACTTTTGGAATAAATCAGAGCAGTTCTGGCGAATAGCTATGGCTACATATTAGCAAAAAACATTCTGAAAACGACTTATGAATAACGTATCATTAAAGGGAGTCAGTCCAAGACAAGTCAGAAAAATCATGAACTGTTACAGACAGCCTTCAAATCGCGTGATTTAAAATGGAAACCATGCATTGCGGACATCAAAACATCAAATTCTATCACATACCTTGCCAAATAAAGTTTGTCTGTTCATGACCACTGGTATGTTATGTCAATCAACTGGGACATAACCCGTTCTAGGACGGATATTTTTTTATTGTTGGGAATCACAAATAAACAAGTCGCTTAAAAGAAATATCGGACGCTTAATAGCCATTTCTTAAAGTTTGACTTAAGAAGACTAACAAGTTATCTATTTTTGATGTCTTCACATAACATATAAAAACATCTAGGTGTAATAAAATAATTATGCTTCTGACCAACTGATGTTTTCATTCTAGGAACTATAAGGTTATTGGCATATTTTTTTCTAGTTCTATTCTTTGTCGGTCTAGTACAAAGCGCTTACAGTAATTAGTTTTAAGTATAAAATTAAGTATTGTAAATTTCATATAAAGTTGACTGCAATCCAGAACATGGATATTATATTGGGTTAAATGGTTGACTCTAAGATAAGTCCGCCTTTTGTGCATAAATTGGCTTATTTTATAAAACCAGTGTAATATTCATTAAGTTATTTTTTTATAGCAAAATAAATTTATTATTTTCTAATACTCGCACATATAACACAATATTAGCAATAAATTATTTATTAGATATTATTATAAAATTATATCAATAGAACTACGCTTATCACATTTGAATGACTACATAATTAGAGACCAATAATCGCATTATATCGGAAAACACTCCAATTGCTAAGATTTGACAGTAAAATAATTTATTTTTCAAGTAACTTTTTCGCCTCGATTTAATCGGAATTGATTCAATTGAGAGTTTGTCGGTATATAATCTCTGCACTTGTATGCAGTACTGTATGAATATCTAATTTATGAAAGGAATTATATGTCGATCCAATTTATTAAACTGTTATCTTATCAAAACGTATAAAAACTCGTATTCTGCATCAAGTATTATAGTTTTAGAAATATCTATTTCAAACATATTTTCACGAGATATATTAATTTCTCTAGAAAAAATCATCCTAATTTGATTACCAAAATAAGAGCTATATATAAGATCTATAGCTATATACAAGATCAGACCCAAATGACGAAAGTCAGAACCCACAAAACCGCACCCCAAAGATTTCGAAAGGTGTTCCTTAAGGATCAATACTTGGCCCCTTTCTCTTTATCGCCTACATCAATGACATCTCTGATGACGCATCACGCCCCTGTGGTGACATAATTTCCCCGATGATACATCCCTTATCTATTACATACGAGTAGGTACATCCAACCAGAGAAAGATGAATAAATATACTCTATGACTGACGCGAGGAGCGATGCGGACAATTTTATGGTACAGTATAATTTCACCGGTACAATGAAACATTTAATTTGAGTAAAAAAATCACAGATTGTTACACCGTCTCCTAGCGAAGGTATTTCAAAATTGTTCTCATCAAAGTTATCTCAAAGTTGTTCGCTCTCAAAGACGCTGCAAGACATTTCAATTAATGTTTTTTGTTTCTACTCTTTATTGTGAAATTTCACAATAGCCGGGTTTACTGTCATACGACAATCTCTTACAACCAACCCTATTATGAAGTCTGTATATGTATGTGTGCGTGTAGCATGTGTGTGCGTGTCTTGTTATTGCAATCAGTCGTCAGGATTAAAATGCAATTCCGTTAACTTTATCCCAACGGAAAATGGTGACCCAGTCGGGAATCGAGCCCAGAACCTTACAAAGGTAAGATCAGGCGACCTAGCCACTATTCCACCGGGCCGTGTAATGTAATACATTGTGGGTACGTGCTTTTCCTTGAGATTTTGAGCCTGGACACCTTTTTTTTTGTCGGTCGACGACTCTCGAATGTCCTTTATATTAGATACTAATAACTGCAGAATCCTTTATTTCTCTGACCCCATTATAAATCAAACCCTTATCGGAGTTTCTGATGTTTTCATAATACTGCAGCGCTTTCCTCTCTTAACACTCTATTAGTCGCGGGTCTTTCACGAACATGTATAGTCTCTAGGGTATCTAAGAGATACGTTCGTTCATAAATTTTTACTCGGTTTATTTTTATCTGAAATTTCAAAGAAAAAAATCCTAAAAGATTTGGATCCGTAAAATATATTATGAAACAAAATTATTTAATAAATGTATTTGATTTTTTTATTGTTACCATGCTTCAAGAGAACGGGTTGCCTTTTTTGAAGCTATAAGGAAAGAAGCGCTTCATAGCGAGATAAAAGGCATTTATTGCCAAGCTGTTATATCTTGCGGACTACTTTAGAGTTTTGTTTTTCTTTGTTTGATCTATTAATATTCTTTATGTTTCACAATTTTCTACACACTATCACGTATGTGAGTTTAACTTTAGCAAAGATTTTTATTTCAAACAAAGGTTTGCGAGTATTGGCATGTACCGAGGGTAATAATGTCCTAAAAAATATTTGTTTGGCATTGACCTGCTTCACAGTACCGGATTACCCTAGCAGAAGTAGCATTTGCATCAGAAGGCTCCTGATCTCATGCACCATACAAGTATTGATACAGTTTACAAGCAAGAACTGCTGTGTTATTTCAACTAAGTGATATTTCACGTTTCACACATTCGCTTTATTTGGTTTCCAAATATGCGAGAAGAAGATCATCGTCAAGAAGCAGTCATTTCTTCGATACTGTTGAAAGTAAGTCTTCATTAATGTTTTCTAGGCGAGAAAAATGCCTGTAAACGTAAATTAAAAAGTAGCATCTACGTAAGACTGCCTTGGCAAATACCTCGTCAAATGTGCAGCTCGCCCGATTATTCTTGATCCATCCGTAAAGGATCTTATATAGCTTGGATCTGGCTCGCATGTATCACAACCTTTGCGAACTTGTTGCTCGACTCCTAGACCCCGAATTGATGTCGAGCCGCTTTTGATAGTCACCAATATCAGCTACGCGAATGCTTTATGTAAAGTTCAGCTGTTATGTATGTGTATCAGTGTCAGCCACTCTTATAACTGGATCGTTCTCAATTCGCTTACGATTTTTATGTAACGCCCGCAAGAGGTCCGGCTGGTCGGCCGCGGCCGGCCGCTCGATCGGATTGACGCAATGAACCACAAGCCGAGTAGTTAGTTATTTTACACGCAAACCAATTAGTATAACCCACTAAAGGCGGCGTGATATTGTAGACGCTGTATTTCAACAACCCCTCTGCTTTAAAATTCTCGTGGTTAAGAATCAATGATTGCTTTGGTGGGATTTTCACTGCCTCTTCATAGTTCATTTTTTCCTTATCCTTCCTAAAAGTTATCAAAATTCCGAAAAATTGGAAATCTGTTGGATAAAGATCTTCTGAAATTTGAGACGGTGTTGATGTGAAGCGTATTGTCGTGCACTGTAGCTTAATCATCGAGCTTTTCTATATATTTTTAGTTCTTGGGAGTACATATTTGCGTTAACTAACGAAATAAATAGTAAATACATCGCGCACATATGCTGAACATCAATAGATAATAAAAGTTCTTAAAAAAAACATTGACTGACTCTACGAGTTTCTTTATCCTCTATATGAAACCACCAAAATAAACCTTATTTTCTTAAATTGCGTTTGTTGGATACCTGTAGAAATTTGTTGTACAGTCCAAGATGACACATCAAATAGAAAGAAGACGTTAAGTGTAATCGTAGCCAGACCGCCAAAAGTTGTAATGGAATTCACTGAAGCAAGACCACATACTCGAAAATAGCGCAAATTTTCATCTTACCATTATTGCACACACTTAAACGTCCGAAAAATAGCAATTATAGAAAGACAAATAATTGACCTTCAAAAGGGTTTAACACCCTTTTGAATTAAAATAAATTTTAATTTGTAATTCCAACTCCGATCTAAGTTATTCAAAACAGTTGACAGTGTGAAAAAACGTCTATTACAAAGATAAGAACATAGTATACAATACATAGGTAAGGACGACAAATCGTTCTATATAAATGTAAGTCTTACAGATAAAAGGTAATACCTACCTTAAAACCATTAAGATTTTTTGTTGAAATCAAATTATATTAGTATTAAAATATTTAATTCGATAAGCAACGTGACCGAAAGCATTTGAAAAAACTAAATACATTATGTAATATGAAATTGTGTAATACATACATTGTAATTTCCTTATTTAAAGATATGTTTTAAAAAATGTATATTTTGGAAATCCCTCTTCTATCCATGAATTACTACTTCTTTAAATTCTTTACAGAATAATAGACGTATTGAAAAATAACAAGAGGAATTTTAATTTTAATTTTAATTTTAATTCTAATATTTTTAACTATTTTTATTAATATTATTATTATTTTATTATTTTTTTTAATTCATTTATTTTTTTCCCAACATGACTATGAAGTATTAGGTATCATTACACATTATTCAGTTACCTAGATTAAAATAACTCTTGAGATACATACTACTATTTATTAGAGTTATTAGATTCATTTTATTTTATTTTTGCCTTTGCCATTCATTTTATTATATTACTTTGATAAGTGTGCGCACAATTCACAATTCAAAACTTACAACGAACATAGTCGAGTCTACTTTGGTACGGGCTTCGACCTAGTCAGGCAGACTTTGTATATAGCCATTTTAAGCATTACTTTCCGAAATAATGTTATTCTTATTCTTATTATTATTCTAGATATGAGTGGGATTAAAACAGATTTTTAAATATACTGTACTGAAGGACTTGTCTCCTAATACCTATGTTTTATTAGAGTAAAGAACCTTCCTATTCAACTGACGTTCATAACGTATCCATGCCACTATAATAATATGTCCAAAAGTCACCATTTTTTGTATTTTTCAAACACGCTTCGGAAACGTAATCTAACGAAAGTGAAAGATTCGCGAGAGAAGAAAGTTTCGCAATTACATGGAGCTTGGAGATGTCTACGCCTAGTTATAATGTTTAAATGAAGCCAAAGCACGGGGTCAATCCGAGCGCAGATGATTCGACCCCTCACTTGAGAAAGTAACATTAAATGTCTATTGACGGGCAAGACGTATTATTATGCTATTGCCTATTGCTTAGGCCAGTAGTAGCCAACACGTGGCCCGCGGGACACTTTTCGTCTCGCCGGGGAATTAATGATGTTTGAACACACCTTGTTCATGCTATGGTGCAGCAGTAAACCAAATACAAAACCGAGTATGCATTTTCTTCTGTTACGACTTCAAGAGTAGCCAGGCGAATAAAATCCTAAGCCTCGCTTTACAATCAATAAAATATGAAACTGTCAGTATATAAAATTCATCAATATTTATGGTAAAATAATTAGATGTAAAATTGAAAAATAGTCAATAAATAAGGTGCCACAAACCCATGTTATTACATTTTAAATTTGATATTACATCCTTTAATTCAAATACATATGGAATCATTTATAGTACAATGTTTGTTATGAGGATTAATGCTGCGTTTCTTGATGAAGGAAAAACTCTTGATATGGCTGTGGGGGACGGTTCTCTACCGATTTGGCTACGGACCTACACCAAAAGTTAAAAAAAATCGAGTATTAAAGTTTTAATCAATATATTATAGTATAGTTTTCATAAATGAAATTCCTTGCAAGGAGATTATATGTACAAGTACGAGTATAAGAGTTAGTACATTAAGGACTATGAGCAACAAATATTAAATTTTGACAGCTTTAACTAATTTACTTTGTAAACTTTTAATTACACCTCATAGTTTTCTAGAAATATCAAAACACTTTAAAAAATGGGGTTTTTGAACCACCACGGCATTTTCGTGTGGGTGTGGGACCACCCCTCCTGCATCTATACTAAAGGGTTTCCTCCATTAAAATAGCAGGATCGAACTTTATTTGTTCCCTCAACAAACGAATTACCAGAAAATTCTTTTTTTTTATGGTAGGTGTCCAATATATCTTACAGAACAATATTATGTGGGCGAAATATGATTGAAATTTATGTATTGAAGATGTACCGCTCTGCATACATATTTAAGGTAGATACATGCAGGCAGACATACTAAATTTGTGTGAAGGCCATTTGTGCATAAATTGTCTTTTTTATAAAACCAGTGTAATATTCATTAAGTTTTGTTTTATAGCACAATAAAGTTATTCTAAATGTCTATTACTACAATGCAGGCAATGTAACATTATTCCAATGTTTTTAATATATAAAATTCTTTGGAATACAGGTAACTTGACATACAATTCCGTTAATAGGCGTAGAAATACGGTTAAACACAACCTGATTATATAGTGTATTCAGATATTTATTGATACCTTTGCGTTTTACAGTTAGGTTTCTAACCCACGCTTTATCCATCTAGGCATTTAATTAATTTTAGGGATGATATGGACAACAAACTTTTATTTTGTAGGCATATTGCAACCATTATCTAAGCCTAAAACATCATCAAAGTGAATGCACGCGCCAATTAACTATGCATAACTGCTTAGAAAAGCAGCACACTAATGATAATGATCTACTTGAAATCTATGCACTTAAAACATCTTCTTAAAAAAATGACACAAATGAACATGAGTCGCCTTTTGCTCTTCAATAAATTATGCTATAAGCAACGGCCAACTAGCGATCTGACGCCCAACTCATAGTTCGGAATTGTTTGGATAACACTCATTTCAATGTCTAAAGATGTCCGAATATGCTTAATCTTTGACGTTACACGTCGGTCTTCCTGTATGTGCTGGTATTTCACTGCTACACACAGCAATACCGCGTTATTGTGTTACAGCTGTTTTCCGACATATGAATGGTACGGTGCGAAGAGATCCATGTTGGAATTCTCAATACAAGCGACATAGTGTTATCTATGTGGCTCTCACTAGTAAATAGAAAGAAAACAACCGAGATATTGTTTTTGCAGCAGTTTTTGAAGCAGAAATTTAATCGCATTACTTTTATGTTCATTATGGACTCATCAATTTCTTTTTGCCATTACCAAAACACTAATTATACCTTTTTGTTGTAAATGTCGTTAGACATATTAAAGACCATTTTCTGCGAATTTCTATAATTTCTAGTACTAGTTAATTACCAAGTTGTGGATTCCCGGTCATTTCGTTGCGCCCTACATACAGTACGTCTAAGAATACGCAACTGAATGTGGCTACTCAAACTATACCAAAAACTGTAATAAAAGCAACCAAAAGAATGATTATTATGACAGGCCTTGGAGACCTTGACCTACTTCTAGATCAATGTTTTTTAATTGTATAGTGGCAATAGTGTGAACTAACATGTATGAATCATATTTGAATGCATACATACTCAGACATCCCTGTATGGACCATATACCAGTAAATACGAATCATCACAAAAACTAATCTCGTATTAAATAATTCATTAGTAATTCTTTCTAATTTGAATGCCGTCTTTTTAAGTTTAACGTGGGATAGTAGATGACCCAAAAATTTGCTGCTTTATCGATTGAATCGATACGCGTCTACCTCTCAATATTGCAAAATAAAAAGTCGTTTTGTCGACTTACGAAAATCGTATTTGTATGAAAAGTTGAAAATATGATATGATTGGCAACTCTAAAAAGCAGGCATTTGTAGATTGGCCCAAACTTACAGGCGGCCTTCTATTGAACGCCAAAGATGATGAAATTCAAATTCAAATTCAAATTCAAATTCTTTATTTACAAAAAAATCATAGTATTAGTTACAAATGAATTAAACCTAACCTAACTGGATCGCACGAGACGTCCGCACTAAGGTAGGCTCTGAATCATATAATTAAGTACGTACTGCCTAATGCTAAATAAAAAATTTCGTTGAAGAATGCCGTGAAAAATAAAATCAAGTAAAGTAAAATTTTAGTAAAAAATAAAATTTCAAATTATCTAAAAAGGTATGTGAAAAATATTGATAATAATATATAATAATCATAAATAATAATAATATGGTAGGTTAATAATATTGTGTTAGGAATGTTAAGTTAGATAGGAATAAAGCAAATTAATTTTTCGGTTTCTTTCCTTCCCTGGGTGATCAACCAGCGGGTTAGTCTTTTTTTGTTTATATTTATTTTTATATTAATACCTTGAGTATAAATGCCGGGTATATCCTTTGTTTTATTGAACAACGACAGTGTCAAGTAAAGAAAATGTCTTTGTGCATGGGAACTATTCAGTTTGGGCACTATGTGGTTACTATTAGTTATCGCTCGTGTAATAATTTTATGGGTTGTGTGCTGGTGCAATTCTTTATGTTTATGATAATAGAGTATTATCGTTTTAGCAAATGTTTGCCGTACGTCAAGAACAGAGAACTCACGAAAAAGTTGCTCAGACGGGTATATCAACGGTTTTTTGTTGACAACTCTTAACAGCGCCTTCTGAGCTTTAACAAGTGGATCGAGGTGTGATAGTGCTGCACCGCCCCAACCAAGAATCCCATAAATAAGGAAATAAATGAAAAATATTTTGAAAAATACTTTGCAATTATTATCGGGCCTTAAGTATGTACCAACCTACATACTTAAGGGCCACTTGCTTATACTTAAAAAACCTAAGCTAGTTTTTTTTTAAAGTTACTATGTGCGATTTGCGTGGACTCGTCTTTCTCCATCAGTCACTTACTTCGCCGTCTTCACTTCCTCTCGTTCAATCAAATTTTTCTCCTAATTTTTATTTTATTTATCAATACATCGTTTTTGGTATGTATGTACTATAAATAGGATAGAGAACGAATTTACCGCGTGAAATTTGTAGCACCCGACGTTTCGGTGACGTTGCAGCCGCCGTTGTCAAGGGTAGACTGAAGAGCTGTCAATCCGTTGTCTTTCGGGTAGGCCGCATACCGCTGCCGCCACTGCGTAGGTTATAACGGTGGTGGGGGGCCGGGCTCGGAGCGCGCGAATTTGCATCAATCTTGCACACAACACTCACTGTATCCTGTCTTAAGTCTTTGCGTTCGGCGTTCGGGGGCGGGAACATTTTAAGAAGAGTATTGTAATATTTTAGTATCGGCTTTATTGGATAGATCGGTTTATCTCATCTGTCCCTTAGCAGCTCATCATTGATCAATATTCTTTTTAAATGTATGCGCTGTGGCCACGTGTACTAAAATAATACTCAGCCACTGCTCAATTCGAAATGTCTTCAAATTTCAATGTTTTAAAGAAATTCATCTATTTGTAGGATGATTTTTTGTTTACACGTGGATTGGTTGATGAATGTGGATTTTGGCTGCCAAGATTTCGCAGAAGGCGCAAAATCGAGTTTTTTGAGCGGAAAGGTGGAAAAATCGTGACTGGTTTATCTCAATTTAAAATCCAGCCAATCTCGCTTTTCCAAGACTCGCAACACTTGCTACAATATGGTTCTATTTGTTCGCCTTGGTATGGAACCTAAAAAAAATTGCCAGCCCACCAATCGACCAGGGGGTAAAGTATTGTTAACGCGCAACATTTCTATTTCCAGAAGAGGGAAATATTTATTTTGAGGCCCCCTTTAGACGATTAAGACCATTTCCAGATGAAGTCTCTCTGTGTGTATGTCTGCTTGTATGTCTTTTTGTGTGTATTCCTCGCAGATAGCCCAAACTCTTTGTCCGATTGAGTTAAAATTTGGCATGCAGGCACCATTTGGCCATGGCAAGAGTTGAAAAGGTTGTGGTTTACATCGGTCCACCAGATGAAACCACCATATTTCAATCTCGAAATACGGGACTTAGAAACTTGAAATGTAGTACATAGATGCCTTGTTGGGCCAAAACTACGTTATGAAATTTTGGTTGGATTATCTCATATCCAAGCTACATTAATAATATTTAAATTCCGTCATACATTTTAATCAAATATTAACGCCGAGCCGCACTAGGCTAGCCGTAATATGAGCCGTTCCGCCTGTGGCGGTTGTGTAACGAATCCCAACCAGGTTCGTCCGCTAGCAAGGAGAGGGTGATCATCGATTTTATTTATGAAATTAGTATTCTGATGAAATCAGTCCTTGACTACTTGCCGGGAAAGTCTCAGGGTGACAAAGCCGTTTTTAAGTACTATTGGCCTTTTTTAAGTACTATTGGCTCTATTAAGTAGACTATTGGCCTTTTCACGGTATATGTAGATCATACCCCAATCCTAATTAGCATGTTAGTAATGCATAGGCTAAGGGAAACCTTATATTCTTCGGATGCACCAAGAAACCTTTCTCTTGCGATCGATAGATTGGCCGCCGCTGTATAAATATTACTAGCACAAAAATGACCAAATCGCAAATATCTAAAATTGATTCGGTTACATGTTGTAAACATTGACCCAATAGAATACGAGTATACCTAATAAAATGAACATGAGCGAAATTGGCGAAGAGGTCACCGCCTCATCCAATCTCCTCGAAGATGTAACATGTAAATCACTTAAGAATGATTACATCGTTGGCAATATTGGTTGTGTATATGTTCGCACATCTTCTGTGGCTATTCGAATTTTATTTTAGTTGACACATCAAGCTTCTCATGCTACGATTCATTTGGTAATCGCGTTGACAACTAGAAATGTGAGCACATTTGACAGATTGCAAAATATAAGAAAACTTATTTTCCACCATATCTCAAGACTCTCACTAGACCGTATATTCTTATAGCATACCTGTTCTCATGCAATAGGAATTACGAGATTAATGGGTGGCCATATTAATAGCACAGTAGGTATAATAACACCCAGTAATTTCACTCAAGAGCTACAAGGCAATGCGGGAAGAAGATGCGACGGAAGTGGGGCCAGGGGTAAGTCATGTCGCGTCCTTAGGCCCATAGTTACGGCGCTGTGGGCTGTGACGCGCTGTGGGCACAGTTTGTGTCCGCTCTTACTATTACTTTTTTGTGGAGATTCACGAGTCGACGCCATATGGTATTCTCAGATCAAATAGGTAGCATAATAGCATCTGCGTCGCCGGGGCACCGTAAATGTGGCTGGGATGATGCTTCAAGAAGAAGTAGAGTAATCATATTTCGATTTATGGTAGCCCTTTAGATTTCTGGCCTCACTTGCTTCGATTTCAATTTTGTTCTAAGAGAAGCTACTGTCTGGTATACTGTGTTAATAGGGGCAATGTAAATTTTGGTGCTAATGTTCACATTTGAAAAATGTTAACTCCTAAACTATGATATTTTATGGAATCATGTTGTTATGGACATACATAATAATTAATCAATTTAAATAATAATTATTATAATAAAATGAAAAGTTTAATTTGCATATAGACAATATTTACAACATTGTTGCCATCACTGTTAGAATTATCGCGGTTAAACGTTTCTCATAATCATAACATATATTAACTATAATAACCTGCAAATATTTATTCATTTTGAATTTTTATTTACCATTTTTGTGCGAAAAATTATTTTGTAATTACAATGATTTTAAACATTCAGCAGTTTGATTTTGATTACGAAAAAAGTATCTTTCACAATTTCACAATTCATAAACACAATAAGTAATACAAAATAACATCATTTAATTTTGAACACTAAAAATTTAACACTCGTTAGGAGGTTGTGATTTTTGAAAAATACAAAATTAAAAAATACATTTTTCGTAATAATATGACCAAACATTGTACTTGTTTCCATCGATCAGCCATAGCAAGTTTTTCAGTCATGCGTAGGTAACGTTGTCTTGCGCATCTCTCATCTACACAATTTTCTGTGCATTAGATGTTATACTTCATTTGTATAAATTACTTAATTACCATTTTTAATTCGCAACCATCATGGTTGCGAATTTTCCGTACCTATCCAGTTAGTGCAACAAAAGAAGGATTTCTATATGGAAAGATTTCTAGAAATGCATATATTTTCGCTAACGTCCATTAGGTATCTGTGTCTTTTATCGTAAGAAAATGCACAGCATAGCTAGACAGAACTATCGACATGGCAAGCAAAAGTGCTCGAAACCGGCTTATTAGCACAGGCGAGTGCAGATACGTAATAGCTCTACCAGGCCTACTTCCTAAATGAGCCTAGAAGTATTTACTTGTCACATTTATTTTATTAATTTTACCAACTCGAATGTGTATTCACAGTTATAGCTTACGAATTTTAAAATGGCGTCTTTGGGATTAAGCTCGACCCCCATTAGTGACCATCGATAATGACCTTTATCGCACCTATTCTTACTTGCGTATGGTATGAATTCTCCACAACCGCATAATCATGACGGTTTCGAATCCACGCATAATCCAAAATATCACTGAATCAACACAGTGTTGTAACTATAATGCTAATGTGTTTATAACTTTTTACAGTGGAACTGCCGCCCAGAGACGACTGGCTAAAAAGCCAACTGCACTGGGAGGCCGGTAGCCTTAAATGGTATACTGATGGGTCCAAATCGGGACTTGACGTAGGCTGTGGTATATATGGAGAGCGACCAAACTTCGAAAGAAGTGTAAACTTGGGAAAATACGCCTCCATATTCCAAGCGGAGGTTTACGCCTTTATTGAATGTGCGGATATCAACCTCCAAAAGGACTACGCCAACCACCGTATCTATATCCACCAGGATAGCAAAGCAGCTCTTATGGCACTAGCCTTGAAGCTATTGCAAAACTGCATATCACTACTGAATTCCCTGGGCGAAAGGAACATGGTAATTCTAAGATGGGTTCCCGGCCATGCAGGAATCCAGGGAAATGAAAAAGCCGACGAACTTGCTAGGACGGGAGCGAAGGGAGCGTTATACGGCCCTGAACCTTGCTGTGGCGTACCAAAAAGCCTTGCAAACCTAATGCTCAAACAAATGTGTTTAGAACAATCCGTCAACCACTGGAACAACACGCCAGGGTTGAATCATTCCAAAGCGCTTATTAAGCCTTACGACCGTAAGACGGCCCGTGAGGCCTTATCGCTAAATAGGAACAATCTACGCATACTGGTAAGGGCGCTCACGGGGCATTCTGGCCTGAACAAACACATGTTCAACCTCAACCTCAAAGACACAAAAATGTGCAGGTTCTGCCAAGGGGCAGAGGAAACTTCCCAGCACCTTACGTGCGAGTGTGGCCCGCTGATGCGTAAAAGATACACCCACCTGGGTGGTCACTACCTCCAACCTGAGGAGGTAAAACAATCTGGCGCTAAAAGCCTGCTGCGGTTCTTAAATGACACGAGGCTTAGCGCAGAACTATAGTAGGTGGCGAGCACAATAGATCAGCAATGGTCGCAGTGTTACAAGGCTCATAAAGACCTTAGAAAAGCCCCACTCAACAAATAAAAAAAAATGTGTTTATGAATGAATTTCTAAAGCACCCACCTGTAATTACACAACTTGGCGATGAAGATGGTTTGAGTTCAGATGACTCTGATAATAACTTAGATCAAGTTATGTTTTGATCTATAAGGGCTTGCTAAAATGAAATGTAAATGATTTAGAAAGGTGGAAGGTTTGCATTGATAAGCTAATTACTTGTGGTCTTATTCCATAATAGATTTCACATTTTGGCCTAAACAAAAATTGCATTTATCCTACTTTGTTGGTGGCTTTTTAATAGAGAAATTCTATTGTTTTCTAAATATAAGAAAGAGTACTCCTGAACGTTATTTTCTGTCCTTTAATTTCTTTACCACGTTCATATTTTCTAAGATATAAAATTTGTAAAATCACTCGCTTTAGTTGTTACGTTATATTGCATGTATTTTATTTTATTTTAATTGGTTTCTGACGCAGCTGATGATACGTGTAAATATGAAGACTTCCTAGACTCTCGCAAATAATTTTTCTTTTTAACCAGCCCTAAAATTATAATGTTTTTAACTGTCATTGGCCCATGCGAAAGATGATTTTATTATCACTATTTGTTTTTGCATATTCGATGAAACACATGGGAGTTTATTTTAATTTTTAGAACGTTGCCAGCTGTATAATTTGTTTCGTTAGATTACGTGATTTCATACGTTTTAAAAACTGGTAACGTAAACAGGCAATGTAAGTTATCCGGATGCAACTTATAAAACATAATGTATTTGCAAGCACCCACGCGCAACTTTATTTCAGAAAAGAACTTATCAGAAATTAGTTTGCTTATAAATAACTAATTATAAATGGAATGATGAATACAAGAATTAATGAAATTATGACCCTTCCTTGTGAAAAATCAATCCTCGTGGTATAACTTTTGCCTCTTTTCGTGTATACATAAAAATCGAGTTGCAGGTGTCGAAAGAAAACACTCTCCTTGTTTATTACATATGTTTGCTTATCCGAAAGAAAACATAATATAACTTTTAAGCATCATTTAAGTACGTATTTTCTATTTACAAGAATGTAATATGTAATATTTATAATAATGTAAAATATGTATTTCATTGTTGTTGTGAAAACAACATCCAGACTACTATTTATTAATAACATTCCTACCATTTAATCTATTTTATATTTGGTAATAATATTGTTCAAAAAATAATAGTAATTAACTGAAACCATAACTTTGTCCTCCACCCGCGTATACTGTTTGGATAATTTGAAAGTCAGTCGTGACTTCCGTATTATCGATTTAAATAAGTCGACTCGGTGATCATGAATAATGGCCCACGTAGTGATCGTAACAGGGAAATACGCTACCCATATTTTAACGGCCTTTTTACGCCGTTGGCGATGGATGCCAGAGCAAGGCGTAACTTGCTTCGCCTTACAATCTAGTAACCGCTCCATCTCTATCACACTGGAAATTTTATTAGGGCAAGAGGGAACACCATCCCCTGGTTTTACTATTTCATTTCATTTCCAATGTACAATGATTTATTATACCTACCCATTGGCGTGCGTATGTTTCGGCAAATGTGGGAGTGACAAAATAAAGAAACTCACCAAGGAAAGCGTCCCGTTTTTAGAGCCTCAATCGATTTGTGTGGGATCAACTGCGAGCACAGATTTCTCACAGTTAAATGTTTGTGTAGGATCGATTGTACATGACTCATGTCTATTACAATGGATACCCATATCTCGTGGTAGGTCATATGTCTGTCTGTTGTGATCATACGGCGAACAGCATCGATGTTTTTGTTGTTGACAGAGGTGGACGGTCGTCCTTCATGAAATTCGTCACTGAGATCGACACGACGGCGTTTGAATTTCGTAAATCAGCTATAAATTTTTGTCTTGATTGGTGCTTCATTCGCCAAAAGCAGTTTGAAGCCGAGGGAGGCTCTGATGAGCTGTCAAATTACTTTAAAAGTCGTATAACATCATACAGATTTTTTTTGACAAGTTAAATCCAACGCAATGCAGACATATTTTTTTTTTAATGACGCCACAATGAAAAAAACTAATGACAGTTAATGAAACAAACGTTCCGTTTTCAAATGTTGTCATTATTTAAAAAAAATGTTTTTGTAAGTGGCCAGTTCCGTAAGTTTTCAGTGTTACCTATACATATACAACCTTTACCAATAACAAAGCGTGTCTTATTTTATTATTACCTCATTAAATTAATTAAAATGTTATTATGTGTTATTATGTTGTTACTTATCCCATTGATCTCAATAAAATAAAAATATTTTTTTACATAATTTTTACATATTTTTTTTACAATTATTTTGCAAATTAAATTCCCATGGAATTAACTATCTAGAGATAGTATTAGATATTTGATATTTTCGTATTTTAACTACTCGTAATTGCCAAGAATACGTAAAAAATGAACTTAAAAAACAGTTACACACTCACAGGAAGCTAATGAATGTTTCATGCGTTGTTATCGCTTCGAACGTGCATCACATCCTTCCCACTTACGTGAGTGGAAACCGAAGTGAACTTTTATACTATTTTTGTAAGCTCTATTGTGGTTTAAATGGCACGTGCCTTGAATTCGGTAACTATTTTGAATGTTTCTTGTGAAATGAAATCTTCGATTTCCTTATTGCGTAACACATTTTTTTAGACAATGCTAAACTGTTGTCCAAAAATATGATAATTTTATATAAAACTCGCGTCATTGTATTACAAATTTATATCATAAATTTTCCAGGTAGTTTTTTATTTCTCTTTTTTGTGTTTTTTTAAACCTTTCTCTCGATTATTTAAATTTTGTTTTTTTTTGTGTTCATAGAAAACAAAAACACTGTATTATGTGGAAACCATCAGCTGCTTTATATTTTGTTAAACTATATTTTGGTTATTTTAAGTAAAACAAAATAAAAAAATGTTCTTGTGTATCCCAGAACTATAAAACTACATCGGACTATCAGAAGCAGTTCGTATGGTGTCTGGATTTGTAATCTGAAGGAGGGTGTCTTCAAAATGACGATTTACAATCTATCTTCAATTACGATTGGAATATCCTAGATTTGTTCAAATTTTGTGTTTTTATATTCGCCAAAATCTATCGAGCTTATAGATATTAAATAAAGATCTAGGTATTGCTAGATTGACGACGTATCTTTCTAAATATGTAAAAACAAATAAACAATTATTCGCCCGATTATGTAGAGGGAAGTAAAAATTAGCTATAAAATAAGTTAAAAAAAACATTTCTTGACGTAATATTTTTGCATTTTACGTGATCTCCTAAATGGGTAGTGGGACTTGTTCTTTTCATTTACTCTACTTACTTTGTGGTGAGATTGCGAGTGCTCGGGGAGATTGTTATAAACAAGATATGTTTTACTGCTTGAAGTTTTTATTTGTAAACAAGGCAGTTTTACCGCTTGAAGTTTTTATTTGTAAACAAGGCAGTTTTACCGCTTGAAGTTTTTATTTGTAAACAAGGCAGTTTTGCCGCTTGAAGTTTTTATTTGTAGCACCGGATTTTCTGCGATTGAAGAAACGTCGGGTGCTACAAACTTCAAGCGGTAAATCCATTTTATGTTGTTTATTATATTCAGTGATATTATCTCATTTACTAGAATATTAGGTGTTTTTTTTAAAGTGGGAAGTCTATTATCAGAAACATAATTTTATCATTACACGTACGTCGACAACCAACGATATTCGTCAACAGACAATGCGTTTTTAAAATCAAAATACGATATTTTTTCTGCGTTTAGGTAATTTGATTAAGATGCTAAAAATCGTAACTTTTTATTCCAATTGCCATTCATTTCATTTCAGATTAACTACTTTAGCGGTATGTCTATTTTTGATGGTATCTGTGAGAGCAGCAGGCGAGAACACAGATTTAGAGGACAAACCATCGCCTCCGCGTCCATTACTACTCAAAAGAGGCCCGTACACAAGAGGAGGAACTAACAAATTGGCACAAAGCACAACCACCACCACCACACCACCACCAGAGGTAAATATATACATAATACCCACACAGCAGATGTGACATGGAAATGTTTCAGATAGAGAGATCATCGCGATCATTATAGACTATGTATTCACACGATTTCAATATCTGATACTGTTGTACTGACACCAAAAATAACACTTTCCAGCTCGTTTATTACCTACCTCGTCTGCGTGCGCTGACGTGAATTCATGTGCCTTCTTTCTGGAAGAGTAGATGAGTCAATATTTAAAAAAAATACATAAAAAGTTCGTAAATATCAAATGCATAATTTTATATATTATCCAATTACTCATCATTAATATCACGCAAATAAAAGTATAAGAGTAAGCGTATAATATTTACAACCATTGGAAAAAAAATGTTGAATTGTGATCAACTATTTTGGCAACGGTTTAACTGTACGACCTCCGGAAGTAAATGGCAGTCTTAAGTATAATCACTGAATATCTGTTAAATCAGCGAAAAATAAAAGTTGTTCCTTTTCGAAAGCATTTATAATTAAATTAGATTGTATATTATTCATAATATCTTCCGCCTTATAGAAAATGAGCTGCGTTGAGACCATAAATAATTACCTAAATTCATTTAATTACCTAAAAGTGAAAATGTATCTATCTAATGGTATGTTGTTGATGTCGAATCAATTTATATAGTATTGATGTTATTATTTTTGCATTTCGTCGAGTGGCATGCGATATGGAAACGATGTGCTTTATGCGTATTACTTTGCTTGCGATTTTTGATTTATGTATTGCGAATGAAATACTCAGATTCAGTTGGTATGCAATTTGTTATTTGGATTTCAGCCCCTGCGCAATAAAATTTCCATCGTTGGCTTCTCCAAATACACAATTTACTTTTGTAATTTTATGAAAACCTGCTGACCAGATGTATGGTGCCTACTTACATTTATTTGATAAAGCCACGCTTACATTTACTTAAACGCTCTTATTATTATGTTTCGTCTTATCATGATCGGCTATTTCATAGCCGAAAGACTGTTTGTACAGGTAGATAACAAGGGTTTTTAAAATATTTTATTTTATCTAACAGCATTTGTAATAGTTATTAACTTTAAGGCGTTTGCGTAACTATTACGTATTATATATTTGATATAACCATAAACATCTTTTGGTATACCTACCTAATGATGCCATGAATTTACGAATAGGCGACAACCATGATCTGTTCCGTGAATACATTTGGCGACTTTCAGCTGAAAGCATTCCTTTTTTATGGAAATTTACCACATACTTACTTAATCAGATGAGTATATTTTCGAAGTTACTGTACCAAGTGAGAAAAACAACCTAAAGATATCTTCCACCTTACAATGTATAGATAGAGTACCTGGTTCGGAAGGAAGGTATAAGGAGGTTGTTATTGAATTTTACAAAAAGATATTTACGTGTTTGCAAATATCACATGGAACTTATATATTTTAATTATTTACCGACAATTAATACAAACTAATAATATTACAAAAATATGCTTAAAGGTAATATTTGCATTATTTGAAAAAAAAACTTCTGGAAATCTGGAAATGTGTCAGTTTTTGTGGTTTTTCGCAAATGATATATTTTGTAGCTAAAACCGTACTCACTCACACTCACCGTAAAACCGCGATTTGATTTAGTATAGGAATACTTTGTTGACAACATTGCTTGAGATGCAATAGGCTGTTTAAGTAGGAATGGCTTAAAACTATACAAATTGTGCTTATAATAGTACTCGGTGTGAAGCCTGTATGTAGGTCATGCACTCGCCATGAGGATCTTTACTGCCACTTTCCTCCTGCTAGAGAACGCAGCGGCGATGAGGCTATATAATGTTAGTAGAAAAGTTTGCATGTCATAGGATTTTTTTAAACTGGCAATATACAAAGTTCTCGTCGCAATCGAAAAATTTCATTTCTCGGATGCTGGACGGGGAGATGGAGGCTGTCACAATATCCGCCGTCTCAGTCATCACAATATCCGCATGCAAGGTGAAGAGCACTCGAACGATTTGTGATCAGGCTGACGTATCACTTGTATGGGAGAATAAGCCAGATTTGACTATGACTACGCAGCGTGAAGTCACTCTGATCACAAACCAATCAGGAGCGATTCACCTAATCTCACAACACCTGCCAACGCCGCAATCAAATCAATTCCCCATATTTTTTGTTGATATTTTGGTTGTCGTGAAAGCAATGGGTTTTGTGTCTTTTTTCTCTTTCCTTAACCTTCCTTCTTTGAGTGAATTTCAAACTAGGAATATCTCTTTGTCTTACTCTGACGTGACATTAAATTATGTTATTACTATCTGGGAAAACTGTTAGGGGAGGGGCTGGCAAGAGAGATAGAGCAGGCAAAACGGATACACGAAATAAAATGAGAACGCAGCGTGCGCTCAAATTTCCGATACATTTTAATCGTTGCCTACACACCGACCGACACAACATCCTCATTTAGTACCCGCCGCTCTACCGCGCACGACACACTTTAAAGGAGAGTGGAAGAAAGAAGTTGACGTTTTGTGTTCCGAACTTTCGATGTTTTAAAAGTAAGTAAGAGTGAATATTTCGTTGTTTTTTTTGTAAAAATAATATAAATTATTTATTTAATCGAAAACATTTATTATTGTCATTTCTTCGTTTAGTATTCAAAATGCTTGCTTTGAATAGATTATATAGTTCAATAATTTTATTTTATCCGATAATATATTTATCTCACCGTATGCGGGCTGATAAGATGATTCATGCTGTGTATGCTATATTGAAGTTGCCCGCCGATTACTAATATTTAATTTAATGTATTGTTATGTTTGCAGCTGGTTTACACTTATAAACGAAAGAGTCAACGTGGAGCGTGGTCTTCAGAAACCCTCGAGATGTGAAGAAAGAATGAAGTTCATCTATAATTTAAGCTTCTCTCAGATATTGTATTCCGTATAATACGTTACATCGGCACTTTCAATCCAATTCTTCTGAGCATTTTTTTTGTAGATTTTATCTCATCTTTACCCCGGAGGAAGAAAAGCTACTCGTGGAATACATTTAGAAAGTGCTCTATATCTTTTACGCTTTGACGGAAGTATAAGTAATTCAGCTAGCAGGACAGTTTGCAAAAATCAGAAATTAGGAAACAGGATTTTAAAATTATGTGGCTAAAAAATGCTGGTTTAAAGGTTTTCAAAATAGAAACCTAACAGTTGTACTGAGTGCATCCGAAGAAACATCTATAGCAAGAATAAAAGGTTACAACAAGCATTAGGTTAACCACTTTTACGACCTCTCTTTTACGAGGATGTTAAAGAATAACATTGAGTCAACCAGAGTACAATATCGACGAACCCGGGGTCAAGACTTTGACGACCAAGTCTCCAAGAGTTTTTACTATACTAAGTAAAAGTCAGGTCGGCATTGTATCTAGTCTGGAAAGAAGTATGCTTACAGCAGTGATATGTTGATACGACGCGAGAGGAGCTTCATACCACCATTTTTTATTTTCAAAAGAAAAAAAACATGGCTCGGCTGCTTGACGGATCTTATCCTGGAGCACAAGCTTCTGTAACAGACGGTAGCTGAATTGACCGCGAGATGTATTATGTCTGGCTACAATGTTTCGTGGAACAAAGGCGACCGTCGCAAGAAAAAAATCTTTTATTACTCGTCAACCAGGAGTTGCATTACTACTTCCTGGCACCTATGATATCCTGCTAGCTTATGTTATCTCATCCAGCACTTATGTTATATGTTATCCTTTGTCCTTCCTGTCACACATTACGCGATGACTGGAGCCTATGTACGTGGCTGTCTATGGTCCCATTAACACTTTTTTGAACAAGAAATGAACACGTTCCATAAACAGCACCCGGGCCGTATAATAAATCAACTAGATATCTGCATACTGTTTTGCCTAACTTATCTCAAAGCAGCAACGCCATTAAACGCCGTAAAGGGGTTCGAAGTAAGTGGTATTTGTACAACAGGGATATTTTTGAAGATGAAGTGTTCTCAGCAGCTTCATTTGCGCAAGCAGAATCAAATACAAACTCAACTAACCCACTCTCAGCAAGCATAACCTTTCATTACGATTTCAGTCCCAGAACGTACCTAATGTACTCCCTCTACTTCGCCTCTTCATACTAATTCTTCTGAATCGGAAATACAACCTTCTCCAAATACTTTTAAGCAATCACAGGTTACCGAGTCACTACAGTCAAGTTGTGCACAAGAACAAGTCACACCAGCCCATATTAGACCAATACCCCGACAAACTAGACAAAAAATAGAAAGGGATAGGAAAATAAGAAAAGCAGAAATCCTCACCGGCACGCTGAGGCACTACCTTACAAGCAAGCTGATTAAAGAAAAACAGCTCAACAAAATGAAAAACAAATTGGACACCATAAAACCAGAAGGAAAAAAAACCTTAATAAACATTGAATTCTACAGCTCCTATCCAGCTACCTAGAAACTATCAAAACCTCAAACAAACCTTCGACGTTCAAACAGTTTTGTAAAAATAAGAAGAAACCTGCAATCAACCAAAAACATCGCCCAAGAAAAGCCCTGACCAGACCGCATTTACATGCACAGTCTGCGAAGAACCTCACCAAAGACTGAACAGAATGTTTAGGGTGCAACAATGAGACAACCGTATTCTACTCCTCCTATCTGGGCTATGGCTAGTAATTTTCAACCTGTGCGATGACTAAAAGGAATATTATTAATATTATTATAATATTATATTATTATATATTATAATATTATATTATATATTATAATAATATTAATATAATATTATCCATCTAACCAGACTGGGTGGGCCATTTCATTCACCCTAGTTGGGTAAGGTGGATACTTTCTACTTTTTTAATATTCTAAAAAATTAAAAAAAGAAGTGTTTAAGCTTAATGTAATGATTATTTATATTTACATCAGTTTGTTCTTATTATATACATCTTCTTATTATATCCGTCACAGAGAACCTTTGTTTATTTTACAAAAAAGAGCAATTCGAATTATCGCTAATGGTAAATTTAATAAAACATGCAGACCTATTTTTAAACGATTGAAAGTTATTTCAATAACGTCACTTTACTTAGATATATAGACTTCTAGTAGAATTTTACTCGGAAAAAGAAACATACAATTATTTTCTGATATTCATAATCAAAACACCCGAAATAAATGTGACTTTATTTTAACATAATATGTGAGTTTGAACACTGCATGGCAAGGTACCCAATCCTCAGGGCCATATTATTTTAATCCAGATCACATAAACGACATTTAGAATCACAGGATGTTCCAAAAAGTTTTGAAGCATTTTTAAATAGAAAATGCATTTTATTCTATTCTATCGATCGATAAGAAATTTTTAATTTTGCAAAGGACGTCTTGCGTCTACGTCTTTAAAGGATCCATTGTATTAAAATGTTAATTTAGTTTGACTACAAATGTGACTGTTAATAGCACTTAATAATTAGTTTTTACTTTAGTTAGAATCAAGACTTTCGGTTAGAACTGCTGAAGTTTTTTTTTACAAATATATTGATTATTTTGTAACGTTTTTAAATATATATTTGTATTGCAATGTATGGATTCATTGGTATGCAATAAAATTTGTTTCATATTTTTTGCAGTTTATATTTCAATAAAATACTTTAAATAATCAATATATATGTAGGTTGGGGGAGTGGCAGCGGGGAGTAGAGATTGTGTTTCTCGAGTTGTGACTTTTTCGCCAAATCTTTATAGGACCTGCGTCAGGTATATATTCGCGTGATATTTTTTTTTACTATCGCAAATGTCGCCAAAAACCGGAGGGATCGTTTGAAAATTTTTAATGGCATTTGAGGACAATAGAACTTTCAAGGCAATTGTGTATCGTCGGTACAACAAATTTTAGTGAGGTCGACTATTTTTGACAAAGAAAGAAATAAGTTTGTTTGCTTTATTGTGCAAATGTCACAATAGGCGGGTTTATTGTCATACGACAATCTCTTACAACCAACCCTACTGTGACGTGTGTTATATGTATGTGTGCGTGTAACATGTCTCTAAGTGCGTGTCTTGTTATTGCATTCGATCGACAGAATTGAAAATGCAATTCCGTTAATTTAATCCCAACGGAAAATGGTGACCCAGCCGGGAATCGAACCCGGGACTTTACAATGTAAGGTGGCATAGTGGTTAGATCAGGCGACCTAACCACTATGCCACCGGGCCGTGATCGCATCGCTAAGATAACTCTCTAAAAGGAGTGACCGCACTTTGTCAGACAAAAACGCACTGGCAATAAAAAAAATAAGAGAATTGGCGAATTACGAGGCATATCCAATAAATGCTGAATTCTTAAAAAAATCTAAATGGTTTTTAGTAGTGATGCCACGAATATTCGGTACTATTCGGTATTCGGACTATTCGGCCACTATTTTTTAATATTCGGTATTCTCCCGAATACTGCGTACTTATATAACGCACTTAAAATTTATCTATTTTAGTCACAAATTATATTATTCCATCAATGCTTAAAATCTATTAGTGGTAGGTTATGATGAATGTTTTTTTTTCATCATTGGTTGGTTGTAAACGATTGCGCTTTTCCTCATAAAAAAATCCTGCTTCTGAAAATATCCCCTCACTATAAACACTACTGCCAGGAGATGATAGTACACCACCACTTGTAAGGGTCTGCCGCTCGATCTAATAGGCGAACAGTTTTCAAATAAAAATCAATCTCATGTGCAGTGGAACTTTTCTGCACACCCTTGCTCATCATTTTGCATATTATCTGTAGCGACTTCCTCAAAACAGTTCCAGAAATTGTCTTGTATTTCAATCGTTTTATCATTTTTATTGGTTTTTCTTTTCTTAGGAAGTGGAGAAGAATCGCCATCAGATTAAATACTATTAGACTCATCACAACTCATTTTCAGAGCTTCTAGAAGATTTTTTGTCTTGCACTTTCCGTTTGAACCAATCCGAGGAAACTAGTTTTGAACCGCGGGTCAAGAAAAGTGGCAACCAATGAGACAGGTCATAACCTGTCACAAGCAATTATGCACGTCACGAACACATCTTACGGCGAACATTTGGCAGCCGAATATTCGGCGCTTCGGCCAATAGCGTGGCCGAATATTTAGTATTCGGTATTCGGCCAAATCATTATTTGTGGCATCACTAGTTTTTACGATTGAAAAAAATCGATAATTTATAAAAATATAAATCCTTAGACTTATATCAAACACTATTTTTCGACGAAGTAGCCTTCCATATTAATACACTATTTAAGGCGAGGAATAAGGTTTGTTATTAACCTTCGTCAAAAAAGTCTCTCGCCAACCTTTGGCCCTTTGTTATAGAGGGCTTCTGGACCGAGGCATAGTGTTCTGCCCGGCTGGACCCAAGATTTAATCATTTTGTTTGGTCGGGTAGTATACTGCCCTCCTGAACTGGAGTACCATTTCTTAATATGAGTTTCTTTTTAAGATATGGCTTTTTGCTTGAGCTGGCAGCATAGGTGTTAGAGATAATAGACCACTGACTAATTGGTTGGCTTTCGATGTTAGCGTTAGTTTTATCAAGATTCATAGACATATCATTCAATTTAAATGTTTTTAGATTTTGCAATTACGACTTTTAAAATATATTTATATATAGATACATTTTGAATACATATTTACAACTATTTATGTCATTTATGGCATGATTTACAAGCGTCTATAAATTAAATGCAACTTTTCGTCTATTTCAGGAAATCATATACGATGAAGGTGAGAGCGACTTCGACGAGGGCGAATTAGAAGAGGAGCCAATCCAAGAAGTGACGACGACCACGACTGAAAGTCCAAGAAAGATCAACGGAGGAGTGCGGCCTTTCCGAAGCAACGATGACCTGCTCGCAGCACTCAAGAGGCGACGAGCTGAAGCAGCAAATGGTAAAATATTACTTTAATTACCATGCCTAAACATTCACAATCACGAGTAATCTTCATAATACAGTATGAAATCGGAGACTATCACGGTTGTTTGATATAATAAATAAGATAAAAAACGAATTTACCGCGTGAAGTTTGTAGCACCCGACGTCATTGCAGCTGCCGTTGTCTAGGGTAGACTGGGCGGCTGCAACGTCGGCTGCAACGTCGCCGAAACGTCGGGTGCTACAAAATTCACTCGTTTTTATCTTATTTATAATTCATAATACAGGATATTAATAAAGTTTCAGAAGATCAGCGTTGGCACTCACTGTCTTTTTTATTTAAATTTGTGGCGAGGAAGCAAGAGCTCAGGAAGATTGTTATTATAGTACTTACATCTTCTTGGAAATTTAGTTACTATGGAGACGTACATGCTAGGTTGACCAACTTTTATGTGAGCGTCTATTATCACAATATTATATTTAAGGTTGACGTCTGGCACGACGTCTACTAAAACTGGTAAAACAACGTTCTACAATTATTTGTAGAATATTCTAGAACAATGTTCCACAATTATTTGTAGAATATTGTTTTTCCACCTATATTATAGTTAATTAATAAAATTGGCTTCTCTTGTAACTCCCATAACGATTTTTCAATAGTATTGATAAATTGCAAGATCTCGGAGAGAGGTGGCGTATAAAAACTTATAATAGGGTTTATACCCGTAGGTAAAAAAGCGAAAAGCAAGCGTTTTGCGATTATTTCAATTTGTGATTACGCATAAACGAGTCCGCGAACAAGAATAGATATGCGATAGGTAAAATGCTTTTAAAAAGTTATCTTTATAAATATTCATTTGTCTTACACCAGTCTATGTATAAATAAGAATTGAAAATTATACACACAAGCAGCCAAGCGCAAGAGAAACGAATACGGCCTTTGTTTAAAATGTTGTTATTTCTTTGAATATTTTTTTAAAATAAAGAACATGCAGCGGATTTATATATTCCTTTCCTGATTCTAAATGCTAAATTATTTTTAACATAAATTGCAGGTCTACCTCTAATTGTTGCTGACCTGTTATAACATGAGGCCATTGTGTATCCTGTTATACTTATACTGAATGATGGCCCTCTTTTATGCAGGTTTCACTGGCATAAAAAACTTGAATATTTCGATCCTCTAAAGTTAGGCGTACATATACATATAGGTAAAGTCTTATATTTTAATCCCTGCATGTTTTGATGGACGATACTTAGCAGGTCGTCGTCTGGGTGAACCTTATTTAGTTAACAAGCTGTTTGCGTATCGGCCTTTCCTATTTTTTATGGTATCGGTTGTCGCTTGAAGGCGTGCCACTCGGCTTGAAGACTTTGATTGTTGGAGATCACACACTCCTTGACTTTTTCGCAGAATTTATTTTTTCCTCTTGCATTTAATGTTGCTCCGAAGAAAAGGAGTCGCTCAATAGTTGAATATTTGATAGGCGTGATATTTGAGAGCTACAAGTACAAAGAGCTACATGACATTGTGAAGCTTGAAATGAAGAAGGCGCAGAACAAGTGGTGGACAGATCAATGTGCAGAAGTAGAAACAGCGATGATAAATCTGGGTGACAATCAGCGTCCACAAAAAAAGATAAGGAAATGACAATGACCGGAAGAAAGAAACACCTGTCCTTACGCATAACAATCTATCGGTGCTGAGTATAAATCAGAAACTGTTGGCTTGGACTAAATATATTCAGAAATTATCACGATTCCAGGCCGGAAGATTTAAATTTATATATAGAAAATGAGCCTGGTCCAGTTATTCAGAAAAGTGAAGTGATTGCTGCTATCCGGAACGCTAAGACTAGTAAAGGATCAGGGCCTGGCGATATTATGACTGAACTCGTTAAACTTATAGAAGAGGACGATTTAGATCTACTCGTAAAGATTTTCAACCAAATATATGAAACCAGCATTATACCAGAACAGTGGCTTAGCTCGATTTTTATTACCATCCCGAAGAAAAGTAGACCTAAAGCGTGCAGTGACTACCGAACAATAAGCTTGACGAGCCATATCTTAAAGATCTTCTATAATGTAATCCATGGTAGAATTTACCGAAAATTTGAAGAAGATCCTGGTGATACTCAATTAGGCTTCCGAAATGGTTTTGGCACTAGGGACGCTCTCTTTTGTACTTGCATACTAAGTGAAAGGTGCTTGGATATGAATTGTGACTTACACCTCTGCTTTATCGATTATGATAAAGCCTTTGACAAAATTCAACACAAAAAATTGATAGAGATTTTGAAATCAAAAGGCTTTGACAAAATTCAACACAAAAAATTGATAGAGATTTTGAAATCAAAAGGCTTAGACAAGAGTGACATCAGAATTATCAAGAATTTGTATTGGAACCAACATGTTGCAGTTAGAGTGGAAAACGAAAAAAACGTACCAACTAAAATAAAAAGAGGGGTGCGTTAAGGCTGTATATTGTCTCCACTTTTATTTAATATATTTGCATAAGAGATTTTCCGGAACTTGTCAGCTAGCTGTCACACGGGCATTGTTGTGAATAATACCCCTATTATAAAAACAACATCAGTACTCTGAAGATACGACATTGATTTCTGACAGTTTAGCATCACTACAAGATCTTCTTGATAAGGATAGCGAAGTAAGTAAAGATATGGGCCTGAGCATCAATGTTGCAAAAACCAAGTACTTACTGATCTCTAAGAAGCCCAAACAACATAACTCTAAGCTATGTCGGGACAGAATTGGTGGAAAAGGTCAGTAAGTTCAAGTATTTGGGAAGTACGATAAATGAGAACGGGGACCATGCTCATAAAATAAAAGTCCGCATTGAAATGGCTTGCTCAACTTTTTTAAAATGAGCAAAGTTTTGGGTGATAGAGATCTAAGTCTAAACCTAAGGCTGTATAACCCGCTGCTACATTTTCTCTGTTCTACTATATGGCGTAGAAACATTGACTCTCACTCAAAACACGACGAAAGGGTTGGGTTGGAGGCTTTCGAAATGTGGATATACCGCCGTATCATGAAAATTTCATGGCGTGACAGAGTCACAAATATTGAAGTACTGAGCCGACTTAAGAAGAAGATAGAACTTCTGAACACCATCAAACACAGGAAGATGTCGTACTTCGGTGACGTCATGAGGAATGACAAATACAAATTGCTCCATCTCATTATCCAAGGCAAGATCGCTGGCATGAGAAGCGCCGGAAGGAGGCGGCATTCATGGCTAAGGAACCTTCGGGACTGGCTTGGCTGCAGTACCACCTCGCTGTTCAAAGCAGCAGCCTCTAAAGTGAAGATAGCTATGATGTTGTTCAACCTCCGATAGAAGTGGAACTCGAAGAAGAAGAAGGTATTTGAATACTCGACGTGGTTGCTCTTTGCGCAGTTCGATCGTATCATTTTATTGATATCGAGAATGTCATAATTACAACAGTTACTGTCTAGCATGTAAGGGTATACTGCATATTAATGGGCTAGTATTATTTGTCATTTTGATTATTTTCCCCAGATTTCTTTCAATATTATCTGTGGTTAGTTTTTTGGAGATCTTGAGATAACTGAAATGGAGTCCGCCCATAGGAATTACATAATCATCTTTAATCATTTTGTTTATTAGAGCTTCAGAGATGTTGCAAATGCCATAATTTTCGTAAAAAAGCTATTGAGTGAGGTTGAAGGTAAAAGGTTGTTCATCAAAATAAAAGTCATCTAACGTTTTCCATCCGTCAATATACGTACATTTCTTTCCTTTTTCATGTTCTGCGTATCTTTGTTAGATTTAGATTTTCTTTTCTTACATTCGGAATTGATGTTATTTTTGTTTGTCAAGTGTTAAGTTTGTCTTTTATTTCATTATTGTTAGTACCTTATTGTTAGATTCAAAAATATTCCAATCATACTAATTTTTATTCAGTGACTGAATCAAAGAAGATAGAATTTAAGGATAATGAAGGGTTTCATTTTTATTTGAGATATATGTAGTCCCCTATCACATAGCTTTCGTTAATCGTTGATAATGGTATTCCATTGTCCTTTTGCTTGCCTTGTTACTGCCCTCTTGTCACCATATGGATTCGCCCCATGCCGCCTTGTTATTGACATTTAAAAATGCGCCGCCTCCAAGCCGTCCAAAGACTCCGGATCACAAAGATCGACAGAAGCTGACCACGCGCCTGGATTTACTTGTGTGAATGTAATTTGTCACCAATCATATGTGTAATATGAAATAAATTCGGTAAAGCGATCTTTATTTACTTACACTCATGGGGCTGAATACGCGTGCGAAGTTTCATGACAATATGTTGAAAATTATTCGTAAGATTTTAAGTATACGGAATATAAAGCTAAATAATATCGTTTAACAATAATAGCATATCCGAAAACAATTTATAATAGAGAAAACAACGGATTTAACGGGAAAATGCAAAGGAGGCAACCAGTGGTGTAATTAAAAAAAAAGGGCTATAGTGCAAAATTAAACAAAAGACCCCTCTCCTACTTACATTCATTATAGCATATATGATGTAATAGCTGTATACCTATCTACAATGCAAACTTATATTGTAGCTACATTGTAAATCGACGTATTCATTTGAAGGCATTGCCTCGGAAATGTTGCGGAAAAGTTACCAAGAACTACAACGTGAAACGCGGGATAACATAAAATCATATGAGAATGATCGATACATTTATTCCTATATTAATACGACGCTTTAAAATAGGAACGTTTTGGTCTTTGCATAATCGATCAGTTTTGGAACATCCATTTTTTTATCTTTATCTTCCTGGTAGAGTTGGATGGAACGTCGATCGTAGACTGAAGTTCCATTTTGGGCACCGGAACTAGCATAGGCCCTGTTGTGCCCCACCGGCTGCGTCGGCTAGTTACGCGACTGGAAGATGCTGGAAGCAACCAGCTTTTATGTGCGTCATTGGTCCACTTTGAAAGCTCAAAGTGGCGTTCATTTTTATAGAATGTCGGACTTGAATATGTAAACCTGGCCAAACAAAAGTCCTATTTATGGCACCAAGGGCGCTGGTATTTTTTGTCTACTTGAATAATACTATAATAGAAGTTGACAGATACCTTTATCTGGGGCCCTGAGTCGTACCTCTGAAATTAATAGGATTCGGCAAAAGCCGACATAAACCTGGGTCAAAAAAAAATAAACATGTATAAAAATAAGACGTACCTACGAGTACGTCGAGGTATCCGATATAATAAATAGAGAGAGTATTTTCTTTCGGGGGGTGAGACTCAGTTTGTGCATCGATCGATAGAAAACTTATACAAGTAGAATTGGTTTCTCATAAGGAAGGGTCCAATATATGTAATTCTTATTTACCTATATTATTTACCCATTCCACGATTGGAATGTGTTATCTTTCTAGTTTAATGATAACCTAGGTGAATGAAAGAAACGAATAGATTCAGTGGATGCGCTGACGCACCGCATTCGCCAGTGGGTTTGTTAGTGTTGCCGACGTATACACTAAGCGATTAAAATGTATGAAGCTTTTACGGCGTAAATTCAAAAACAGGGATTGGCAAAATCACCCGTATCTGTAAGCGGAGCCTACGAGCTACTTGGCGCTTAGGAAGGTAACAGTCATTTTAGTCACAGTCTCATTAGCTTCTTGGACGTAGGTGGGACGGAGTAAGTGGCCATTAGGCTCGTAGATATTTTTTACCTGGCTGGTAAAAAAAAATACCTTGCTGGCTGTCTCTGCGCGCCAATTTTTCGCATTTTTAAAAGGGGCTCATTTTAGGATAGCATATTAAACAGGCAACAATCGAAATCCGGATGCTATGAATATCAAAACGCTCGTTATGAATGGCTTATATTCTAGTAGACAATACAATGATAAATTGGTAGATATCATTTATAAGTACTTAAATTATGCCCTGAAAATAGATCAAAAGTCACATACAAATTAAATAGTGTAAAACGATTCCATGTAGTGCCACTATTGGGCGAGTTCACAACAATAGTCTTTTCAACTTTTGCGTCTAGCTCAAAAACGACCTGACAAAAAAGTTTTCTTAAATGAATTTATTTAAAAAAAAACGATAATGTTTTGTAATAGTATTGATATGTGTACCTACATAACAGAATGTACGAATATCCTTATTCAGATCCAAGCTCTTAAATCCTCTTTGGCAGACAAAACAAAACCTATCTAGTTTTATATATTCGTATTATCTACCTATATATTATGCTTACCTATCAAGTTTTAATTTTCTACAAACTGGTAAGATTTTTTGAAAAATAATAAATTGAAAATGATCAACAGACGCTTAGTTTAGTTGTGTCCCAGAGCAAGTTATCGAATTTCATGAAGTCAAATATTACACAGACCCTTTTCAAGACAGAGTTGTTTTGACTTCTGAAGCCGAAACATGTACCCTCATTGTTCACATGTCTATCTGACGTCTGCTTTCAAACCGTAACCGTACATTCAACAGCGTGCGAAGATCGCAGAAGTGACTCTAGTGACCGAGTGAAAAATGTCAAATGGCAATGGGAGCAAGCAATGTTGGAAGGCAGCCATCAAGATAACCAGACGACATTATGCAAATTACGAATACCGCATGGATGCGCCGTGCTCATAAATCCCGGGAGAATTGACGTTCTAGTGGGTATGCTTTTACTCAAAAGTGGGTGGCACCAGGAGATAAACTTTTCTTTAAAAAATAATCACTGGAACCAACGTCATCTCAAAGAAACTTAAAAAAAAATACTTTTCACTCACAATGATTTTTATTTCAGGAAAAACACCGTATCATTCCAAAGAGTTGTCAACGGCTGTTCCCGAGGTCTCCTCACACTCCAGCCCCAAGCCGAGTAAGTATTTTCAATTATTTATTCAATTTATTCATGAATTCCTGAGTAGAAACTACTTCTATGGTGCCCTCGCATTTTTATCGGGCAAGAAGATAAAATTAAGAATATTTATTGATTTGTTTTACTACTTTGATATAAAAATGCCGTAGGTTAATAGTATACAAGTAAAGTGAGTATATAATAAATAGTATATACACATAATATAATACAATATAGTATAATATAAAATATTATATTATAGTATAATATAATATGACATGATATGATATTATAATATAATATATTATAATATAATATAATATACTATGATATAACATTATAATATAATATAGTATATATAATAATATATATAATAGTATATAAGTACAGTGAGTATATAATAAACTTATAAAAGTACAGTGAGTGATAACATACCTCTTGAATGCCTGTCGTACCGGGACTTCTTCAGCATAACAGTAGTTGAAGTACCGTAGAAGTAGTTGTATGTTTGTTGTATGTTTAAGTCCGCCTTTGTGAGTGTAAGGCCGCCTGTTGTATGCTTAGTTTTTTAAAATCAACATAATAACTAATTTTCAACATAATGGGCCCGATTGCGTTTCTTTGGAACTAAAACTAAAATTAGGCCAAGCGAACGAGACAGAGCAATACGTTATAGCGGAATATGAAACGAACGATCGTCGATAAATACTACCTGTCAATCTTATACTGGTCCGATTAAATTCGAGCATATTTCGTGCGGTGTAAGATTCAGATGCTTTGACCTTGGCAGGGCAGTTTTAATGCGAAAAAGTAACAACCGGTCATCTCACATTCCTCTCTAGCGTATTGCCCTGTCTCGTTCACACGGACTAATTTACGATTTTAGTTCACGAAGAAACGCAATCGAGCCCAATAATTATGTGTATGGTATGTAGTATGATAGTAGTAGTATAAAATCGAAGACTATCGCGGTTGTTTGACATTATAAATAGGATAGAAAACGAATTTACCGCGTGAAATTTGTAGCACTCGATGTTTCGGTGACGTTGCAGCCGCCGTTGTCCAGGGTAGACTGAAGAGCTGTCAATCCGTTGTTTTGCGGGTAGGCCGCATACCGCTTCTGCCACTGCGTAGGTTATAACGGTGGTGGGGGGCGGGCTTGGAGCGCGGGAATTTTGAAAATCCGTCTTGCACACAACACTCACTGTATCCTGTTTTAAGTCTTTGCGTACGGCGTTCGGCGGCGGGAACATTTTAAGAAGAGGGTTCCACGTAGAAGAGAGTTTGTAACCGTCGTCTCTGTTAAAGTTCGGGGTTCTTCTTATTTCAATGGCTTTCCGCATCATGCGAGGAAAGTAGAATTGTTCTTTGGATAGCACAATGGGATTTTGAAACTGCATCCAGTGGTTACTTCCGCTATCCAATATATGTTCGCAGATCGCCGATTTTTCTCGCTGAACGTTTTTAACAGCTTTGGTGTGTTCTGACAGTCGCGTGGCTATGGGCAGTTTCGTTTGTCCAACGTAGGCTAGACCGCAACTGCATTCGATTTTATACACACCCGGGGTTTGCAGTGGTATTACATCCTTTACAGGCCTCAAAAATCGAGTTATATTTTGAGTCGGTTTGAAGATCGTTTTTATATCGAATCTGTTTAGCATCTTACTTATTCGATCTGTCACGCTCTTGACGTATCGTAAGAATGCTCTTGATCTGCTCGGTTTCTGAGTTTCGTCTGTATTAGATCGTGTGCGTGCTCGTGATATTTTCCGTATCCATTTTTCCTAAGGACATAATTGACATGTTCCATCTCCTTCGGAAAATGCTCAGCGTCGCATAGATCGCGTGCTCGATTCACGAGCGACGTTTGCACTGAACGTAGATGGTAGGGATGATGGTGTGAGCTTGCATGTAAATATCTGTCCGTATGTGTGGGCTTCCGATATACCGTATGTCCGAGAGTATTGTCACTTCTCCTCGTCACTTTGACATCCAAAAATGGTAGGGAGCCGTCCTTCTCTACTTCATAGGTGAATCTGATTTTTGGGTGTATGGAGTTTAGATGACCCAGGAATTCATTCACCGTTTGAATGTTGCCTTTTAGGATGCAGAAGGTATCATCCACGTAGCGAAGCCAGAGGCTGGGCTTAATTTTGGAGGTTTTTATGGCTAATTCCTCAAAATGTTCCATATATAAGTCGCTAACTATCGGCGATACAGGGCATCCCATTGCTACTCCGTCGATTTGTTTGTAATAATCGCCACTCCATAGAAAGTAACAGGATGTCAGGCAATGTTGAAGCATGTCGGCCTAGCTAATAGGGAGGTCCTCGGACCTTAGTTTATTACCACTGTAAGACACTCCGAAATGGGCAAATTCGTGAATAGAGATTCGACGTCAAAGCTCACCATTATTTCGTCTTCGGCCAGTTTTAAGCTTCTAATAATGCTTACGAAATGTCGCGAGTCTTTCATGTAAGACGTCGTTTTGCCCGTAAGCGGTTGGAGGACACCAGCTAAGTGTTTTGACAGAGGATATGTGGGGCTTTAGATTTGGCTTACAATCGGTCTCAATGGTGCATTATCCTTATGGATTTTAGGCAAGCCATATAATTTCGGTGGCTGTACGTTGCGTGGTTTAGTGAGATAAGCTATTTCTGGGAGGGTGACAAATTTCACGCGGTAAATTCGTTTTCTATCATATTTATAATGATAGTAGTCGGTTGAAAATTATAAGCGATGTCCCACTGTAAACTGCTTAAACGTCTAATTGCATACTTAAATTTACATTTAATTAAGTGTATGTTGTGAAGTATGGTAGTAGGAGGTTGAAAAATATAAGCGATGTTTGATTGCATACTGCGACCCACAGTGAACTAACTACTCTTTCAAAAATGCAGTGACACTTATAATTGAATACTAAATTCCAACTAAATAATTATGTGTGTGGTATGTACTCGAGCATAACTCTAAGATCTGTAGGCACTTGTCCTTCTTGAATGCCGTGGGCCGGGCGCCAAATATGTCTGAGGATTCTTCTCAGAATCCAATGAAAAAATGGATGTTGGTCTATTCGTCTCTCTGCCTGTCCGAGCTTAATAGACTCCGACACCGTTTGACCGATCACCACGAAAGTTGTCACATATATGTATTTCTTTATGTAAAAGGTTTTCATGATATCCGCTTTGTTGTATCTTACTACTAGATAGCGTTGTAGCAACTCAACTTCTATACCGCTCAACCGATCGCCATGAAAATTGGTATACATAGACATTTGACCACGCTTAATATTTTCGAGCTATTAACTTTATCGCAACTCGCCACCAGATGGCGCTGCAGCACATCGACTTCTATACCGTTTATCCGATCGCCATGATTTTTTTTAGGTACAGGTATTTGAGTGCGGATAATATTTTCGCGCTATCCATTTTGTTGTAACTCGCCACTATATGGTGCTGCAGCACATCAATTTCTATTCCGTTCAATAGATCGCCATGAAAATTGGCATACATAGGTATTGCAGCATGGATAATATTTACGCGCTATCAACTTTTTCGTAACTCGCCTTTAGATTGCGCTGCAGCACATTAACTCCTATACCGTTCAACCGATCGGCAAGAAAATTGGTATACATAGATATTTGAGCCGGATTTAACACGGGCAATGCCGGGTAATACCACTATTGTAATATAATTTAGAAAAAGTGAAAACAGAAGATAATAATAATATCTGGTAAAAACGATCACGTCCTACAGTAATAGCTATTACAGGTGTCCTCTGGCTTTTGTGTATCAGACAGGACACCTGTAAGAGCTGTTACTGTAAGGCGTGATCTTATTTACCAGATAAAATTGTTTCTTCAATTTCATCACCTGTATCAGCCCATTTACTATAGTACATTTACTAGACCACTTGGTCTAGTAAAAGTAGTGTAAAGCATGTAAAACTTAACATTAACAGTGATAGAATAGATTGAAACATAGCGTTCTGCCTTTAGGACGTTAGAATAAGTAACAATTAGGGACTTCTTTATTTGCATCATCAATTAAGTCATGACCATCTGCATCCGCTCAGGTTATCTTATCCATCCTCTTCATCAAATATAGTACTCACATACCTATTATATACCTAGGAAAGCGGTATTTATGTAAATATGCCTACTAACTGATATTCATTGACGGCCTCTCAATTGAACTGGATCGAAGGTTCGGCCAAAAAACAGTGAGCCTCTTCAATGGCCTTTGGAAACATCCTGAAGCAACAGCTAGCCTAGAGACCATTTGGAGTATATTAAAATTTGTGAATGATAGTGAACTTGCATCTGAAATATATCAAATGAGACAAAGAGGAGATATGGACTGGCTTAAAACAAAATACATAGAATATCATTCCGTAAACCTCTATTACTTATAGCAGTCATTGATATGCTGTATGCCCCTAACGAGCCATCCTTTCGAGTAGGTGTTTCCAATATAATACTTGTAGACAACGACTTTATGAACATGGGCCCTCCAACATACAGTGTGCCCACCTCATTTACATACCCTCAATCAAATATCTGTCGACGGGCCTTGCTAGAGGCCCGTGATAACTTCCACTAGGCATTTTGCCTTTTCGTGGGATTTTGCGTGAGCCGGGCCCATTGGCCCGGCTTTCGTGATATGACGTCGCAGGGCTTTTCTCCCTTCGGCAAGTCTCATTGTTAGGTGCTTAGGCACCTTATCGTGAAGGATTGAGATTAGAGTGGGCACATGGCATCTTCTGTGGCAAGCCTGCTGTGCTGCGATACCCGCGCTGGTGGTCCGTTAATCAAGCAGACTGCGGGGGTACGGCTTCCGGACATCTGGTGGCCTGGTGTGCAGCGGAGCGAGCTGGCGGATGTGCTCGTGAGGCGAGGTGTCGGCCCTGCGGTACATAGCGCGCGCGAGGCGTTTTACGTGTCCTCCACGGACTCTGTTTCGCTAAAATCGCGTTCCAGAGTCGCGTTTCGGACGTACCAAGGGGCTCCCAACACTTTTCTTAGCCCCACGTTCAGCACTCGCTGGATGTTTGTCCGTTGCGATGCCGAGATGAGGTGGTACCAGGCCGGTGCGTGAGTTTCGTCCTCACGTACATCTTCAGCATCAGCAGTCGCATCTTCGCCGGGATCGCGGCCGAACGGAGAACGGGCAGCAGCGCGACCCTGCTGCACGTCTTACATACCCTGGGCACGCCTATGTCCAGGATTGCTAACCAATTTTTATTTATACTGTAGGTACGGAGGGGGTCCCAACTTCTTAAAATCAGTGTACGGTCGGATCGCAATCGAATATCACATATCAATATATATAACAAAAATATTTCCTACTTTGTTAAATTCTTGCGAACTTACTGTGCAATCACTTTGACCTTGCAATCAGTGTAGAAACGTCTTCAGTTTGGACCCCTCCGTTGGTACCATATTAAGAAAAACCCGCTGATGATAACCATACATTGCACAGGTCCAGGCAAAAAGCGTTTCCAGAATAACAAGGCTGACCACTCATTTCACACAGCAGAAGAGCCCGCATCACCAGCTCCAGCCGCAAAGCCCCTCAGAGCCAGATATCAGAAAAGTAAGTGCCGAGAATAAGCAGCGAATTCTTTGTAATCCTCTTTTACGTTTTTTAAATATTATAGCATCTTCAATGTCTGTCAATCAAAAATCTGTCACCGCTCTTCACTTAGCGGTTCAAGTAATCTTCTATTTCATTTTATTAAACCTAGAATATCTTACGTAGAACCAACGGATAACGTTTTATTTATTTATTGATTTAAATTGGAATGTTAGAAGGTCTCTTTAAAAAACTCAAATCACTATGTGAAAACAAGGGTTAAAGAAAAAAAGTAGTAAAATAAACGTATTAAATTTAGACTAAACCCATTATATGTACCTACATAACGCAGGTGTGGCAACATCCACAACCCGCTATACATTTAGCTTGAATCGCGCGCTCGCTGGCCAATGGGTGTAACTCTGAAACTATTTATTGCTCTTGTCATATAAATACGACTAAAAGAGTAAATGTGCAGATTTTTACCATACTTAGATTATTTTACTATATAGTAGACTAGTCTTATTAAAAGAGAGATATTGTGCGTAAACTGAAATTGGCCATTATTTTTCCAAGATGTCAGCGCGAGCGGCAAGGCTGAAGATTGAAAACTCAATATATTATTCATGAGCCCAACCTTTCCAACCCTGACAAAAATCAAAACTACACGACAATTTCCAAGGTAAACCTATTTGTTCGGCTACTTTGCTTGGACTATTAAAAGAAAGCGCGAAAATATGCGCGATAAAGTTAATTGTAATTTATAAATATATGCACATTCTACTAATATTGGTTAGACAGCCTACTCTCTACATAAGGCGCTGCAATCTCCACCCGATAAATTTGTTTTTAAACCTATTTATAATTGACCAAGCAAATTTACGCCTTGAAAATGGTCAACCTAAGGAAACCTAATCAGTTTTTCTACATTTTCTTTGATATATTAATATTATTATTTCATTGATTACATCTTTCTTTTTCAGACGGACGATTAAGTACAGCTGAGAGCGAAATAACCGTTCTGGAGTCTAGTCAGCAGCCAGTTGAGATAAGGCCGAAAGCTGGATTCAGAGCTAACCGTGGAAGGTTTTGAAAACATGATTATTTATATAAATCGTATGATGTAACTACCTACCAACTCTAAGTTTAATAATATTAATTTAAATATTTTACATTAATAAATATATGTATTAATAAAATATAAGTACTTATAATAATAAATATGTATCTCACCTGAGGGCTATTAAAGTATTTTTTTCTGTTTACCTTTTTTGAACGGGATGTACATCAATACAGCTTCTTTTTCATTTTATTTACGTAAAAAAGCGGTAAAAACTGTGATGAAACTAAAATTAAATTTTACTCATTTCTAGTGTCAGCTGTGAACAACTTGAGATTCCAGAAAAGGCGGGAATTATCTTCCTATCGACTATTCTTCCAATTTTATGATCGTGAATTTAAATGCACGGTGTAGTGAGTTCTGGGGTTTCGCATTTCGCAATGACTACGGTTGATCGCCGAGAAGAGTTACCGCGCCGCAACGTGTAAACATGGAACGGAGCATAGAGTTCCGCAAAACCAAGAAATTAACTAACTCAAGAAACGTGGAGTTCAATGAGAAAGCGACTGTCAAAGTTCCTGAAAATCAATCTATAATATTCTCATTCGACAACTATATTTCAGAGGATAAAATATGTAGTGAAAAAGAAGAAAATAAAGATATTGCAGACAACAAGATGCTAATGGAAGTTTACAACCTTCGCAACAAAGGGATACAAGTACAGAGTGAATGCAATATAATTGGATGTACCGGAGACCCACGAAGAAGCTATGTAGAGTAAAGAGGTGCGCCACTGGAAAACAGCAATTAAAGAAAAAATGGACGCACTGAGGAAGAATGAAACCTGAGAACAAGTCCTTCTGCCACCAGACAAGAAAACCATTGAGAAAAAAATAGTATTTCAACTTACACGAACGCCAGGCGGAACGACACGCTTCAAAGCAAAAAGGCATTGATTACAATGAGACATTCTCTCCAACGACAAGATATAATTCTGTCATAGCGCTACTACAGTAGCCGCACAATACGACTTTGGAGTCAATGAATTCGACCTCAAGACAGCATTTATGCATGGGTTACTGGAGAAAGAAATCTATATGACAACAGCCAAAGGAACGTCCGCTAAACCAAGCCATATACACCAAAGCAAGCACCTAGGTGCTGGAATAAAAATCATAATTAATTTCTACCAAATATGGGGTTTACGCAGAGTGAAGTAGGCAAGTGTGTATACAGTGGCATATTAAATGGGTCCAAAGTGCTACTGGCACTGAAATTTGATGATGGATTGCTGATGACAGAGGATAAAGGCACAATGCAGTTTATACTGAAATATGTATATAGAATCAACATTCAAAACACTACTGTGAGCCAAATATTTTGTTGGACCACAGATCAGACGTGCAAAATAGAAAATATTTCTCCATCAAAAAAGACTATATTGAAGGGATTATTAGTAAATTGTACATTAAAGTTGCTGCAACGAACAGCGTTCCAGTAAATCCACAAACACGCCTACACAACGATGAAGACGCCAAAGCAAGTGTACCTTTATGGTGAAGCAGTAGTTTTGCAAATGTTTGCTTCGATAGCTAGCAGACCAGACATCGTATATGCAGTGGGAGTTATCAGCCGCCTCCGATCAAGGCATAACAACAAACATCCGAATGCGGTTAAGAAATAAACAGATATCTAAACCAGGCATAAAATAAGGATGGGCATATGGACATGACACTCAAACGCTTATCGGATATTTAAATTCCGATAATGCTGGAGATATGATGATGTGGTGAAAAAGAAGAAAAGGAAGAAATACAAAACGAAATGAACTCCAGAGATCTGGATACGAGACGTTCAATGTCAGGATTTGATGAATGGTGGACCAGTGACTTGGAGCGGTCAACGTTCAGATGCAGTTTCAACGACTGAGGAAGAGTATATGGCAGCAGTGCTACCAACAAAGGAGTTACCACGGATCAGGTGCCTGTTAGAAAGCATATTTGAACTTTACTAAAAAATCGTTTGGATTTCATAAATTTCACAAAGAAACCGAGCACATTGACATTAGGTTCATAGGTCAGAAGTGCGAGGATGGTGTTCTCGAAGTGAATTACGTGCCGACGGACTATCAACTCCACCAAAGCAGTTTTCAAAAGCTGTGCAGTGAAATAAAGGAAATTATGAAAGTGTTACCACTAGAACGTAAGAAAACTGTAGTTAAAATTACGCTAGATCACAAGAAAATGCTGTTTTTTTCTAGGTTATATTCCTGTAGTGTTCCTGTCTTGATTTCATTTTGCACTATTGTCAAATTTTGACGTTTGACATTTAAGTGTTGATATTAGATACTAAAAAAAGCTTTCCCGGCCCACCACTGATGCGAAAGGAAAACATGTGAATATTTGTGAATGCGGTAAAATTGTTTTTAGAGATGTAGGCGGAATTATCCATTTTGCCCCCCCCCCCCTGAGACGATTAATACCATTTCCAGAAGTCTGTCGGTGCCTGTCTGTATGTATTCCATCTCGATAGCGTCCAAACGCCTAAACCGATTGAGCTGACACTTGGCATGCAGGCATTATTTGGTCATGACAAGGGTTTAAAAGGTTGTGGTTGAAATCGGTTCACTAGTCAAATTTCAATCTCGAAATTAGAGACTTAAAAATTTGGTACTGCCTTGTTGAGTCGAAATGACATTGTGACATTTTGGTTAGAATATCTTATAGGTATACGAGCTACACTAATATATAATTCCGACATACATAGAATTTGCATCCTGTATTTGGTCCCCCCAATACAACTTGTACAAGCAACGAATCGAGCGTATTCAAAAAAAATCCTAAAACACTTTTGTGCTTTAGGGAAAATAAATCTGCCGAATCGTACAAGGATAGATTAGCTCTCTTTAAACTCGATAGTCTTGAAGATAGGCGTACAACCTACGATATGATGTTTCTGTACAATGTAATTAACAATATTTTTGACAGTGCGTATCTGGGCGAAAAGGTATCTATTCTGGCTCCTCCTCGTACCTACCTATTACCCGGAAACCGCATCTGTTTTATGTAAAAAGATATAACTCTAATTACACGAAGCATTCCCTAATAAATAGAGCTATGAGAACGTATAATGATAGATTCGCGTACATTGATATTTTTTCATCAGGTAAAAGTCACTTTAAAGAAGCGATTAAAAAGTCTTATCAGTCCTTTGACCTCCCTATTTCATCTAATGACTCCTAATCCCTTAAACTTTTTACATGAATAGTTTTTTGTAATATTTTTAAATATATATTTTTGGCACAAAATAATTAATAATGGTTATAATCTTAAAATTTCATTCTTAAAATTTCATTCTCATTTGTTTTTTGTTCTTTCTCTTTGTCTATCCGTAAATCACTGTTAAAGAAATGTAAGTATAAATAAGGTATAATAGCGGAGATATGTAATGTACACATAGTATTAACGATTAATAGTGTTAACATATAATTAGTCATAGTTTTATTGTTATATGTTGTATTTGTTATATATAAACGCTGTTTGTTAACCGAATAAAATAAAATAAAAATAAAATAAAAAATACATGTTAGTATAGGTTGGTTGACTGGAAGATATTGCTATGTAGCAATAAGTCCGCCATGTGCAATAGAGAGATTTTCATTCATTATTTTAATTTACTAACGCTATCTGTTGGCGCTTGGCCCAAACCCTGCCATTAGCCGAGAAATGAAACGCGGCGCCTGGAATGCGATGCAATGGAACCTAACCAAGTTCGTCTGCCGACCGAGAGATCGCTCATCGATGTTATTTATGAAATTAATATTTAAATGAAATCAAGTCCTCTTGCCGGCAAAGTCTTGGGGGTGTCAGCCTATTTTTTAATGGATTACACACGCTCGATCGATAAAAATACTGTCGTTTTCTGACAAATTCGACCTGAGCGTGACCTGAGTAATTTTATATTTTTATAAGTATTTCCTATCAAAGGGCAAAATATTCTAGTATCTCATGTATTGGTCATTAAAAATATTATATATATATATATATATATATATATATATATATATATATATATATATATATATATATATATATATATATATATATATATATATATATATATATATATATATATATATATATATATATATATATATATATATATATATATATATATATATATATATATATATATATATATATATATATATATATATATATATATATATATATATATAGTATATATATATATACATATATATATATATATACATATATATATATATATATATATATATATATATATATATATATATATATATATATATATATATATATATATATATATATATATATACCTATATGTTTATATTTTGATATTTTAAGTGTGTAATTTTTTTAAAATTATTTTCAATAATATATAAAATTAGATTCATGAAAAGTTACTTATCTGGGGTCCTGGTGGACCAGAAACATTTAAACGATAGTTAATGTCCTCTTTAAATACTTAGGGCAGCGGCACCTGTTTCCGCAATTGATAACCTATGATGTTCTTAATTATTGCAGCCGAATTACTGTATGCCCTTGGATGTAATAAGTATAGGAGGATGGTTTCTGTAACAGAAATGGATGTTAGTAACTTATTTTAGAAGAAATTATATGATTGAGAATATTTCGACACTAGTCGTATTCATCTCTATGACATTTCTCAGAAATGTCATAGAGATGAATACGACTAGTGAAATAAAAACATCATCCTATAAACGGATTTCTTTACAAACCTTATCAAATATAACAATATATATATATATATATATATATATATATATATATATATATATATATATATATATATATATATATATATATATATATATATATATATATATATATATATATATATATATATATATATATATATATATATATATATATATATATATATATATATATATATATATATATATATATATATATATATATATATATATATATATATATATATATATATATATATATATATATATATATATATATATATATATATATATATATATATATATATATATATATATATATATATATATATATATATATATATATATATATATATATATATATATATATATTGAAGGACGAACTGAAGGATGAACAAGCAAACTGAAGGACGAACTAAAGGATGAACAAGCATGATGTACGATAGTCGTGTCGATTGCTGATTACCGGTCGATACGATAGCCCGGACGACGATGACGGGACTAGCGGATTCGACATAAAACATAGTTGACGGCGTTGTAACTCGCTCCTCGATATTAATACGATTAAATTCGTTCTGTGCATTGAAACAGTGTTTATTTCCTATCTAACAATATATATATATATATATATATATATATATATATATATATATATATATATATATATATATATATATATATATATATATATATATATATATATATATATATATATATATATATATATATATATATATATATATATATATATATATATATATATATATATATATATATATATATATATATATATATTTAAATTATTTTCAATAATATATAAAATTAGATTCATGAAAAGTTACTTATCTGGGGTCCTGGTGGACCAGAAACATTTAAACGATAGTTAATGTCCTCTTTAAATACTTAGGGTAGCGGCACCTGTTTCCGCAATTGATAACCTATGATGTTCTTAGTTATTGCAGCCGAATTACTGTATGCCCTTGGATGTAATACGTATAGGAGGATGGTTTCTGTAACAGAAATGGATGTTAGTAACTTATTTTAGAAGAAATTATATTATTGAGAATATTTCGACACTAGTCGTATTCATCTCTATGACATTTCTGATGAACAATTTTTTCAAAATTTAAATTTAAAAAAAACTGAACATAGAGAAATGGGTTAATAATATTTTGCAATATCGTTATAAATGCACTATAACCGACCTTGAAAAACATTATTAATAATGATTTTTAAATGAAAAATATTAATAAGCTTTTAATGAATATATCTGAACAAATATAATTACTGTATTAATTTTGCCTATTCAGACCGGGACCCTTGCAAGCGCCTAAAATATTTATAAAAGCCAACTCCCAAGATTTAACGTCTCTTTCTTTAGCGTTATCGCCAAGGCACTTAATAATTTTTACTTTAAAACAATTATCAAAAGTTAAATTGTGTGCCTTAGCATGCAATGCTATTGGAAGTTGACTTTCATTGCCTACGCTGGCCCTGTGATTATTTAACCTAATGCTAAGAGGTGTAGTTGTTTCCCCAATATAAAATGCATTGCAGGTCTGGCAAAGTAATTGATATACAATATTTTTTGAAATGCAACTACTATTAAAAGGAACTCTGTAACTGTTGGGAGTGTTAGGACTAGTAAAATAAATGCTTCGATCTAATAAAGGACATGTTTTACAACGTGATCGACCGCAAGGCTGTAGGCCCAAATTTTTGTTAGTACTAAGATAATTTCGATTATTTTTATTAAGTATTGATTTTAAATTAGGAGGTTTTCGAAATGATAAAATTGGTGGTATATCTAATAAACCTTTGGTTGATGGGTCGTTAGCTATAATAGGGAATAAATCTGCTAAAATTGGTCGCAGTTTCTCAGTGCCAGGAAAATAAGTAGTACTTAGAAAGATTTTATTTTGATTTAAATTTGACACCAATTTAGGTTTAGGTGAAAATTTTGTTTCGGAATTTATTATATTTTTATCTAACAAAGAGGCAGGATAATTTCTTTCTATTAGTGATTTTTTAAGATTAGAAAGGTACTTATCTAGATTTTCTTTATTATTAATTAAACGGTGTCCGCGAATGGACATTGAATATGGAATTGACTTTTTGGTATGAAACGGATGACAGCTATCGAAATGTAGGTATTGCTCTTTGTTTGTAGGTTTTATATGAATTGCAGTTTTAATGGTGCCTTCGGATAGAGTTAGATCAACGTCTAAGAATGTAATTTGATTTTCTGATATAGTGTATGTAAAATCTAAGTGTCCGAAATTATTTAAATCTGTAAGGAAGTCAGTGAGTGTGTCATGTCCATGTGGCCAAAACAATATAATATCATCAATAAACCTATACCACATTAGTGGTTGTAAATTTTGAGTAAGAAGAAATTTATTTTCTAATAACCCCATGAAAAGATTCGCATAAGAAGGAGCCATTCTTGTTCCCATTGCTGTACCTTTAATTTGGAGATAAAATTCATCCTCAAAAGAAAAAGCATTCTTAGTGAGGACGAATTCAGCCAACTTACAAAGAAAATTTGTAGAAGGAATTTGGGGGCTGGGCCTTTGATTAAGGTAATGGGAAATCGCTTCTAAGCCTAAATCATGGGGAATATTAGTATAAAGAGAGACAGCGTCAATTGTAACAAGTAATAAGTTGTCAGTCTTAGGAATTGTGGTATTTTTAGAATCTCGATGAAATGGTAACTATCTTTAATGTGTGACTTTAGATTTTTTACAAATGGCTGTAGAAAGTAATCGACAAAAGCTGAAATTCTTTCTGTGGGTGAGTTAAAACTAGCTACTATCGGTCTTCCTGGATTATTAGGTTTATGAATTTTTGGCAATAAGTAAAAATTTGGTGTTCTGATAGGGTTAGGAATTAAAGTGTTAACATCTTCATCTGATAATTTTTCAATGGTTTTTTGTTGTTCAATATATTTTTTTATTGTATTAGCAAAATTTTGATTCGGATCACTATATAATTTTTTATAGGAAGTTTCGTCTCTGAGTTGCCTCAAACCTTCAGCTACATAGTCTGTTTTATTAAGGATGACTGTAGTTGAACCTTTATCAGCTGGCAAAATGATGATATTGGTATCTTTGCTTAGATTGTTAAGAGCTGAAAGTTCATCAGATGTTAAGTTAGGTGTAGGTTTGAGGCTGTTTAAAAATGATGGTTGTGTAACTTTGTTCATTAAAACTGTAATAAATATTTCTACAGGATGATTTTTTGGAAGAGAGGGTGGCTCTTTATTAGAATATTGTCGATATTTTGCCAGTGCGTCATGTAATTTACTATTATTACCATTTTTGTCCCTTGAATGCCAAAACTCACGCCATCTCAAATTACGACAAAATTTTGCTATATCATTTCCAAAACTGAAATGGTCAACTTTGGGAGTTGGTGTGAAATTTAGCCCTTTAGATAAAACTGAATATTCATTATGGTTTATAATTTTTGAGGACAAGTTTTTTACGACAAGTCTATCGGTATTTATAGGAACCTGTGCAGCATTAGAATTTGTAACTGATGATATCAAATTTTCAATAATTGGGATTTCTAAAGGAACTTGTGTAGGTTCGGGATGCATATCTGCATGAGAATAATTGTTTATAAAATGACGATTAGCTGAGAATTTGTTTTGTGATGAATATAAGGGAATGTTTTCGTTATTGTTATAATTTGAAACAGGATTTGAATTATATCTTGTATAATTTTGTTGTGTAGAGTTGTTGATTTTGTGAAAAATTTGTAAATTATGAAACTTATTTTCGTGTTTTAGCCTAATATTGTTTAAATCAATTACAGAACTGCTAACTATTTCACTAGCATATATATAATGCATTGGAGAATACATTTCTATCAAATCAACATAATATATAAGAGACTTTAAATGTTTATCTACCAAAACTTTGTATTCATTGTGTAAAACAAATGTAATCTCCATTGCATAATTAAACCTTAAAGTGTGGAAATTATATTGGATTTCTGGACTTATAGCAGAGAAAGGAAATTTAGGTATTAACCCTTTGGGACATATATGATTATTTAGACATTTTGACAGATATTCTACATGTCCTGTAAATTGTGATGCTTTACGAGAATGATAATTAACCTGATTTAACCAATAATTATATTCGTTCATAGTGATACATGTGATAGCAAAATAAGTAAGTAAAAAGTGTAAAATTGTTTATATTTTGATATTTTAAGTGTGTAATTTTTTTAAAATTATTTTCAATAATATATAAAATTAGATTCATGAAAAGTTACTTATCTGGGGTCCTGGTGGACCAGAAACATTTAAACGATAGTTAATGTCCTCTTTAAATACTTAGGGCAGCGGCACCTGTTTCCGCAATTGATAACCTATGATGTTCTTAGTTATTGCAGCCGAATTACTGTATGCCCTTGGATGTAATACGTATAGGAGGATGGTTTCTGTAACAGAAATGGATGTTAGTAATTTCCCAAGATTTAACGTCTCTTTCTTTAGCGTTATCGCCAAGGCACTTAATAATTTTTACTTTAAAACAATTATCAAAAGTTAAATTGTGTGCCTTAGCATGCAATGCTATTGGAAGTTGACTTTCATTGCCTACGCTGGCCCTGTGATTATTTAACCTAATGCTAAGAGGTGTAGTTGTTTCCCCAATATAAAATGCATTTTTTTAAAATTTAAATTTTGAAAAAATTGTTCTATCAGAAATGTCATAGAGATGAATACGACTAGTGTCGAAATATTCTCAATCATATAATTTCTTCTAAAATAAGTTACTAACATCCATTTCTGTTACAGAAACCATCCTCCTATACGTATTACATCCAAGGGCATACAGTAATTCGGCTGCAATAACTAAGAACATCATAGGTTATCAATTGCGGAAACAGGTGCCGCTGCCCTAAGTATTTAAAGAGGACATTAACTATCGTTTAAATGTTTCTGGTCCACCAGGACCCCAGATAAGTAACTTTTCATGAATCTAATTTTATATATTATTGAAAATAATTTAAAAAAAATTACACACTTAAAATATCAATATATATATATATATATATATATATATATATATATATATATATATATATATATATATATATATATATATATATATATATATATATATATATATATATATATATATATATATATATATATATATATATATATATATATATATATATATATATATATATATATATATATATATATATATATATATATATATATATATATATATATATATATATATATATATATATATATAATATTTTTAATGACCAATACTTTCATATTTTTAATGACCATATATACTACATAATTTGTAGTATATATATATATATATATATATATATATATATATATATATATATATATATATATATATATATATATATATATATATATATATATATATATATATATATATATATATATATATATATATATATATATATATATATATATATATATATATATATATATATATATACTACAAAGCGGGACAGCTCCAAACACGCTAGCCACGCGCATTACTTTGAATTTAACCAATGATTTTTTATTAAAAATCAAATGCAAGTTTGTCATTTCAAATCACGCAACAAATTTAAATGCTGTTCAGGAAAGTTTCTATTTCTTCTCCAAGTCGTCAGGCAATATTTTTTACATATAGTAATACTGACAAATTTGGTTCGTTATGTTGTCAACTTGGCTAGACTCAGGCCAACTGTCAAACTAAGTGTCATTCCAATTGCAACATAACCTCAATTCGCAAAGCGGGCTGTTTGGGAATTTTCTGTGCGTATTTTGGTCGATAGTCCGTTACCGTTACAGAATGCAGAAGGAGTCGAAGAGTAAGAGAGCACGAGCTGCAAATAAGGATGTTACGGAAAGGGTGAGTATTTCGCTCTTTGTCGGATCGAACCATATCGCGTCGAGGACCTCTGTTATAATTCTACGTTTTCTGTTCGGAGTCTCTTCATGGAACTGTTCGAGCGCCACGTGTCCATCGTAACCGACGTCGTGCAACGCCAACAGCAATACGTCGACGAAACAAGCGTGGGCCAGTTTGTCGTCGAGGTTTGTAACAATTGACGATATAGGCGTTTATCGCCTCCATATTATACCGGAACTGCAATCTGATAAAGCGTTTCGATATATTTTCAGTTTCAACACGATGAGCGACAAAAAGCGCACTCTCCAGCAGCTAAAAGTGTAGTTTAAAACAATGAAGGTGGCAGCGCGCAAAAGGCTGGGTTGGGCGCGGCGAGAAGCCTCTCCCTCCGCATCCGACTAGCGAGGTGCGATGCTCGGCTGCGGCCACTGCATTCCACTGTCAACGTGCTTCTGGCGCAACCGACTTGCGCTTACACCGTCGACGGTCAACAAGCGTACTGGAAAGCATTGGGAAAAAGTATGTATTTGCTCAGTTTATTACCGCAACGGGGTACAGTGCATCGCGCTGCAAAAATATCTGTTACATTCATTGCGGTGCGGTTTGTAATGGTTCTCATAAAATGTATGTAAATGCTACTAGGAGTCTAAGACCGACTAAATCCATTACTGCAGTATAGGAACCTATCCTGGATTGTTGTTTTTTAAACATCACCGGACTATATTCGCCACGCAGATTCCGAATCTTCAATAATCTTTTGTCGCTCTCAATAAATAAGCGAGATATAGGCATTAGTTTACATACTAAACGTCAACACATCGGCCATATTGCTTCAGAAGTAGTGTCTAAAAATAGTCGATATATTGCGAGTTCTCTAATATCGATAAACATTCGGATATTACAAAAATGATGGCATGATCGTGAAAAAACAAGACTAAGTGCGATATTTAAAAAAATAAGACTATTTTGAGGTTTTTTTCAATGACTGCGTTTTGATAACAAAAGGTATCCTGAAACAATAGAAAATTCCTAAATATTGTAATATCACCGAGAAGGTTTTTACAAAATCACTTTGGGGATAATGACAAAAGGTAACCTGAAACAAACTAAATTTGTTCAATATCAAACTACACCGCAGGCAAATTTTTTTTTTTCAAATTTCGCGCGATTTCTCTAAAAATTTAGATTAATCTAAAAACTGCAAATTGTCATAATTTCTGTAATATCGCTAATTGTTATCGATATTACGATATACTGGAATCTGTCCAACACGGTATGTACATACAAAATGGCTGCAACTTTCTTGACATTGGGATGAAAAATTTGAATGCCTCTATCTCGCTTATTTATTGAGATCAAATAAAGATTATGGAAGATTCGGAATCAGCGTGGTGAATATAGCGTGGTGAATTTTATTTTGGCCTACATATTTTGACCTATTTGTTTACATATAAAATTTTAACTTTGAATGCCTATATCTCTTATTTATAGCGACCGACACAATTTTCTTTCAGATTTAGCATTAAAATGAAACAATCTATTAGTCTATATTTTTTTTATTTTTTTTTGGCGAGAGGTTCCCATACTGCAGTTATTCCAAATCCACTACTGTACAGATTTTATTTTTATTTAAGTAATTTGACCTGTTTATCTTAAAATCCTTTGTTATTTCAGACGCCGTCGGAAAAAATATTGGAGAAAACGCTCGACCACATGAATGCCGATTGAGCCGAAAAAGCACTGCTGTTCCAGGATGCCGCTTTACAAGCAAAGGAGTTGCACAATATGCGTATGACACAGTTGAAAGAAATACATGCAAAAACATTATAAAGGGTCTTCCAAGAGGAACTTCTGAACTTTGACACTTGATAGCGGCCATCTTGTTGAAGCTACGTAATCTGTCAAATTAGTTGTCATTTATTCAGTCTGTTTTGCCAAATCACCATGGACGGATATAGCATTCGACAACCCGTGCAAATAATAAAATTGTTTTATCAAAATGGGTGTTCTGTTCGGGCAACGTACTGCGCACTTCGCCCATTTTACGGTCGCCATAATCCTACCAAGAGGACTATTCGCAATGTGGTGGATAAATTTGAGTCCATAGGAAGCGCTTAATGAAAGACCCTGTACTACATGAAAGTAGAGCACGAAGGAAAATTAAAACAGTTGAAATAGTAAATAAATATGGTTTCATTTTACATATCACTACAAATACTGGCAAAAATAGACTTAGCAATATATTTTTTAATAATGCAAACATGTGATTCATCATAGTTCAATAATTCAAGATTAATAAATAATTGAAACAATACAAAATGTCTCCTAAATCATCAATGCCATTACTGACAATTTAAGCAGACGAGAATTAAAAATGTTCCGTAATAAAACTTGCAGCGCTTCCAGCTACAATGACAGCTGTTGCTGCAACTTCTGCTAGTGCAATGGCTGCTGGTACTGCTCCACTACATGATGGTTCTTCATTGTCTTCGTCATAAAATTAAAATAAAATACAAACGGAGCTGCCATGGAATTCACCGACCGAAATCGGGCCCATCATATACAATTATTACACTTGTGGGTGGTGAACGGTGGATTCCGGACTAACGACCGGCTGTGGTAGGTTTAGGACAGCTGTCTTGCCACATGTGAGTGTTCATTTTACCACCCATTCGAAGCCATAGAATTTGAGATGTGTAAATTGCAGTTTTAGATAATTTTTCTAGCAAGGAGTTGATTATTTTCTGCATTTTTTTCGAAATTCATACTCCGGCAGTTCGACATATGGGTCGAAGCGCCTTTTGTAAAATTTTGGCTTTCGGGGGCAAAAAACGCGCAAATGTTCACATCGCTCTTCGAAAGTAGGGATGCAATTAACTTAATCCATTTTCTCACTATCAATCACTGGTGTGTAGCAAAGCACGCAACGGTTATCGCTATCCCCCCATAAACCACGGACTAAACTGACAGCTGTTAGTCTGGTAGTAATAGTGACGGATACCGCTATTCCAGGTTTATTAATAGCACTTTCGTTTATTCTGAGGATTAAGCGTTGAATAGAATTTAGTCTGAGTTTATTACGCAATTAAAATGTAATGAAACTTTAATAGGGTCATGCCAACATTGTAGGTTATCAACATTCAACTGGCTGTGCGCGGGCTTCCGGTTTACCTGGATACAAGCGGTTAGTCAACTGAGCCAACAGACAGTCTCACGGTTAGGAGGAGCGGACCACCAGATCATTAGTGATACTTTTTCTGCAATCCTAAGCAACAAACATGACTACGGGGCACCACATTATACAGACAGTAGCTTCTCATATAACAAAATTGTAATCGAAGACGTCACGAGTCCTAAGGCCACCACAAATCGTGCTGCCGTTAAACAAAATTTGCATATGGTCGCCTCATGACCGCCATTCTGCTGATGCATATATTCAAACGTTCGAGAAAGTTGACAACCGCGACCCGCGCGTAACACTTACTATAGGCGTTTGCTTCACCGTATCCCTCTGCTCACTTGCCTCGCACCCTGCAATGCCTTGCCATTTAAGAACACGACTACTGTTTTAACTCAGTATACTGTCGAGGCGGTGTCTTCAGTAATTCTACCGAGCGATTGATTTTCCAAGAAAAGTGCTTTTTGGGATCGGCTAATAATCCTAATATCAACTTGTTATGAACGGGCCTATATTCCAGTCAACATACATATTTAATCTTAGGACAAACTAAGAGAATAATTGTTACTCTGTCCTTTAAATAAAAAACAATCCAGTTTCTCTATAATCTATTTATTGGAAAATCCCAATTTTAAGAAAAATACAATTGTACTTTGCGCTAAGAAGCTAATGGTTGTTCATGTAAAAAATAAAATACAATTTATATTTCCAATAGGTACATGTTTGATGTTAAACAAAAGCTTAGCACAATTTATATGAAGTAATTAACATTACATTATGTATGTAGGTTATACAATTAAAATTTTGCATCGATTGACGTTAATGTCGATTGGACGGCAGTGACTTATAACTCAGACTGCGGCCGAGTTATTTGTCTTTTAGAAAACTACTCTTAATTGCACCAGAGAATTTGTTAGCTTATCTAGCTTTATAAATGCATGCCTTCTCATGAAGCACCAATTTAAGACACTTTAATTGATAAATAGTTCTTGAATAGCTAAAAATATTTTTCTGCAATATAAGGCTCCTTTTTTAAACAATTAATTGTACGTAAATACCTACTATAAGTTTGCAATATTCTGGACAATCAAATGCATCAACGACAAATATTTATAAAAGTACACATCTTACGATTTTACGATAAAGTTGTCAAAAACAGAAAAAATATAAAATAACCCAAAAAGGTGTCTTCGTTCACCATTACGCCTAAAAGCATTGTCTAAATGTCTTTAAAAATAGATACATTTTATTCAGGCCCCTTAGTGTATAAAGTATAAATATCATTTATAGCGCTATTTGTACCCGCTACTAAGGCTATGACACCGCAGATGCCAACCAGAACATTCTTCCATATGATCCAGTTCCACGGACCAAATCCGTCTTCCCAGAGTGTTACGATCTCGATTAGAGCCGGTACCAACAGACCCAGAATAGAGAAGCAGAAGGCACCGATGAGGCCGATGAATGGAGATATCGTGGGCACTGCTATAGCTAGCATTACAGCCAGTAGGACCATAATGGTCCTTAGTATATAATTGGCCAGTTTTGGGCTTGATGCGTAACGGTCTTTAATGGCATTCCAGCCAATGTCTATGCATACGAAAAACTGAAGTCCAAAAGTGCAAAATACGGCCAGACCAATCAGGATTTTCACTACTTGAGCGGGTCTGTAAAAAAGAAAAATTAATATGATCATCGATAATGCGATAGTAAAGTAACACCTGTTTTTACGTGATAGTAAAGTAACATAGCACTATTAACCCGCAATCCAAAACAAAACCAAGCACTTCTCAAAGTAGTAGACGACTATTGCGAATGGACCAATGGAATGAAGATTAAACCGGCAAAGTGCTACTGTTTGAACTTAGTAAGGAAGGGTACAAAATTTATCTCAAACGACCCGGGTCTGACAGTGTCTGGTAAAACAATCGCAACAGTGGCTGATGAAGCTCCTTTCAAGTTTCTAGGGAAAAAAATCACTAGCAGAGGAAAGGAGCATCCCACCGAGGACATTGTCAAACTTTTTGATGAGTACCTTTGCCGAACTGACAATCTTCCCCTCCTTGGTACACATAAGGCATGGATCTACGATAACTACTTGACATCAAAACTTTCATGGCCATTTCTTGTCTATGACTTCTCTAAGCAAAATCTTAATAAATTAGACTCTAAAGTGACCAGATCCCTGAAATCATGGTTTGGCCTGGCTCACCCAGCTGACCCATCAACTCTATTTAGATCTCACAACAACTTTGGACTAAACATTAAGAAACCGTCAACGTTTTATCAAAAGGCGAGAATAGCCAAACGATGTATACTCAAAGACTCCAATGATAGTGCCATTCGAGCCCTACCGAACACATCGCTATCAGATAAAATGGAATCAAGACTCGACTTCTACAAATCATTCCAAGTTGGTATCCGCACTAATAGAGCTGGACTGGGTATGGAAACAGCTAAGTCTGACAAAGAAGTACTGAAAGATTTTGCCCAGGAGGACATGGAGCAAGGTTTCAAACTGCACGCCTTGAACTTAGAAATGCAGAATGACTGGTTAACTGTGGGTGACTTCTGCATCCCCCCTGCATTGAAGTGGAAATCCCTAATATACAACTGGTCCCCTGAACTGCTTAAGTTCTACCTAAATGCGTTCCAACTTACTCTGCCTGACCCGAGTAACCTAGTTCGGTGGGGGAAATCTACAAATAAAGTATGCCCGACGTGTAAGGAGTTCATAGGCACTGCCAAACATTTGCTATGTGGTTGCAAAATACTGCTTGACCGAGGCCATTATTCCTATCGCCATGATAAAGTCCTCCAAATCATCAGAGAGGCTATCAGCCTATCTATTGCACGGACCAGAAAAGGGCAAACGAGCAATGGCTTCAAGAAGGTCAACTTTGTAAAACCCGGAGCGAAGAAGCTGCCTAAAGATAGGACTAAACCGTCCTCAATTTTGGGAGCAGCAAAGGACTGGCAATTGCTGATGGACACACATGAGAAGCATTACCAAATGCCTTCAGAAATCTGCACCACAGCTTACAGACCGGATATTCTCATATTCTCAATGGCGACAAAGCATGTTGTACTTGTCGAACTTACAGTCCCATGGGAAAGCAACATACCGAAGGACCACAACTTCAAAGTAAACAAGTACTGCAATTTAGTAGACCGGATAGTGAGAAACGGATTTAAGACTGATCTCTTCGCCGTGGAAGTCGGAGCAAGAGGACTACCGGCGAAGTCACTCTACAGCCTCTTCAAGAATTTAGGCCTGCCAAGAGCGGCGCTGAGCTCATACATGGAGAGAGCCTCGAAAGCGGCACTGGAGGCATCCTACAGAATATGGATAGGTAGAGAGAGGGAGGCCGAGGGCGGGACTGGTGGTTCTCCGCGTCCTAGTCATCGCAGACTAGCTGATGAGGGCTTGTAGCGAGCCGAAACGTCACGCGCGCTGGAGAACTGTAGAGCGGCCGCTCACTAGTCCCACCTCGTCCGACACCCTCCTTTATTGCCAATGGGCCCGGATATGTTCGGTGAAGCCATTGAAAGCTGAGTTCAACACCTTTCTAACACTTGAAATTTGCCATATATGACTAATTCTGGAATAAATGTAGGATTGAAAGAAATGAAGGATTGCAAGAGACCTGCAGAGAATAAGATTACCGCCGAACTCCTAGAGCTATAGCCTGGCTATCGCCTCTCAGTTTTACACTACAAGGAGCGGTTTATCGATGGGTTTAAGCTTGCGTCAGCTAATGCGATATGCATGAAGGTGTGCTCATGTCACTGTGACCGACGCCGCTGCATTGTTGTAGTCTGGAGATCTCGTCGCAGTGCCACAAGGCAGTGTTGTAGATTTCTATTTGTAGATTACATAGCTATTTTTCTCTCAATTTGCCCACGGCCTAAATAGGACATTAAAAGAGCTAAATGACTTTTCATATTAAATTGGACTTACATGGACCTATCCAAAACAAAAGTAATTTCCAATGCAGCAACATTACTAGGACTTTCCTTCAACTTTAAGAATATTATTATAGAAGAAGTGGACAATTACATATTATATTTGGTATAAAAAAATCTGGTTGATGTACGGTATCATACACTTTCCCAAATTTCATCTTGATGATGCGACATAAAATCCGCTACTAGATATTGCGACAAAAATCCGCTACTAGGTATATAATAAGTGCAATAATTTATTTGCATTCGATTTTCAAACGATTTAGTCTTCTTCCCTTCGATTTAATTGTTTTTTGATTGGCTGTAATAATTGCGATTTTCAGGTTCGATTTCCAAATTAGTCATTTTCTACTCATCATTTAAAAATTCTACCTTTACTTTAAAAGAATACCTTACAGAAAATATAGAGGTATTACACTTGGGATTCTAAGACACCTTTGCTTGCCATTTTAGCATTAATAATAACGGAGTTATGCAGTATTCAATTTTCATATTATAACTTTTTTAATCAAAACCCTTGTTGCATGCAAGAGTTGTATGTCCGCAGAATTCTGAGTTATATTATTTACTTTTCTAGCACCAGTATTAATGGACTTATGATTTTTTATATTTTTAAAAGGCTACCATTTTGAAACAAAACGGCAGTTATCTCTTACTAGCTTTTTAAAATTCGGCATTAGGATGAACTATTTTGTACATAATTTGGTCCTAATTGGTTATGTAGATACTATGAAATTAAATCTCCCTCAAATTTCTAGAACTATGGTATTTGAGCAATGTGTCCTGCCTATTACGAATTACCGAACAGAGACTGAAAAGTAGCTCTAAGAGCCACGAAGAGTTTGATTTTGGGCATTTCAATATGAGACAATGTATGAAGGTCAAGAAAAACGCCTGACTAGTGACAAAGCTGTAATGACAATGGGCAGGCCACATAATATCCATGGGGCATAACAATCGATGGGGTTAAAGGATGGGATATAAAGGAACGGGAAATATAAATGTTGGTAGAATGCTGGTGCGACGGTCCGACAATATTAGGCAGATTGTGGGTCCTTTATGGATGCTGAGTAACCCGGAGTAACTGGCAATAGGCTAATCAGAGATTACGATATTGCATATTGCAAAAACTGATTAGCTGGTCACTAATGCAGTGACAGGCTAAGGGATAGGGTGTTGCCTTCTCTTACATATACGTAGTCTGTTCAAAAATTATCCAATCTTATTTTTTTATCTAAAACGAATGAAGCATGAAAAGCATGCTTCGGTGCATGGAGATCCACCAGGCTGACCGAGATGATGCCATTATTGTCCTATAGACAAAGGAGTGGTAAGATTGCTTTAACAAGAACTGCACATTAGTAGTCGACAAAAATATACATTCTGGTAGCCCCTCAACAAGCCAAAATGACAATGTCGTTGGTCGAGTGCGAAATTTGGTCATGAAGAATCCCCGCGCTTCAGTGGTTCATTAAGCTCCCTACTTCCTAGACATGTTTCCATATGATTATTGGACCATCCCCAAGATAAAAATGCTACTAAAAGGGCTGATTTGAATAAAGAGAGGAGTGTTCCAAAAGTGTTTGCTAATACCAGTAAGTGCAATACCAAGACGACTACTTCGTAAACGATTAGAGTATTTTGAATGAATAAGTGTATTTATATAGACCAAAAGTTGGATACTTTGTGAACATTATGGGAGGTAATTCTTACAGTTCTAATGGGATCAGTCCTATTCACAGCGAATTCAGTCTCAATGATAATAATATGTAGGTGCTTACATTTCCTCGACTGGTAAATTTAAGGTAATCGATCCATCGACTGTATCTCCATATCTGACGAAACCAAGAAATCCAAGAAGAATGTAGACCAAGGTGACTCCGGACATTCCTTGGTTGAGAACGCCGCAAAGACCGATCATGTGGTTGGGTGTCTTCATTGCGTTTTCTAGCGGCATGACCACGCCTATCGCTTCCATTGCAAATATTGTGATGGAGAAGAAATCTGGCCAGGTCTTCGGATGGACAATGAGTGGACGTTCTGAGATGGCTGGCATGTCGGTGACCAAGTAGTAGAAAGTGATTCCTAGGCCGACGGCCATGAAGACGTTGGCAACCATCGATACGGGTGCCAGCGCTTTGAGATTGGGCAGCCAAGCGAGCAGGATCAAGGGAACCAGTAAGGCAGCAATGGCAATCCGTTCATCAAAGATTGATTGAGTGTGATGTTCAATTACCTGAAAAGATAAATAATGTTGAATAATTTGACATTTCAGAATTAAATTGAGTTGAAGTTTACAAATACCCCAAAATATCTTTACATGAGCTCTAAGTTTTATAATACTCCCTGCTAGGATTAAAATGTTAAACAATGTTCAGTATAAAAATGCGATTACGGAGACAATTACTAGCTACCTATTTTACGGCCTAAACGAATTTGAGGAACATGTTTTTAAAATTCCAGCATTTTTAATAAATAAAATAAAATACAAACGAAGCTGAAATAGAATTCACCTACTGAAGTCGGGCCCATCATAATACTATTATTGCACTTCTAGGGGGTGAGCAGTGGATTCCAGACTAACGACCAGCTGTGGTACGTTTAGGACAGCTGTCTTGCCACATGTTCACCTTACTACCCATTCACTACCCTTCGAAGCCATAGAATTTGAGATACGGAAATCGCAGTTTTAGATAATTTTTCTAGGCAAGAGTTGAATATTTTTCTGGAAAGATCAAGATCTTAGAAGAGAAGAGGTGAAGTAGAGATTTGGCTGGCTGGCCACGAGCGCTTACTTCCACTACAAAAGGTGAACAGTGAAGTCGTTCCGGGTGATGGCATTTGCGAGATCATGGTATTTATTTAATTTGTACTCGTGGTCTTTTGGGATATTTGATTCCCATGGAACAGTTAATTCTACGATAAGGGCCACCTTCCAAGATAGAGAGTAAAGAGTTATATCTGGACAGTGGGCTGTGCATCCGAGACTTTCAGGGAATTTATACTGCTTAGAAACAAAATCGACCTCCAGAATCCAATCTGAAGCTTTCTCGATTATTGAGAAAGGTTTTGTAGTTAATAAATGTTTTTTGTCTTTAGAGCCATCCCGCACAAACTGTATTGGGGTCTGGAGGGTAATCAAATCCTTGTTGGCACGAGCCACTGAGAGGCTAAATACCTCGCGAATAACAGCGAGACTTTGTCATGGCGGTAAGTGTACCGTCCTTGATCTAAGGCCACCTTGCAGCCAGCTAGAATATGTCTAGCTGTGCAAGGGGTATTGCGATAAAGGGGACATGAACTATCCTCGGCACAGCTCCAACGAGCGAGATTTTTTATTTTATTTGTTATATAACGAGCGAGATTACTGGGGTCTGGAAGTGTATGCTGAAAGGCATTCAAATAAAATTTCAGCATCTCTGGCGTCCGTCATTGAAGGTGTTCCTTCCAGTGCATCGGACGCGGAATGCAAAAATCCCCAATTGTTGTCTAATCATTCTGGAATTGAAGGCTAATAGCATGAGCTATACTGTTGTTGTCATAATCTTCCCGCAAGAGAGACTTCTATAAGTCCACATCGCTCATGGTTGTACTGCTATACCGCAGACCAGTGCCATTCGGCTGATTCCAGTAATGAACTTTTTGCGGAAGTTTATGCGGGCTTGGAGATCATTTGAATCACTACGGCCACTTATTACGTGCTTCGATATTGCCGGATCTTTGGAATTGCACAGAATCGAATTTTTGGTTATTTTGGTGTTGGCGAAAAGCAGAGAGGGCAGTTTTAGCGCTAGCCCAAAATTGTGTTTGGACCTGAAGAGAGTCGAGGGGTCAGCTGGTTTGGCTAAGGACAACCAGGATTTTAAACTAGCTTTCACCAGCGCATCTAGATGGGACAAATAGAGTTGTCAACTACAACAGACGAACCCGTCACCTCAGGAAGTTTTAACGATTGTTCGTTCTATCTCCCGTGAAGTGAGCGCAGAAGATTTGGACAAAAAAGTCCACCGTCAAGTTTCGCCCTATGCCCGTAAGAGGCCAACGCCTTATTCGCGAGATAGCCAGGTATGTTACCCAGCGGGCTTACACTCACACCCTTACTTTCAATTGCGACCAGATTACTCCGGTCTCTCGACTGATTACGAGTTCGAGGTTGCTTGCGCGGTCCTCTCCTTATGAAGCGGTGAAACGGTGTAAATCGAATCTATCACGGAAAAACGGCAATATTTGCCCGGCTGTTCACTCAGGATCGGGTAGCCGATGGTCGTTTCAAGAGCAGTCGCCATAAGGTCCACAACCACCCCCCGTTCCCCGGAAACAGTACTGCTTCCAGAATCCCCCGATTGTTAGTCCGAGTGCACAATCGATTGGCTTACGCCGCACGGTGCGCAGACCGTCCAGGAGCGCCAGAACGTTGACTCCTAGGAGAAACTAGCCCTAAGGCCAGAGTCCTGCCCAGGCTCGCACTTCATGTGTGGAGGACGCCGGTTGGGTGTTGACCCGTGAGTGTGACCAACCCTGAACAGAATGGGTCTTCGTGGCCAACTCAGCAAGGGCCTATTAGCTCCCAAGGGCCCATTAGCATTTAGACGGGACAGTTGGGTTTTGGTGAAATTGTAAATAAGAAAGGGCCATGACAAATGTGAGGTTACATAATTGTCATAGATCCAAGCCTTTTGAGGGCCAGAAATTAGCAAGGCATCTATTTTTGCCAGGCAACTATTGAAATGCTCTATAACATGATCGCTAGAGATGTCTTTTCCCTGATGGGTGATTCTCCTGCCAAGAAATTTGAAATGGCTATTTGGATCTGCAAGGGAGATGTGAGCCCTTATAGACCGATTTGGGGTCTTAGGATGTAAATTTTGTGTCTATGAGGGCGAGTCCAAGGCAAAAACACTTGGAGGGCTTAACTTTTACACAACCTGACCAGTCACTGAACAGCTCCACTTTTTGAAAGCTGCACGACAAAGTGTATTGGCTGTCTATTTTAAAACGGTAACCCCCCTTCCTGTCAAACTGGGTCAGGCTTTCCAGTAGTAAATTTAAAACAGTATAAAAAATCGTCGGAGAGAGGCAACAGTCCTGAAATATTCCAATTGAATATGGCATAGAGTGGTAGTCCATTCTTGTATTTTGAGTATTATTATCCGTAACTAGACTACATTATTATTATCCGTAACTATGTCTCATATATAACTAGGTAAATGTAAGCCAGACTTAGAAATCTCTCTTAGAAATCCAATGTCGGAAGCCACAATAATAAGAAATAAAATTTATATTATTACATATTAGGTAGGTACTTACTTGTTGAAAATTCTTTGCAATGATCACAGTGTATACTGAGCAGGTCCCAAAGTAAGTTATAAAAAGGCACCAGAGGATAAAATAACTGAAAAATAAATTAGGGTGTAATATTAGGTGTAGGGTTAAAATAAAATTATGAAATGGATATTTTTATTATAAAAACTTACGAAGAAAAGTTTGCATATTTCTTTCCCCAGTTTGGTCCGTTTTCAAAGGCCACTCTTGAAACTTCCGCAAATCCCATAGCAGTTACTTTGGTCCTCTTGTACAAAATATGAGCGCACTTTATCTAGAAAATAAAAAACAATATTTGAATCGCTTATATACTAAAGAACACAAGTCCAAAAATGCAATTTTACAGGAGACACAAAAAACAGTTTTCTAGTTTATCTAAAAGTATAAGTGAAAATATTTTTTTTATGAAGAAAGTAAATGTCGATTGCTTCAAAATAAAATTATGTTAAAGTTTGTATTAACTGCAGTTTTTTTTATATATATATTTTAATTTTTGGACATGTGTTGTTTGGAAAGTTATATCGGACAAGTGTTTTTTGGATAGTAAAAATGCCCATATTATAAACGAATTTGTATTTAAATTAAAGTACAAAATATTATGTCTTACGAAACTAAGTTTATCTTTTATATATCATCCGCAACTAATCATCTTCTTCATTGTTTACGTCAATGTTGGTAGTAGGCCAGGCTACAATTTGGTCATAGAATAGTTTATGTTCTTCCGGAATGTACTGTAGGAGACGACGTATATCATCAATCTTTTTGAAATTTATAGGATTTAGACCACGGTATGCTCGTCGTTGGGGAAGTTGGACTGCGTTTGACATTAATATTTTAAAAGTGTTTACATCTGCTCCGTTTATGAATTTGAGTGCTCTCACAACACCTGGTTTGGAGGAAGAATGTTTGAATTCCTTAAATTCAGACGTATGAAACATTACTTTCAGCGCCTTTCTTACAGCTCTGCCCTTAGTTTCTTCAGATACACCTCCTCGTAAGTAATGATCAGGCCACCATGACTTGAAGTCTAAAAATATATCATCATTACAGAGATATTTTACTTCAATACGTCCACTTACTTGGACAGCATTAACAACCAGAGCAACATACTCCATGGGATGGTATACCCTGTCTACTTGTTTCAGACATCTTTTTATTGTGCCAAAATCCCTGTCGCAGGGATTATACGAATGTCCACGAACAGGAAAATATTGTCGGACATTTTTGAACAAACCCGTATCTACCAATGCTGCACACAGTCTTATCATCGTATGATTCTTGTTTTGTCCGGTGCATCCATCAGAAAATAGTCTTAAATGTTTCACAGTCTTGGGCACGTAATTTAAAATGTAATCGTACAACATCGAACAAACGTCATTTGCACCTTTTTTAGCTGTACCCTCGTGATACATGTAGCAAACAGATCGTCTGGTTTTCAGGTTATGAATGCAAAATAGGTTTACCCATAGCTGGCGCATGTAGAAAATGTCTTGAATTGGAATATGCGGCAACGGAAGATTCTGCATATAATCGAAGCAAATACCGACCGTGTCATCTGTCTCGTTACACAAACCTATAGTATTCCTTATCGCAGAGTAGTACTTATCAGCTCGTTTTTTATGTACCTGCAAGTCTACTTCAGCAGCCTTCTTAATGGCCGGCCTCGTATGTGCGTTGAGTATCTTGATATTTATTTCTTCGCATGTAATACATGTGTCCACTTGGGGACGACCAAAGTGTAAATCAAAATGCTGCTTGAACATGTTGTAGTATAGTTTATACTTGACCTCCAAGCCATGATATTTCAGCTTAAAGAGTCTATGCATTTTTTTATAGACAAAGTTGGGTCTAAGTAAACGTATCTCTTGTTGGAGTAATGAGTTTCATGCGTTGGAAATGACCGTATGTGCTCTTTAATTTTACCCAAAATCTCTTCCGGTGTTAAGCGAAATTTATTGCCCAGGTTTTTTCGTTTTGGTATCTTGTTTTTCAACACCAGGGCTTGCAGTCTTCGAACTCTGCCAGTCTGTAGATCAAATGTATTCAAAAACATTTTCTTGCATACTCTCTTCTTAACAGCGTCTGTCTATAGGTAGCCAAAAGATGAATGAAGCTGTCTTCGGCTTAGCTTTTGGGGTTTCGCGTGGTCGACGACGATTGATATTTCGTTTTTCGATAAGGCCACATAAGAAAATATCTTGTTCAGTGGGCGTTCCGAATGAGTAGAATTTGTCGAACAATGATCGCTGGTCATCTGGGGTCACATCTAACATACAGTTGTTTCTGCAACTGTAACAAAAATAAAGCCAGTATTTGGTGAGAAAAGTAACATGTATTGGGTGTAGCTAGTCATCGAAAACTGGACGATTAATAGATATAATCTTATTCGTCCGATTAAGTCAAAGGTTTCTTGGGTAAACATGAAACACATAATCCTATCCTAGTAAAATCCTTAAAATAAAGGTTAATAAAAGCCTTAACTTATAATGGGATGACTGTACGAAATGTATCTTAAATGTATCTAAAACTGAAATAGTAGGGATTGTATGAATTATTTATACCTATATTTGTATCAGTAAAGGTCACAATAAACGAAAACCATGTACTTACTTGCACAATCCACGTATTTCACGGGCTGGAATCAGAACACCCTTGTAGTTATTGTACGGCTTCCCGCAGGTTTTTGATGCTTGAGCCTTGTTTCTTTTATAAGTTTTCGGGTCTGAAGTGCCTTTTTTCTTTCGCTTTCTTGCCGGTTCTTCTTCCACAGCACGAGCAGCATGTTCCTCGTCCATTTTTCAAAGCAGTTAGGTTAGCTGTCACGTTGACAGCTGGCATTTGCGTTCCATTTAACTATCCAAAGTGCACATGTCCCGGATATGTGCACTTTGGTTTATAAACTAAAATTTGGTGGGAATTTTATTTGATACTTCTATATGGGACTTGTGCATTTTGATAAAACAAAACGATGCATCTCGGCACAAGGAAAATTTTGCCATATAAAAAAAAAAAAAAGATTTTTGGACATGTGTTCTTTGGTAAATAAGCGATTCATTTGTGAAATTAACTTCAAAGGTAAATCTCCCAAAAAAGGCTGCATGAAATTGGCTTCTCCCAAACCCAGGAATTCGCTTGGTAGCCCTTTCATTGTGGGCTTTCATTTTTTTTGCAAAACCATATTAATGATATTGCAGGGTGAATGCATAATGAATAGTTTATGCAAAAATAATAAAAATCGTAATAATAATAATAAATAAATGTAGTGTTAAAAATCGTTAATAAAAATGAAAATTTATTAACGATTTTATGAAAAATAATAATAAGAAAAACATTCTTTTTAAAAATTCTGTCATCGCAGTTTCATTTGCTTTATTGCTTAAATGTGGTTGTATTTTTTTGAGCTTATTTGCTCCCGATGTTTAGTGTCAAGTACAGTACAAAAAATACTCCAAAATACAAGTTTCAGGTATAGCCCCTACATTTATTTCTTTATCTCAATTTTCAAATTATTTTTGAAAAAAAAAAATATTTATGAAAGGTATACCTTATTTTATTTGGCTAACTTGATTCGTTAATTCACTATGAATTCACATTTGCCAAAAAATGTAATTAATACAATTTACATACATTGTAGCCATCTTAATAATACTTCCTTATTATTGGAAGACTAAGGTGGAACTAAGTTCCTATTATTGACCTATTATTTGTATCTATCTAAAATTACTCTTTATTGTGGACATTTTACTATAGGCGGGTTTATTGTCTTACGACAATCTCTTGCAACCAACCTTACTATGAAATATGTGTGTACATGTATGGAGCATACAACAAAAAAAAATAAAATGGTATTTTTTTTAACTTATGGTATTTGGATATTTTCCTGTTGCTTTATATACTCCCCAAATTTAGTAAACTGAAACATTTTTAGTATGGATTTTTCGTATCCAATGTTTAAACAAGGGGCAATTTATATTCCGAATTGGGACAATATCAGACGTATTTACATTTTAGTCAACCAAAAGCATTTTTTTCTTCGAAATGAAATCTCGGACAAACAAAATTTTTAAAATGTTATTTTCTTGTTTAATTTTTTAATTCTTTTTCTATTCTATTCCTTATTTATTTAATTATAAACGTAATCGAGTTTTCCCGTTGGCTTATATTATAAAGTAAGTCAAACGTTCATAAAATAACTTAAAATACTTAAAATAGTTTTGTAATAACGTACCTAAAACGGTTTTGGTTGGGGCGTGGCTAAATTACTTAATAATGGATAATTCGCTGCTTACTGGAGTTCGTTATTTGGATAAAGTTATGAATACATTAGTAAATGAAATATTATTACTTTTATATAATTGTTTATTAGTTATATAATGTTAGGATAACCTTTACATATTATTGTTTCGTTTTTTTTTTTTAATTTTAATGTTATAAATATTTTAGATAAATCCGATTCGAGATTTCAGTGTGTTCATAAAAACATATTTCCAGATGATTAAAAATAATGATTGAATTTATGAAATGGTTTATATTAGGTGTTTTTGGTGGTTTCTGAATAATCGTAATTTTACATAAAATTCCTTTTGAAAGTTCGCTCCACAAGTTTGTAAGTGTATGTCTTCTGTATGCAATTGATCGACAGAATTCTAATGCAAATATGTTGATTTTTATCCAAACGGAGAATGAAGATCCAGCTGGAATTGAACCCGGATTCTTACAATTAGGCGAGCTATCAACTTTGCAACTAGGTCGTTTTTGTGTACAATATCCAACTAGAGATGTTCTTTCAAAAAATGGATTTGCCTGCTGAACTCTACATGAGACTAAATACTGTTATCTTTTATTTTGTCTGACTTTGGTTATTTTTAGTAATATTTTGACTGATTTTTCGTTGCATTAGTTTTAGGATATTGATTTCTTTGCCTTTAAAACAGTCTACTATTTGTTACATTTACATTTTGATTATTTGCAATTTTGGATGAATAAAATAATATTGACTATTGACTTAAAGCTCGAATTAGTGCTAAATATATACTTACCAGTATATATGCGCAGTGTGTGCAGATGAATGCGACTAAAACTGTGAAAACTATTCCCATTGCCAGTCCAGCACTTTTGAAGGCGAATGGCATAGCCAGGATGCCAGTGCCCAGAGATGCCTTTAATAGATGGGTAAGGGTATCACAGTCCCTGAAAAAAATATAGTCTTAAGTCATAAGAAAAAACATATATTTTTAGATGCTGCTGAACCGGGTTTAAGGTTTTAAGCAGGTCACTTAGTATTTACTTAAATTAGGTTAGGTATTATCTGTCTACTTCAATATCCGAGCAAGTTTGTGCGGGGCATGTGGGGCTTAACGCTACAGTTGAGAACAGAGCTTCGTTCAGTCACACGAATGTCGTGGAGATCCTGGATTTAACAATATTCGCTCTAGCTGTATTCGCTTCTGGCAGTAGCATTCTTGTGCACGAATCTATTGCAAATGATTTTATGGACCCTTCACACGTTGGCGAATGTTCGTGTTACAGATTAGGTAACGTATAAGATTCGGATTTTCAAAGAAGAAAAAGACAGCCAGCTGACAGCCCGGAGCTGTCAAAATCACTTCAAAATTAGAAGGGGTGCGCAAAGTTCGCAAGCGCGGCTCGCAGGCTGACACAACATGGGAGTTTTCCATATATGTTTTCTTAGTAGTTGTTTACGCCAACTTGGGCACGAATATTCGCCAACGTGTGGAGGGGCCATTGGCGGTACGTGCATCATGGCATTTAAATCACCGCTGTCGACAGAGTCAAATCTTGACTTATTTGGCGGCAGCACCAATTAGAGTAACATAAAAATGAAGGTATATTTGCAATTAGTAATATTAATATTTCATTTATTCGATTTTTTATACATAGACCTAGGTTTAGACTGTTTAGACAAAAGTACTATTATTTAATAGTATGCTGTCAATTAAGACGAATCGAAAGGTTATTTTGGTAAATATATGTAAATATAATAATAACAAATGAAAAAAAATACATACGTGGTCGGATTCTCTAGTTTTCTGGCCCTGAATGGATCAAAGTCAGCGCCTTCCAAGTCTTTTTCAGCAGTATTAATACTGTACCTGTAAGAATAGCAACAACATATTTTAAGAAAACAAATATATTAACAGCAAATACTACTACATGCAAGTCACAATAATGTCTAAAAAATCGGTTATGTCACCCAAAGAATTTTCCAGTAAGTAGCCAGGGACCTATTTCATCTGAATAATTATTTCATAAATAAAGTCGCTGAGCACTTGGCGAAAAATCCTATTAATATGCGGCGCAACGCAATGATAGTTTGAATTTCGAACGCGCGTCATCTTATTCCATTTAAAAATCAAATTGCAAACGCAAGTCGCCGTGAGCCTTCGAATTCGAATTTGGAACGTTCGACGCATTGCCAGCTTCACCGCTTTTAAGGGCCGTACTATTTAATTAATATATAACGGACTTTAAATATTATTTGTGTCGCATGTATATGAGATATTCTAACCAAAATTTCCCAATGTGACTTCGGCCCAACAAGGCACCTACCTGTGTACCGAATTCTCAATACCTATATTTTGAGATTAAGGTATGACTAGCGCTCTCTGGCGGACCAATTTTAACTACAATCTTTTCAACTCTTGCCATGACCAAATGATGGCTGTATGCCAAATTGCAAATTGGATGAAGCTTTTGGGCGCTATCGATTAGGAATACACACAGACACACAGAGAGACTTTAGTCTAGAAGAGGGCTTAATCGTCTCGGGGGTGTCAAACCGTACATTTCTTTTAGCGCGTTCACAATACCTCCTCTTCGGTTAATAGGCCGCTAAATTAATACATGACATTTCGATCGCCAAAGTTCAATATTTCCTATCAATTCCTAGAAACCAAATATTCTAAAAAATAAGGGCGACTGCACAGGTAATAGACCTATACCTGTGAAGTGCTTCATATTCTTTGATTACAATAACGTACTTTTATAAAAACTTCTTTTTCTTCGTCATTTTTCAATACTAGTGTAAAATAGCGTATGATACGAGTACCTCGCTTCGATATAGCGACCATGATTGGACATGAAGCCATTTTTCATTAGTTTAAAGATTTTTTTTTAGAATTTTACAATATTTGTCTATTTAATTGCATAAACAAACTTTTCGTTGAAATTGGAGGAATCGAATAATATTTAGCGAAATTAATCATAAAGATAAAACAATTTGATTCCTGGAAAGAGAAAATACGCCATAGTTATAGTCCGGGCGCTCTATTATTTAACTATATTATCGGGAAATGCTTCTATTGCTTCATCGAAAAGATGAAGCAATAGAAGTGGGAATAACCTAGACTCTCTATTGTGATGTTAGTGCAAATGACTATTTCACACCGTGGTATCTTATATAAAGATGGCATTTAGCCGGGCAGCTTTATTTTAAATCTACACGGTCTCTACTATACAAATAACTAAATTTAAATACATATAAAAATGGATTTACATAATAGACTCGATTGCGTTTCTCTTGAACTAAATTCGGAAATCAGTTCATGTGAAAGACACAGAGCAGTAGGTACGTCAGAGCGAAATGTGAAACAAACGGTTGTCACTTTTCCGCATTACAACTACCCACCGAAGATAAAGCAGCTAAATCTAACACCGCGCGAAATGTGTTCAAACTTATTCGGTCGTCTATAAGTTCGACAGGTAGATTTGGTGCGGGAAAATCGATGATAGTTCATTTCATATTCCGTTCTAACGTATCACTCTGTCTCGTTCGGTTGAACTAAGTTCCCATTGTAGTTCACGAAAAAACGCAATTGGCAAACGCAATTAAAATAATAGGTTGGAGCTAAATATCAAATGGATATAAAAGCTTGTAATAAAAATGTTTTTCATACGTATCTGTCCAAGGGCCGTATGTCATGCTTTTTATTTTATTATAATTTTCATTAAAATTAAACTTTCTGTACCGAGAAAAAGAGAGTGAGATTGATCGATTTGAATATTTAAATTGAAATAACATTTGAGCTACCCAAAGTTTTTTAGTCCTATATACGAGTACCTATGTGCTTCATATTCTTAGATTATAATAATTTACTTTGTAAAAACTGCTATATTTTTCTTATTTTTTTTAAATACGAGGATAATTAATTAAATTCCATTAGTCATGAAGCCATTCTGCATTAGTTTTGAGTTTTTACCATAATTTTATAATGTTTGTGAATTTTCTGCATAAACGAAGTTTGTGTTAAAATTGGAGAAATGGAATAATATTTAGTAAAATATATTTTTAAAATATTTATTCAAATAATTTAAATATCAACATAATTCTTTCACGGTATATGCCGCGATATCATTTCGAAAAAAAGGTATGCCTAATGGTATTTAGGTAATACTTACTTTCCGGAAGACCTTCCGCCTTTGGTTTCTTCTGATGGTAAAAACGTCTCCAGCTCTTGGGCTGGTGGCAGCCCTCCATTTGATTCCTGGAAATAATAGTACGGTAGAGGTTATAATCCGGGAGCGCTCTACTATTTATGTATATTATAAGCATCGGAAGTGGATAAACCAAACGGTCTGCTTGCTGCAAATGCTATCATTGGCTATTTCACATCTTGGTTTTATATAATGGTCGTAAAATGTGAGTCAAAAGTCAAATACATTGTATAAGACTGTAAACTTACATAACATGTAGATAGAACTTACAACAATGGGATGGAGCTAAATATCAAATGGATATAAAAGCTTTAGGTAAAAATTGTCTCATAAGTGTCTGTCCATTAGTTGTACATTCATTTCAATTTGTAATTAATATATGTAAATAACCATTATGTAAATTTTCTCTACTGTAAAGTGAGATGAGATTGATTGATTTGAATATTAGAATTGAAATAACATTTGAACTACCCAAGGTTTTTTAATTCTGAAAATGTCTTAGATCTATAGGTATATGTATAAGGGTCACAATAAAAAAGAGACCTGTCGTTTACTTTCCAAAAATATTGAGATAAAAAAACAGCATGACCAGTCTTTAACGCGATTTGGGGTGAGGTTGTTCATAGCGATTTTGATACATAGATAAACAGAACTTCAGCTTGGATATCAATCTACAGTGCATCTATAGATCAAACCAGATGTTTGATCTATATCACCGACGATTTTTTTGAAGGATCGCTAGCTTCGGAATTATTAGAAGTTTTGTTGTTTTTGGGGTGAAATTTTCGTGGTTGTGTGTTTAATCATGGATGACAGATTTCCAAGAAAATAATAACGATACAATACATTGTATATTTATTTGAATAATACGTAATGTAAGTATGCCTTCTTACTTCTGTGAAAAAGCTTTGAGTGATCAAATTTTCTTAATAATACTGGTATACTTTGAAGTCCTACAAGTGTTTTGTTTCGTGGAAGCCATGGAAAAACAGGGTAGGTATATTTTTACAACAAAATTGAGGTTCATTTTCAAAATTAAACTACAACAAAGTATTGATATTATGGAAAAAAAACTAGATTTGCAATCTGCCAGTAGAGGAAATATTAATATAAAGAACGAAAATAGCCGAGTAGTCAATCGTCGCCCGCAAAATCAATCTCACCCCACTCCCAGGTAGTGATTGGTTTTAATTTATTATTCTTGAATTGCGCGCAAGAAAGAAGACGACAATCATGGCAACGTGACGTACCTAACTTATATCAGGCAAGTATATTTAGTAGAAATTATTGTTTTGTATTTATCTAAATATGTAACTATACTACCTCTTTGCAAAATGGCTAAAATGTTTCTGGAAGTTTTGTACTACATACTAGTATAAACGTTTTGTACTACATACTAGTATATAGTGGAATTAAACTAATAATATCAATAACCATTATATCTTGAAATTAATAAAATATTAAAAAAACGATACTTTTTATTTATTGATTGTTAGACATTATTGTTGAGATATTCTGTAATTTTGATTATAATTTTGATATTATGTATATTTGAAGAGATATTACGTATTAAGTTATTTTGTTACATTATGAAGTTATATTATTTTATAATAATTTGAATTGATTTAATTTGGTTACGATATTGCATACTTCCAATGTGAAACAGTAAACGGTATTTATCTTTTATTTACCATTTATATCAATGATATAAAATTTAAATACAATATATCTTCGCTCATAGCAAAACGTATCCTTAAAAATAAGTGAAGGAAACTTACGCTAACCATCGTGGATCCGCCTCTTTAACCGTTTGTAGCTGCTTTCGAGCTGCCCGCAGATTCTGTCGAAGAGAAAAAAAATGTTTTAAATTTCAAAAACCACAGTTTGGTTTGTTATCATATTTTTTTATATGTGACTTTCGTGTAGGTGTATTCAACGGCAGATTATTTCTAGCTGCTACTGACTGACCAAACCGCAATAATGTAAACGTATCGTAAAAAAATATTTAATGTCTTAAATAAATAGTAGGTGATGTTACAATTGCATCAACCAAAATTGTTTCTTTCGAGCATCGTCACCAGTGCAGGATTTACGTATAAGCTACACAAGCTATAGCTTAGGGCCCCCATCGTCGTCAGAATGTTTGACAGCCCAAAGGGCCCCCTAAATTTCGACGGCCTAAGGGCCCCTACATGGGTTAATCCGGCACTGATCGTCTCTATTAGCTATAAACTCGATAGCCGGCTTATGAGAGCCAAAACATTGTTTATGTTTCCGCGATTTAAAAAAATATTTTAATACAGCTATCACGGAATTAACATTCTTATTATACCAGGGTTAAATTATGCAAACAGCGTTCTATAGCAATGAACTTCTGCACGATTTGACATAATTATCATTATAATACAAGCTCTGAAAATGAAGTCGAATGGCTATGATAGCCATTCGACTTCATTTCCAGAGCTTGTATTATAATGATAATTATATCAAATCGTGCAAAAATGATAACTTCAGCGCACACGTCAACCAGATTATTATTGCAGTCCTTAGTTAGACTATTATATTATGATCATAAAATACCAAACTTCTCCTTCATTTTTCAATCTTTATCGTTATAAGTATCTCCATATATGTACTCGTAACCGGGACTCATAACAGTATATATGCCTTCTAAATAACATGTACATATAGACTTTCGTATAGCTACATAAGAATGAACTATAGCGATAGCAATATTTTTTTTATCCTATCTCTATACTTAGTCTTTATTTCTACATCCAGTAATATACTTCAAATTAAGTACATACAGAAAACCTACCTGTACAAATTATCTGATATAAAAAAATAGAAAATATTAATTTAGCATAGAGTAACTACCCTGTTTATAGTTTAAGGAACGTGAGTTACTCATCTGAATAATATACAGGATATTATGAGTAACATAGGTTACAAAAATTATCATGAAATAACACAATTTAAACCATAAACAGTATTGTATTCTAGTCACATAAAACCGTAGGGAGAACAGATATTGATAATAAAGAAGGATTTTCAATTACATTCATGATATACTGTCCCCATTACAATTAAATATATTAATTTAGATTAGAATAATTATACTGAAAATATCACTTCTGTTCCAAAATCTTATTGCTTTTAGTCTCAACACAGGAAAACCTATTTTATATTTGTCTCAATCAAGTCCAGCGACTTAAAATTTAAAACCGGTAAAATGCGAGTTGGACTCGCGCGCCAAGGGATCCGCACTTTATTAAAAAGTTTCTGCTTAGAAACTTTTTCACACACATAGACTAGAAAAGGCCGAGCTTTGGTAGTCTGTTGATGTAGATATTTTTTAATAAGCAAAATTTACATATGAGTTTATACTTTTACGTAGGAAGGATTTGATTTAAATTGTGGTTATTTAATTATAAAAATGCGTTTAACAAGTTTTTCACACATTTCTTTTATTAACTTATTTGGAAATAATGGATTCGAAAAAAAAACGAGCTGAGGTCGAATTCGCTGATTTCAAAACTAGCATTTATATTTTTTTGTACCTCCATTCAAGAGAAATCATCAAATCGTATACGAAAAGTATACACCTTCCCTTTATCTCCAACTTTCACTTTCGATTTTTATAAATAGATATCACGTTAGATAAAGATTACAGGAAAATTAGTATAAAGTCGGTGATATGATTTTTGAGAAATAAACAAATCTATATATGTACATACAAAAAAATATTGATTTCAATTCAACGTAAAGTATTATTGGGAAAAATAAAAACAATTAGACGCATTTTAATGAAATATTCTCGTCTGCAGAATTGAATTATCTTATTTGTAAATTTAATTCTGCAGACGAGAAAATTTCATCAATATGTGTCTAATTGTTTTTATTTTTCCCAATAATACTTTGCGTTGAATTGAAATCAATATTTTTTTGTATGTACATATATAGATTTGTTTATTTCTCAAAAATCATGTCACCGACTTTATACTAATTTTCCTGTAATCTCTATCTAACGTGAATCTTTTTTTAAAAAATCGGTAGTGAAAGTTGGAGATAAAGGGAAGGTGTATACTTTTCGCATACGTTTTTGATGATTTATCTTGAATGGAGGTACAAAAAAATATAAATGCTAGTTTTGAAATCAGCGAATTCGACATTCAACTCGTTTTTTTTTCGAATCTATTAGTGCGTCTGCTAATAGCTAGATAAGTACATATTTCCACTGTTGACAATTGATACGCGAAGTGCAGACAAGACAGTTCTATGAGTATGCCAAATTCTTTGTTGATCACTTTAAAACTGGTGCAGGTAATTGATCGCAACGTATGCTCATTTAAACAGACGGATAGACGGACAAGGCATACAGGTTTTTATATTTTTTTAAAGGAGGTTGTTTTTCATTATTTACTTAAAACAGTGTTCTGGATTTAAATCCCTTTAAAATGGATAGACGAATTCACGGAAACTGCTACGAATCTATTGAGCTAAAGGAAACTGAATTAGAGTTACATTAAGCGGCATTGAACCGCAACTTTGATGCGCATGAACGCCAGTTGAAAAAATAGTTTTTTTAGTCGATCTCATTACTTTTTGTGGTGTCGGTTAGTATTCTAAGAATCTTGGAGGCAGCCACCTTATCTGCGGCGGATATTGATTACTTTAAGAGTTCGGGACACGGACTTCTTGGTACACCTTATGATATTAGTTGCCAGAACACTAGATTATCTCAACGGCTTTGGTTTAGAATATAGAATGGCTTTCCTTTAATTCCTTAATATAGAATGTCTTTAGTAGATACTTTAAATGTAACATACCTCATACAAAATATAACGCATACACATGGAACTTAAATGCATCATACCTCATACACGTCGAATAATAGTAACACAAAGTAGGTAAAATCACAAGTGGATAACCTAAACAATTCACTGAAACAATGATATAATAACAATGACGGATTTTAAAAATAAAGTTTTCCTAAAATAATTAAAACCCAACTATAATTAGATTAGAGATTAATCTATAAAGCGAAAGCAAAATCCTGAAAATAATTAATAATTATTATTCTGGTCTAGGAATTTAAAATAATCGTTTTTTTTCCTTTACATATTTTAAAAGTTTCGACCTTTAGGAATATGTCCTAAAGTATTTTTCAAAATTCGAATTATTTTCGGAGTTCCAGCGACTTTAGTGACGTGGCAAATCGATCAATAGACCCTCGTACTATAATGTAATCCCCGATTTCATGATTATGAAGCTAGAACAGCTCGCTTAGCTGTAAGAACTTCAGAAAATGGTAATTTTGAAGTAGAACCAAATGTGAGAATTAAGTACCATTATCTGAGTTACGCTCCCGAAACTTTGTCTCAAACTTTAAACGCTTTTTTCTCAAAACCACTTTTTCGACCTAGTTGACATGATCATTTTTGTATTCTTGAAACGTCAATGAACATTTTGTAAAAAAAGAAGATTGTAAAAAATGGTTCTTTTATCCTACTCGGAAAAACGCCTAAAATTTAGGCCTCTAAACCAGAATACCCCCTAAATTAAGTAAGCTCATCCGTTGCTGAATGTGAATGTAAATATTTGAAAACAACTATTAACAAAACAATGAAAGTAAGTATACCCATGAAACTGTTTTATTGTTTGAAATACGATTTTTTGACGGACAGTAGAACACTTAAATCCGGGGAGAATTTCAATCTAATTATTTATTTATTTACTCATTCATTCGATCGACTCAAATAGGGATGTGGCGATAAAAGGAGTAAAATCAGAATTTACTCTATTCGTCTGCCAGTCCAATCCAAAAGACATTCAGTGATTCAGATTCCATTGTTTAAGATTCAGTTTTTCAAGATGGATTAATTCTGCTTTTGTGTTAGATCTTTATGCTGTAGTACAGACAACATGTATATTTTCTTGAGGTCGGTTAAATACTCCTAACATAGATGTGTTTTCTTTTGCACATCAGTCTTTTTTCACTTAAAACGTCATTTAAGAAAGAAAAACAACAGAACCCTTATATACTGGTAGATCTCGTAGCACCCATTTTGGAAAAGGCCGATATAAACAATACTTTGAGTCATGTATTGTTTATAGTCAGTGGTTTTTTAAATCGAATTTAGGACCTTGATATTGCCAAGGTTGTTTACCCTATGGTAAGAATAAGATAGGTTTTGTCTTTGTTGGAGCTACCGTCCAAAACGCTGTATACAGTATTGTTACTTCTCATTACTTTGACATCGAACTATTGTAGGTGAATTCCTTAGCTCAGATATTAGATTTTAGATGAATGAACATCGTTGAAACGTTGGAAGCTACTATTTTTTTATTTGTTTTGTTTTTTTTTTCGGTTTGTTTTATTTTTAGTAGGTACCTGAAAATTTAAATTTTCCGTCTTGTTAATAATGGTTGTTTCTGTCTTACACAGTATACACAGTGGGCTCGATTGCGTTTCTTCGTGAACTAAAATCGGAAATTAGTCCGTGTGAACGAGACAGGGCAATACGATAGAGCGGAGTGTGAGATGACCGGTTGTCACTTTTTCGCATTAAAACTGCCCGCCAAGGTCAAATCTTACACCGCACGAAATATGCTCGAATTTATTCGGACGAGTTTATGTTCGGCAGGTAGTATTTATCGACGATCGTTCGTTTCATATACCGCTCTAACGTATTGCTCTGTCTCGTTCCCTTGCACTAATTTTAGTTTTAGTTCACAAAGAAACGCAATTGGGCCCAGTATTGAGCAAAATAAACAAATTATTCATCTTCCTATAATACAGCCATTTAATTTTATTATTATTTATTAGGGATAATATAAGACATTGAATGCTTTTTGGTGGATAACGATTTAATTATTTTTAATGTTTCCAAATATATTTTTATGTTATGGTAAATTAAGTTATGTTCATTTGATTATTTTTTCATTTCTCTATTAATTGATTATTTAATTTTATTAAGATTTTTTGAAGATTAATTCATTTAGTTATTCTTTGATTGTAATTTTTATTTGACCTACATTGGATCAATTTTAGTTGTAGTAATTATTTGTAATATTTTCATTCAGAAAAATCTAGCATACCAGAATAGAAAATATACTAAATCAATATTTTAAAAAATAAGTAATGGTTATTAAAAACCAATTCAGAATACATATCATTTGTTTTTGTTTTGTTTAACAAAATGTAAAATAGATAAATGCAAAACAACAGGACTTCTGTTTTTAGATTACTTCTCAGTTTTAGTTCATTATAACGTTTGGTTTTCTCAAGTGTAACACGTTAGGACGACAATATGTCTCTTCCAGACCGTATCGTTTGCAAAAACCTTCGCGCGCTTATACTTAAACTGGTTTATCAATCTAATCCGATATATACCTACCTAAACTCTCTCCCCTTCGTTGAACGAGGCTTCTTTTTTCATTCATATTATGCAAAAGATCCGGTTACCCAAGTGACCGCATTTTAGGGTCTTCCAAAACAAAAGCTAAAACTGCCCGAGGAAGGGTACGCTTAGTGAGGGCAAAGTAATCTGATTTATAGCTAGCTGCTATGTCTCCTACGTTATTTAATATGTTATTTAAAATAGGACAGTCTTTCAACATCACCGAAAACACTAAGCATTCAACAGTATATAAAACGAACAACTAATACACTCGCATTTTATTTTACGATGATATTTTATAAAGCAATGGCATGAAAATGCATCAATCGTTTATTACTTATACGAAGTGCCTTTTATAGCTTGGAAGCTAATTAACTACGTACATATTTATGGCGTTAGTTAAGATGCATTATGGTGTTTGAATGCACATAGATAATAACGTCATCGAGCCTCGTCGATGCTTCGTTCAATATTGAGTTAGTCCTGATATTTGTGCTATCAGTGATTTGCGTATTAGTTTGTTATTTCGTTACTTACAAATTGTTTTCCACTCCAAATTCAAATGTATAAAAGAAGACTGTGACCTAATGGCTAAAATCGTGTATCGATTGGCATAAATTAAATGTGTAGCGAATCTAACACTTGAAAACTATGAAAATCACAAATGTATTATTTTATGTTTTCTGTATCCCATAGATAAAATGTAAGGGAATGCTTATTCACGTACAATTTGTATATTATTTTCTTTAACTGTAAAAGTATAAAAAACAAAGGTTATGTTTTAAAATCAGTGAAATGAGCCCACATAAGTAAAGTAAATATTTTTTGATTTTTTGGTGCCTTAACTCGTCGGACGCCAACAATGCCTGGCGCAACAAAATGGCATTTTGCGTCGTTTGACAGATTCGCGCGTAACCGTTTTCGCCGCCCCCATTTATATTATATAGATATATAATATACATGACTAACCAGATTAATTACTAGGTAACAAGGAGTTGATGAAAAAAATATATTGTTAGTATTTATTTACAAAATCGACCAAAAAGTTGCAGCGCGATTTTTGCGCGGGAAGGCTGGCTTTCGACCGGTTAACAGCAAGTAAAAATAGTATTTTTTTAATTTCTGAGTCATAATCTAGGTTGATATTCTAGAACGCAAGTTCTACGACTCTGCTAAATTTTATAGCAATAAGTTAAAGATTGACCGAGATAACCGAGTCAGGCCGTACGTACACAGACATACCTACCACGGAGTATCACAAATAGAGTTCCTCTTGTACGCTTTTAGCGTTGGGATTAAAATTTGCTAGCCGGTGTGGCTGCTCGACCCGTATTAAAGGTTACATGATATCTGGGAACGACCATAACTAAAGAATTTTCGTTTCATGATTTTTTTGAAAAATGTAAGCACTATCTATAAACCTTTCTTAGCGAATCCCTCGTTAAGGCGCGTGGAGTCGTGAAACGATCATATTTGAAGGCCGATAACTTTTAAATTAGCCTACTGACAATTCCAGAAAAAATATATCTCAAGCATTAATATATAAGCTTCAATCTGATCGTTTAAAAAAAAATGTAGAACATAAAATACTATACAAAAAAAAATATTGAAATGAAGCTGTTTTCAACTTTAATTACGTAACTACTTCTAAACTGCAAGTGATATTTTCATGGCACTTGCAGTTAAATATTGGTAACACATTTATCTTTAAACTGATCGTTTCTTATTCTAGAATAATAAATAGTTTTGACGAAAAGTAATTTAAACTACATATACGACTACATAAATGTGACGGTTTTAGGCGACGGCCGCCAGTGTTCCACAAACAGTCCGACGAGGAGGGTGTCGCTGCGCTGCAATCCGCGTCCGCGAAACTGTAATATGTTTGCTGTGTTGCGACTTTGAAATAATCGAAAATGCCGCCGATAAGGAAAGCTGCAAAAAGTTGGGCTAAAAAGGCCATGAAAATAAACGAAGTAAAATACAAAATACCTATTCCTACAAAGAGTCAAAGTGTACGTAAGAAAGCGAAAAATTGTAGGTAGGTAGGTATCTATCTACCTACAATTTTACTTTCCCAAAAAGGAAAGTATTGTGATCGCGCTAAAAAAATTTTGAGATGATGACGGAAATATACATTTTGAGACCCCCTAAGACGATTGAGACCATTTTCAGACCGATCTCTTTTTTTGTGTATGTATGTGTGTATGTATGTGTATGTATGTGTATGTGTGTATGTATGTGTGTATGTATGTTTGTTTATTTCTACTCTTTATTGTGAAAATTTCACAATGGGCGGGTTTATTGTCATATGACAATTTCTTACAACTAACCCTACTGTGACGTGTTTATATGTATTTATGCGTGTAACATGTGTGTGTGTGTGTATCTTGTTATTTCATTCGATCGACAGAATTGAAAATGCAATTCCGTTAATTTGATCTCAAGTGCAATTCCGTTAATTTGATCTACTTAGAAACTTATGCAATAAATTAGTCCAGCTACAAAGGGACACAAAATATCTATTGAGATTCCGGAAGTATTTGACATAGAAAAAAATCATGATCCTAAGAAAAACAATTCGCAAGATCATAAAGATTTATAAAACTGATTCTGAATCAGAGAGAAGGTGTAATATTGAGCCATTCTATAATGATCTTCTGTTGACCCACTTGCACGCTTTTGGCGATCATAGTCGGTGCAAAGCAAACTTTTGTACTGAGATGAATAAATCAGATATGATATCAGAAGCAGCTGACAAAACTTTTTTTACAAGTACTCTCTGGGGTAGAATTTGTTTCCTTATGTCAAATGTTGCTTCACATGCTCCAAGTTTAATACATGATGTACACTTAATAGAACGGTTTAACAGTATAGTAGCGAAGCTTGTTGGCGGTAAAAGAACAAATTTGAGCCTCAAAGGTTCCTACCAGACAAGGTGCCAAGCCTGTTTGGTTTCATTTAACTCGCACAAATTGATGTCTTCCCTTTACAACAATGTCATAGGTCGTAGTCCCACAGGCATAATAAAACATTTGGAAAAGCAGCGATTGCAAAGGATGGTCAATATGAGAAAAATCAGTCGAAAGAAAAACAGATTACTTTTTTCAATAGGATATTACGTAAATTATGGAGAAAAGTGTGAAAAACCAGACATGCTGCAAGAAATATTTGAAAAAGAAAAATGCACTTTCTTACATAACTTAAATTGGACTGACGAGGAAGGAGATGAAATACAGAATAAAACTGTACTGCAGAGTACCTGTAGTGAGTGGATGGAGATAAAAAGGACTATTTTGACAGCTTCAAACTTTGGAAGAATTATAAAGAGACGTAAAGATGTCAGTTGCGTATCTTGTAAAGGATATATTATACAAAGATTCTTTATCCCATGTAATATCAACTAAGCATGGAAAAGATAATGAGAAGTAAACTATTGGACAGTTAAAAATGCAAGAAAATATTGATATAAAACCATGCGGGTTATTTATAGATAAAGAGATACCCTTCCTCGGAGCTTCTCCCGACGGTGTTGTAGGTGACGACTTGATCGTCGAAATCAAATGTCCTATCATTGCATTTCAGAAAGGTATCGATGAAGCCATCAAAATCGGTATTATAAAATGAGCAAAAATGCAATCTTACAAATTAATAAAACCCATAACTGGTATTTCCAGATACAGGGGCAACTTCACATACAGATAAATCCAAATGCCTTTTAGGTATATGGTATGGAGAAAACGAGCCTTTAAAACAGAAATAATAACAAAAGATGACTCTTTCTGGGATAATGAAATGAAAAACAAACTAAAGACATTTTATTAAGATTGTTTGCTACCCAAATTGATAGACCCAAGAAATTCAAGAAACATGCAAATAAAAGATCCTGAATATATAAAAAAGGCCATAAAAGAAAAACAAAAAATGATCGAAGCTAAGATAAGTAAAGCTACATCTAAGAGAAAGCTCATTGAAGTCAAAGAAACAGCAGTTGAAGAAGATCAAGAAATGGTTTATGAAAAGCTAGTATTACATAAAAACACTTTATGAAATGAAAGAACATGATAAAGAGAAATCACCAGAAACCATAAATATAAGCATAAGACTGTGTGAAGAAGATAAACCGGTGTCTGAAAAATATGATGTAGAAGAAGAATGTGTCGGTCCTAGAGATGTCCTAGAGAGAAACAAAACTATTATATGCTTTGTTATATTATGATATACTCCTACGAATATTTTATTGATTCACACATCTCTGATGTGGTCTTAACCTAAAAAGTAAACCGACGAAAAGTAGTTTTTTAATAACACAGGATCGCTAAAGTTTTCTGATTATTGAGTGGTACTTACCTAAATACGTAATTACCTAAATAAATATAGTATAAAATAAAACATTCAAAAATATAATTTTAAATTGTTTACTTATTTAAATTTCGTCGCTGATTATATATATATATATATATATATATATATATATATATATATATATATATATATATATATATATATATATATATATATATATATATATATATATATATATATATATATATATATATATATATATATATATATATATATATATATATATATATATATATATATATATATATATATATATATATATATATATATATATATATATATATATATATATATATATATATAAAAATTATATAGTGATCCGAATCAAAATTTTGCTAATACAATAAAAAAATATATTGAACAACAAAAAACCATTGAAAAATTATCAGATGAAGATGTTAACACTTTAATTCCTAACCCTATCAGAACACCAAATTTTTACTTATTGCCAAAAATTCATAAACCTAATAATCCAGGAAGACCGATAGTAGCTAGTTTTAACTCACCCACAGAAAGAATTTCAGCTTTTGTCGATTACTTTCTACAGCCATTTGTAAAAAATCTAAAGTCACACATTAAAGATAGTTACCATTTCATCGAGATTCTAAAAAATACCACAATTCCTAAGACTGACAACTTATTACTTGTTACAATTGACGCTGTCTCTCTTTATACTAATATTCCCCATGATTTAGGCTTAGAAGCGATTTCCCATTACCTTAATCAAAGGCCCAGCCCCCAAATTCCTTCTACAAATTTTCTTTGTAAGTTGGCTGAATTCGTCCTCACTAAGAATGCTTTTTCTTTTGAGGATGAATTTTATCTCCAAATTAAAGGTACAGCAATGGGAACAAGAATGGCTCCTTCTTATGCGAATCTTTTCATGGGGTTATTAGAAAATAAATTTCTTCTTACTCAAAATTTACAACCACTAATGTGGTATAGGTTTATTGATGATATTATATTGTTTTGGCCACATGGACATGACACACTCACTGACTTCCTTACAGATTTAAATAATTTCGGACCGTTAGATTTTACATACACTATATCAGAAAATCAAATTACATTCTTAGACGTTGATCTAACTCTATCCGAAGGCACCATTAAAACTGCAATTCATATAAAACCTACAAACAAAGAGCAATACCTACATTTCGATAGCTGTCATCCGTTTCATACCAAAAAGTCAATTCCATATTCAATGTCCATTCGCGGACACCGTTTAATTAATAATAAAGAAAATCTAGATAAGTACCTTTCTAATCTTAAAAAATCACTAATAGAAAGAAATTATCCTGCCTCTTTGTTAGATAAAAATATAATAAATTCCGAAACAAAATTTTCACCTAAACCTAAATTGGTGTCAAATTTAAATCAAAATAAAATCTTTCTAAGTACTACTTATTTTCCTGGCACTGAGAAACTGCGACCAATTTTAGCAGATTTATTCCCTATTATAGCTAACGACCCATCAACCAAAGGTTTATTAGATATACCACCAATTTTATCATTTCGAAAACCTCCTAATTTAAAATCAATACTTAATAAAAATAATCGAAATTATCTTAGTACTAACAAAAATTTGGGCCTACAGCCTTGCGGTCGATCACGTTGTAAAACATGTCCTTTATTAGATCGAAGCATTTATTTTACTAGTCCTAACACTCCCAACAGTTACAGAGTTCCTTTTAATAGTAGTTGCATTTCAAAAAATATTGTATATCAATTACTTTGCCAGACCTGCAATGCATTTTATATTGGGGAAACAACTACACCTCTTAGCATTAGGTTAAATAATCACAGGGCCAGCGTAGGCAATGAAAGTCAACTTCCAATAGCATTGCATGCTAAGGCACACAATTTAACTTTTGATAATTGTTTTAAAGTAAAAATTATTAAGTGCCTTGGTGATAACGCTAAAGAAAGAGACGTTAAATCTTGGGAGTTGGCTTTTATAAATATTTTAGGCGCTTGCAAGGGTCCCGGTCTGAATAGGCAAAATTAATACAGTAATTATATTTGTTCAGACATATTCATTAAAAGCTTATTAATATTTTTCATTTAAAAATCATTATTAATAATGTTTTTCAAGGTCGGTTATAGTGCATTTATAACGATATTGCAAAATATTATTAACCCATTTCTCTATGTTCAGTTTTTTTAAAATTTAAATTTTGAAAAAATTGTTCTATCAGAAATGTCATAGAGATGAATACGACTAGTGTCGAAATATTCTCAATCATATAATTTCTTCTAAAATAAGTTACTAACATCCATTTCTGTTACAGAAACCATCCTCCTATACTTATTACATCCAAGGGCATACAGTAATTCGGCTGCAATAACTAAGAACATCATATAAGGTTATCAATTGCGGAAACAGGTGCCGCTGCCCTAAGTATTTAAAGAGGACATTAACTATCGTTTAAATGTTTCTGGTCCACCAGGACCCCAGATAAGTAACTTTTCATGAATCTAATTTTATATATTATTGAAAATAATTTAAAAAAATTTACACACTTAAAATATCAAAATATATATATATATATATATATATATATATATATATATATATATATATATATATATATCTATATATATATATATAACATTATCGCTTTGCATCATACATATTATCGCTTCGCAATCGTTCTATGAATTTCAAACAATATTTCGGCATTAGTCGCGTGATTTTTTAGCGCGGGCGGGGGAAGCGGAAAGGAATAGGCCACGCCTCATCGTCCAAGGTCATTGGCGTGCATACGAGCCTTAAGAAACCAATTTATAATTTAGACTCAAAAAAGTTTCTTATTGCCTTGGACATTCAAGCTTTAAACTGATTTCAAAAACTTTCACGCGCGCTTACTCTTACAGTGTAAGCGATTGCATAGCTTTTATCGCGGGCCTAGTAGGCCAGCGCGGCGACCGAATGAAGAAATTTCTTAACGAAAATTAATGATTTTAAACTGATAATTACGTCTAAACGAGTACTGCTTACGATTCTAAAAAAATATATGTTAAACAATAATATTTTCCTAATATTCTTAGGTTTGAATATTTTAGATTTTGTTTATATTACATAGTGTAATTAATTTGTGAAATTAGGTCTAACCGAACACAAAAACGACTACTACGCAAATACTGTCTGGCGTATTATTATGAAACCTGCACCATTTTAAAGATAATTTAATTATCTATCTTTTTATCTACGATTGTTTTCGAATAATCCGGTTTTTTGCTTTATCTAATAAAAAATTCGTGCGCGGCGCTCTATCGGAAGACTTTTTAATTATTCTGAATCATTTGCTTTCGCAGCCGCAAATGATTCGGAATAATTTCAACCTTTTCCGATAGAGCGCAGTTATCTGATATCAGAAAAAATTAAATCAATAAAATAAATAAATAATTATAATTGCGTAAGTAGTTAAAAATGCTATGCAATAGCTTTACCGCGGCAGTCCCCGAGTGCCACACATATTTTTTTTAAAAATTTAATTATATTGACTGGTTAATTCTCTAGCGACGCGCTTAGACACATTTTTATTTAGGGATGCAATTTTTAAAAACTTGTATGATAATAAAATTGTAGTATTCATATTATCTCCACCTGGCATATTAGGAATGGTATAAATATAAATTATACCCGTCATTATAAATGATATTAAAATTTAAAATGAAAGTATAAAGAGAACAGAGTTCTTCTTCTTTCATTGCAGGGATTATAAATTATGTCAAATTCTTGAGAGTAACAGGACTAAGGAAACCCTAAAATATAATATTATTCAAATTGAAATACATGATTATTTCTTATAATCATTACAGTTTCTACAGCTTGAATATTGATTTATCTGTTAATATTCTTATCCTTATTATATGTAGCGATGTCTCAATTTATTTATCTGTTAATATTCTTATTCTTATTATATTTAGCGATGTCTTTTGTCATTGTAGTTAATATGTACATAATATTGTCATTATTATTCCATTAAGGCATTTTATCATTAGTGCAAAGTTTTGTACGGTCCCGTTAAGTTATGTAATTTGATAACTTTTGTAACCAGTTGAATTAATGACATAAAAGGATTTGGATTTCTTGTAATGTATAATAAAATGTACGAATGAACAATAAATCTAAATTTTCAGTTTCAAATTAGATGTAATATTACGTAGATGTTTGTAATTTGATAATCTACTTATCTGTCACTCAATAATGACCAACGGCTCAGTAATTCAAATATTTATTATTTTAAATGGCTCGTCTTTATGAACAAATTTATTTTAATTAGCGGTTAGGTTTAGATTATTAGTACATAAAATAAGTATATATTAAGAACACCTTTAACAGAGCTTAATGATGTTTTGCCATAAGGGCACGACGAGAGATACTGCAAGTAGATCACGATTATAAATCACTAAATAAATTGTAATAACTTATGTTTTCGGTATTTAAGAAAAAAATATGAATATATTTTCTACACTATATAAAATTATTATCAGTGGTTGGATATGATTAATATATTGATAACATTTCTGTGAGATTTCAGTGAGAGAGCAGTCGTGATTCAATTTAAAACAAACGAATAAAAACGCCAACTTTCTGAACCTGATAACTTTCGTATCACCAAACTGGAACACCACGAGGTAGCATGAGGAGCTGGGTCGCATGAGGAAACACCAAAACATCACGTCGTATAATAAATATAAAATTTAGAAATCTAGCCGATTTTGAAGTGAATGGTGTGCATCACCACTATCCAACAAGGTCCCGTAGCATGCTACGTTCGGTAAGTCATGCATTATCCAAGTCGGAGAGGCTAGCCTATATCGCCGGCCCAGCGGTTTACAACAAACTCAGCGAGCACATTAGGCAGGCGCAATCTCTTGACGTGTTTAAGAGACGCCTTAAGATTTACCTCACAGATAAGGCGTTTTACTCACTGGAGGAATATTACTCGAGTGAAGTCTAAAATGCTTTGGTGGCTAAAGTGTTTAATGATCTCTTTGCATCATGTCTTGTATTTCCTCTTTTTACATTATTATTGTGTTTTTTTTTCGTTTTTTAGGTTTATCTTTATTTTTCTTTACGATAAAAAGAAGTTTGTGTGTTAATCTGTATCTGACTTGTATACCAGTATACCAATAAAATGAATATGAATATGAATATACATATAGTTAGCTACAGTTTGAAATGCTCATTTAAATGTTTTTGAGATATACGTGGAGAAAATGCCATAAAACCGAGCAAAAGGGCATTAAAACTATAGGATTAAAAAATGTATATAATATATTCTTGCCCAAGACAATAAGTAGATAAAACATCGAAAAAAGATAAACGTCTTTCAGAATTAAATTGTTTTCAGTGAAATTCAGCATTAATTGCTTAATTTTATTGAAAAACCAGAAAACTTTGCATGGTTTTTTTAGAGAGCGTTCTTTTGTTATATTGAATAGCAAAGACATGTTTATTCATTTTTGCATATCTCAGTATTTGTATGGTATAAAATATTACTGAATAAAATTTTATCCACATCAAACTTTAGTCCTTTCTTTAGATATGTATATATAACCAATTTTCACATGAATTGTTATTGTTTGTGTTAGGGGGCTTATTTGTTTCTACTCTTTATTGTGAATTTTCGACCGGTTTGCATAGCAATAAAGTGAACATTGGGCTGGTTTGCATACCATTCAGAAACATTCTGTATAATTCTAAACTACTAAGGATATTTGTCACAAAAATAAAGGGAACTATATTATTACTTATGTAGAAATTTAGTTCAAAAGATTTCCCTACAACATTCGCGCTCTTAGTCTACAATGGCACGAGAAGTGATTAAAAATACACCAAATGCTACAACAGAGTGCGGGGCCATTTGACACACTTGATACTTGATCACATAGTATATGATTTCGACAGAATGGGGTCCTCTATTTTCAGATATATGTAAGTGTTTGCAGGTTTAAAAATACCTGCACCCCAAAAATGAGAAAGTGAGGAATGTAAAAAAAAACTACTCTTGTGTAAATTATGTTATATAATATATCACATAAAATATCGTGTAATGCGCTATGAAATTTTATGACTAGGGAATAATGCCTAAAACTTTCTGATTTAAGTTTAATCGATCATATGTGTGGTAGGTACCTAAACAACAAGTAATAAGGAGGTCACAAATATCCATCCACAGCAAAGCCAGTTCCCACAATTGCATGGAATTTCTATAGTCGCCTATAATTATAATAGATTATATACCTATAATCAAGCACGCTGAAGCCTGTTCTACTAATGGCATACTATGACCAGTTACGTCAAATGCCGGTGATGTTGGTATAGGTCGGCTCAGCTCTTCATTTCGAGTATTTATGAATGTAAATTTCTTCATTGCCTAACAAACTGTGACAGACGAGACAGTGGATTTGTAAATAAATCTCTCGTTGTGGTATAGGATGCTGGATATTTAAGGAGAGCGTAATATTCCATTATGCTGTATTACTTGTATGCAATCGCAATTCATTATTATTTTACTACAGTTTTATTTAAATACACTTTGTTGGTTGCTGTGTACTGAGCTTATCAAGTCTCGGAATTGTTATTTAGGAAAATTTCATATTACAGGTATGTTTTTGCGATCTCGTATCTCCAATAACGTTTTATTGGGGATATGAGATATGTTGAGCTATATGGCTAGAAACAAATTTATCTAACTGATTAACTTTTAAAAGCAAGATGCCAATACCCTATTAGTCAAAGTTTTAAAAAATGTGGAGTCGAAGACCTTTTCAGTATTACTGTATATTGCAAACTCCATATAGCGTTTCAAAATGTGATTGGAAATGTTGAGAACTAAAACGCAAGGGACCATAATAATATGATCCTAAAGAGATAGTACACCAGGCCAAAGAAGACGTAATAATACTTCACTGCGACAGGCTGCCCGTTGAAGGCAACCATCGACGAAAGTTCGTCACTTCTCCGTGTGGAAATCAAAAATGTTAGTCCTTAAATTGTATTAACTCATTCAACTTCACCTTGCTGATAATCTGAGATAATGCTGCGGGCTAGTTTTTTCACGATCGCCATACCAGTTGAACATAGTCTTGAACTTACAATATGATATTAGTGAAGACAAATACAAGAAAAAAAATATATGCATAAAGTGAGTGGTTTAAATCTTATTCGCGATAAGAGTAGTAAGTCAACAACATTTTTATGTGCCTTGATAAGGAGATAATGTTTGTGATGATAACGAGAGTGAAGCTACTAGACCCAAATAATGAAAGACAAATCTGCGTTATTAAATAGATCTTCTAAAAGTATATTGCCCCCGAAAAATTAAGCACCTAATAAACTCCTATTACGTACTGTAATCTGGTCGGAATAAATAATTTTTTTTACACTGTATGATTTTGAAGGCAGGCATCACTGGAATCTGTATTAAAAACTCGTAGCTCAATGAACAGGAAAGCACCTTGGGTCTTCGGGTAGATCAACTCAAGACGATGGCATTAAGCTCGATAATGCTCATTTTCGGAATGCGTTCATTTAGTTAGCGTGCGGCAAATGAGCAGTTTCCGTTTTTAATGCTCCACTTTGGACAGTTAAAAGCGACGGGCATGCCATTCAATACAAGTAGATACATAGGTAATTTGTAATTAGCTTTGATCAGTGTTGTATTACACTAGTGGTCGATGCACAACGGAATATATGGACATCCTGCCAATCCATCCTTCAGAAAGTGAAACTCGGTTATCTATGCGGATTAAATAAAGAAACATACCAAATTTGGTCGGATGATCCGGCCAAAAATTCGCTCTTAGCGAAAATGCATATAAATATAATTCATTGGGACACATAATCCTCTTCGCGCCCTCGACGCTCTTACCCATCGAAACCTTTCGATATCCAATATCGATGACGAAACCCCGTTCGTTTGGCTCGAAACGCCATAAAAAAAACCGCGGCGTCATATCTCGTCGTGTTCATGTCGCGACGACGAATATGTGTAAAGGTGTGTTGCGGAAATTTGCTGACGAGGAATTCTCATTCTCGGCGAACTGAATCTACAAAAGCGTTCCGGGCGACAAGCGCCGCAACACTTGTGAGTGTTGCGGTCACCTACAACGGGCGCACCCGTCACCCCAGGAAGTTATAACGATAATGATCGTTCTTTCAGCATGAAATGAAAGTAGAGGCTTTGGGACGAAACACTCCACGGTCTAGCTTCGCCAATAAGCCCGTCATAGCCCAACGCCGTACCGCGAGGCACTGCGAAGAGAACCCTGCGGGACGACCTCGGAACCTGACTACCAGATTCGGCCGGCACTCTTCGTCCTTCCGAGGAACGGGTCCGAAGCCTCTTCGGTGTGAATTTATCGCGGACCCTGGCTTCCATTGCCCGTCACACCACTCGGGATCGGGTGGCTAACTGGTCATTTCAAGAGTGACTGACAACAGGTCAACATCCACCACCGCTGCTTAGAAAACGTATAAGATCGTTTCCGGAGGCTACTGGATAGGAGTTGAACCGTAAGTTAAGCCGACCAAAAATAGCTAGTATGTCATAATGGTCCAACTGCACTAGAACCGTTAGCTGCCGAACAGTAGGCAATTATTTCTGCGACGAGCCTAAGTTGAGGTACTCTTTACATTTATCTACTGTTCAATTTATCTACAGCCAGTCCGATCAGATGATATTTGGATGAGGAAGTTTCGGGCGTACTGCCCCGTCTATTTCTTTTGGTACGGTCTATGGTTTTAAAACACAATTCCTGAAAATAATATCCGTTCTACTTATATTATACAAACGAACAGTGAGCACATTACAGCTTCTAAAATATTGACACGAGATGCGACTGGAGAAGCTATTAGCATCTCTTTAAATCTAGGTTATTACGTATTCCAAGGTTGCGAAAAATGTGGGAATAACAATCCGCGTGCGACTTAGACGTCTGAAAAGTCACTGAAATCAGTACGTACCAGTACGTGAATTTCCGACGGCTTTTATAGCGCGAAGGTTATAAAATATGTGCATTTACAATTTGCGTAATAGTGACTACTGATAAGAACATTTTAGAAAAACGAATTCTTTTGTATGGATACCTGTGCAAAGCACGGAATAGGGGTGTAAGACAAGGAAAAGCAATAAATACAACATTAAAAATAGTTATAAATATTGATATAAAATAGAAGACTAAAAGGATAGTATACAATGTTTCTACGTCATGTTTGCACAGCTGCAACTCTTGGTGCTATTAACATTGTAATAAAAATATCTAGCAGTGATAATTGTATTTGCTTGAAGGTGACATTTCTGATATTTATAACAGTGTCAATGATAGGATGTGAAATTAGATCTTCAGCAGTATCTGAAAACATAAGTATTAAAATTAACTATGAAGCATCTAGTACCTACTAGCTAGCTAGATCTCGGAGAAAGGAGGCCATCACCTCATACTATAAAATACAATCTAATTTTACTCCAATAGAATTAGAATTAGTATTAGGACTATATTTTTTTGGAATTAATTCTCCCCAAGACTTTCTAGGCAAGATTACTATTTCACTACTTACATACACTCCCAGTGATGTCGTTATAGCACATAGTTAGTCGTGATTTTGTTTTTAAAAAATGTATACGGAAATATTTTTGGTTTATATTTTATTGTTAAATAATTTGCAATATTTGTTAAATAATTGTTAAATTAATAAAAATATAACATACAATATTTCTTAAATTGTATGTTTCCTAATTAATATAAAATAATACATCAGATTTCTTCTCGCACCTTGCCAAGACGGTTATTGTGTGAATCTGTCATATAAAATCCGATATTATAAAACTAGTTATTATGTTCAGATTTAAATGAACAATTTTCTTCTGGTTTGATAGAATAGGTTGATGCATATTTTATTAGGTTTTTTTTTGGTTTGGTAAGTTAGGATGATGCATGGTTAGGTTGACGCAAATGATTGATGATACATGTTTCCTCAATTATGATAACCAGTGATTGTTCTAGATTTCTCGAAAGCATTGTTTACTGAAATTATCAATGACTTTAGTCTGGAGTTATCGTTGAGAGGTCAAGTTGATATAGGTCACATTTTGTTTAGAATAGATCAACAGGGTGATCATGAAAACAATTGGTTACTAAAAAACGATCAAAAAAAAGTTTTCTACATATGTCATAAAGGTTAATGCGGTATTTTATAAAATGATATTTTACCCTCGTAATCGGCACTGTATAAGTTAGTACCGTTGCTTGTAGTATTTAATTGCGATTTCTGTCTTATTGTGTGGTCTTATTGCGGTCAAAATCTATTTTCAACACATTTAAGAAATGTCAATTTTGAAAGAACTAACATGGTATGTAACTATTTTTATACGGTGTTCGATCTAGATGGCAGATCTGCGTAGAATCGTACATCTTAAGTGCTAAAATCACTTGCCCTCTATTGGAAGAAATTAGCAGCGGGCCGTGAGACATCTGGCATCTAAACTATAATTTATATATTTTTAAATTTAAGAAATTATATATTTATTCGTTGCCTTGACGGACTGTCTCATTCACCTTAGGGAGCGAATGGGCCCTGTTGCAATTTGGCCACTAAGTCCTATGTGTATAGGGTCGGTCAAACGCACGGGTCAACACCCTTCCGGCGGCATCCACGCATAAGTGCGAGCCCGGGTAGGACTCTCACTTCTAGGTCTGTGGGCCAGTCTCCCCTATGAGTCAATCTCCTGGATGGTTTGCGCACCGTACGGCGTCAGCCATTCGATTGTGCATTGCGACTGACAGCCGAGGGAGCGGGGGGTAGTTGTTGACCTTGAAACGGCCATTCGGCTACCCGATACCCGGTGAAGAGCCGGGCAAAGGATGCCGTGGTCCGTGATAGATTCGGTAGACACCGTATCACCGCTACGTAAAGGAGAAGACCGCGCAAGAAACCTTGATCCTGTAACCAGCCAGGAGGTAGGAGGTATCCTGATGGATATCCATCCAAACTAGTAGGCGAGGCTGTCCGCTGGGTACCTTTACCGTTGCCTCGCCGTCAGGCGTTGGTCTCTGTCGGGCGAGTGGCGTAACTAGACAGCGGACAACGGTCGGGAGATAGAACGACCTAATATCGTTAAAACTTCCTGAGGTGACGGGTTCGTCCGTGGTAATTGGCAGATCTAGTCGTCTCATTCATTTTAACCATTCACAGTTTCAGTATTGTGCGTAAGGCTCGTTTGAAGTTTCAAAATGGGCGCAGTGCGCGCTGCGGGCATGCTTCAATAATGTTACAAAATTCCGACCATTACGAAACCAAGGAAAATTTAAACAAATTGAAGAAGTAGATTAAAAAGTGAATAAATAATACACAATAAGAAGCGGCGAACCCGTTTCAGTCATACCATACCAAGTCGTATGGCGTTAGCCACTGTTCTCTAAGACGTATAGTTACTGAGATCTAGGTGCGAACGGACTGGTGGACGTACCAACAGACTCCTAACGTAAAACTTTAAAAAAAGTCAACTAAACTACATGGTCTTCTTTAAACGGTGGTTTGTAATTTAAAAATAGACTTAAACGTACTGGAAATGCGGTACATTATAAGCCGAGCTATGGCATGTGGCGACATTCGATTGTCAAACATCAATATAGCTAGATTTGCCCTCAGATACAAATAAGTTGGCTCCACATACCCTTCGTTCGTAAGTCATGTGACAGAAAGATCAATAAATTGAACAGTATATAAGAGGATAGCGCCCCAATATTCTTTGCGGCAGCTCTCACACCGAAAACGGTCGGCTGTCTGCCAGCGGACTGCGACCAAACTACTACTGGCCGGCTTTCAATAGTGGTTTTGAAGTGGTCATTTTCGAACGCGAAAGGCCCATCTAGGGGTCATATATCGATGGTGTCAAAGACCATCTCGATCTCAAGAAAATGTTAGGAAATTATAAATATAGTTGGAGTTGCGTAAAGATAGTAAGAAGTAGTGTGTGTCTTATTGAATACGATATATGAATGCACGAACAATTCAAGTATTATTTTCCGATAAAATGTGCCATCAATCTGAAAGTATAGGTATACTCAAAATACGCTTGTCATACCATGTTTCTAGTATACAAAAACCAGTTTCAATTCTATTCGCATGTGTTATTCATGATCCTTTTTATGGTATGAGATAATGTATGACGTAATAATGTCTACTGTATACATAAAAGACATCATATACGCAATTATACGAAATTAAACCTCACTTGAATATATCAAAATGACAGTTTATGTATGGTGTTTGATCTATCCAGAATATCTGATCAAAATTAGAATCTGATTTCCTGCTCTGACTGTCGGCTAAGAATAGGTATCTATACATGTTGCCGCTTCAACACCTCGGCATATATTATGATCCCTTGACGATGCCTCTTTCTTGTACGACGCTAATAATAAGTAAAATGAAAATAATTTGCCGAAAAAGGATAAGAATCCATGTCAATCTGGATAAAATGTAACATGTAGAAATAATTATACGAAAAAGTCAATTTTTCTAATATATTTGTTTGTCGTTAAAGTGGGAAGCCTCTGACCCACCCGCCTAGGTTTATTTGTTTTACAGTTAACTGAAACAAGCCGCCCTTCATTATACGTGAAGCAGATAAATAGTGGGTATCGGGGATATATCAAGATAGATACGTTTTGTTGATTATAGTAGATGTAGTCAGGTCGTTTTATTATTACCTATCTGCGATAATAGGTATATAGGTACGTAATATTATTCAATATATTTGCGATTAAGAAATTGACATGGATAAAGCAGCTCACTTGAGCGCGGCATAAAAACGCAAAAATGGGACGATACTGGTAAAAGGTGAGAAGTTTCTTCCAAGAAAACCACGTAAAGATTACATATGAACTGTAATAAAATGGTTGGGGAGCTAATGGGCCCCTGCTGAGTTAGCCACGAAGACCTATTTTGTTCAGGGTTGGTCGCACTCACGGGTCAACACCCATCCGGCGGCCTCCACGAATGAAGTGCGAGCCCGGGCAGGACTCTGGCCTTAGGGCTAGTTTCCCTTAGGAGTCAACCTTCTGGCGCTCCTGGACGGTCTGCGCACCGTGTGGCGTAAGGCAATCGATTGTGCATTCTGACTAACAGTCGGGGGAGTCTGGAAGCAGTACTGTTTCCTATAGAGCGGGAGTGGTTGCGAACCTTACGGCGACTGCTCTTGAAACGACTATCGGCTACCCGATCCTGGGTGAACAGCCGGGCAAAGGATGCCGTGGTCCGCGATAGATTCGGTATACACCGTTTCACCGCTTCGTAAGGGAGAGGACCGCGCAAGCGACCTCGAATAGTAACCAATCGAGAGACTGGAGTAATATGGTCGCAATTGGAAGTAAGGGCGTGAGTGTAAGCCCGCTGGGTAACATACCTGGTTATCTCGCGGATAAAGCGTTAACCTCTTACGGGCATGTCGCGGAGCTTGACGGTGGACTTTTTGTCCAAGTTTTCTGCGTTCACTTCACGGGAGATAGAACGACCAATCGTTAAAACTTCCTGAGGTGACGGGTTCGCCCGTTATAGTTGACAACTCTATTTCTAATAAAATGGTATTCAAGACGTTAGTTACACAAAGAGACGACTAATACAGAGAAAAAAAACCTTATCTACAGCAACTCAAAAAACAATAATATAAAATAAAAGTGTAATATTAAAGGAGATATTGGAGAGGATCTTGAAATATGGATAAAGAAGTCGCTAAGCGATTAGCTGGAGTAGACTTCAGTTAAATTCGGAGGTTAATATAACTACTCACTGGAACAAGGCATGGTTTCGAAACAATAATATTAAAAATAATGTTTTTTTTTGCAGTTAATAATTAAAGAAAATGAAACAAAATCAATCGTGAAAGAAAAAAAACTTTTTCATTAATATAAAAAAACAAAGGCTGTCTAATTTCTTTATAAAAACTGTAAATAAGGTTTTTAGATTAGACAAAAAGGCTAACATTAGGGAGTCGCCTCATCAATAATATGGATAAAAGTAAGAAATTATTATTATAAAAATAAATAGATATACTGATTTAATTTTAGTATATCTATTTATATACAAGTACATAAATAAACAGATACTTGAAAAAAAATGGGTAACTACATCAATTGAAATGATACGGAAAAAACTATACACGGATGATTGGGAAAAAAGTATGTAGATCAAAAGACAACGACGCTTAACACAATCGAAACAGACAAAGAAAAGAAAATTACTCTTCTCTCTCTCTCTCACCCTAATTCTAAACTAATTAACGTTTCCATTATTGGCTTTAGGTCGTTTAGTGCCGATCGATTATTCTCATATTCCCACCATTTATAAAACAGGTGTTCCTATCATAAATATTCAAATGCGCCCCATGGTATATCGGTGGGCCGAATCAGGGCGACTCCTGGTTAGGATGGTACGTTCTAACCCAGTGGTATCCAAATATTTCAGCAAAAAAAAAATAGGTTCTGGTATATAAGGCAAAACTGATTATTTATTCGCCCAAATGTCATTTTCACTGCACGCTTTTTTAAAAATCATTAATTTAATCATAATGTTTTGCTTAGTTGGATATGGTGTATATTTACTTGATCGTATGAGATATTATTAATCCATTTATTTATTGTTCGTTTCCTTGAAGATATATATATATATATATATATATATATATATATATATATATATATATATATATATATATATATATATATATATATATATATATATATATATATATATATATATATATATATATATTATATATATATATATATATATATATATGTATAGATATGTATATATATATATATATATATATATATATATATATATATATATATATATCTATATATATATATATATATATATATATTATATATATATATATATATATATATATATATATATATATATATATATATATATATATATATATATATATATATATATATATATATATATATATATATATATATATATATATATATATATATATATATATATATATATATATATATATATATATATATATATATATATATATATATATATATATATATATATATATATATATATATATATATATATATATATATATATATATATATATATATATATATATATATATATATATATATATATATATATATATATATATATATATATATATATATATATATATATATATATATATATATATATATATATATATATATATATATATATATATATATATATATATATATATATATATATATATATATATATATATATATATATATATATATATATATATATATATATATATATATATATATATATATGAATTGTTCAATTCAAGAAATGTGCTAAGCCATGACAACGCCAAGAGACGAACTATCACGCAATTTGATTTTTTTTAAATATTCCTATACGTACGGCACTCTTCGTCTTATATAAGTCATACCAAGAGAACCAAACCTGTGTTTTTTAAAGATTGTTCTAATTTAATAAAATCAATGTTATAGTAAATCAAATTACTATTACTATTTAACTCGTGTTTATAACAAAAAAGTGTTATTTATTTACTTTATAATTTGACTTCAAAACAGACAATATTAAAACAATTCTCCTCTGCCCGATGTTGTTGCCTCACACTCCAAACTAGCCGATATTTTTTGTTCTTTTCAGAGCCATGGCTTTTTCCTTACTTTGTAGTCTTTGAGGCCAGCATCTGCGAACATTCTTCTTGCTGTCCTGGTACTAACCGTTAACTTAGCTTCTTAACTTCAATCAAAGTAGCAGCGAGCTCGATAGAAGCTTTCTTAAGTAGAAAGTAGTCGATACCTAAAACCACTACATACACATTTTATTCTAACCTACCTCCGCTCTCCTATCATATTTTCATACCGAGAATTTAAACTATTTTTGTACCAAAGCAGGTGGCCGGATTTTTCGGACATTTTTATTCCCCGATTCAGCGATTTAGAGCTGCTGTCGGGTGGGAGCGGCGCGGCGGCGGAAAGTGCCGGGTCGTTGATAAAGATAAAAATCCGTCTATACGGAAATACCTATTTCATGTTTGTTAAACTAATGCGGCTACAATCCATGCGTTTACAGAGGTCAAATAACAGCAATGCTAACCGTATAATAAACTTCTCTTATCAGACATAGACGGCAAACTAGACATTTGACAAATAAAAGATCTTGAAATGGAAAAAAATATTTTAGTAGAACAGCTAGCGGACAAAACCACCATATTATCCTATGTATATGGTAGGCCCGAGACTGTAGAAATAAGGGGATAATTTGCACACCTAAAACTAAACAGCCACAATACAAAAAACAAGAGTTGTGAGAAATCGGAAAAAAATAAACAGTGAAATAGCAGAAATCGCAAAAAAGCTCCCCGCCGTGTTTGACTTTGACGGTTTATATTTGTTGGCAGAATGTATATATTTTTTTTATTCGTCTTATATGAATTCATACGTCTTCAGAAGAGAATTATATACAAAAACTGTTATGATATTGTTTATTTTTGGAAATACATAAAGATCCGAGGTACGTTTCTTTAGGGTTCAGTATAATTCAAACTATCAATTCTACATATTCGTAAACAGACACATTACGAATTACGAGAACGAAATAATAAATTACGAGAACTTAATAGATATAGCAGAGAATCTCTAAATATTCACACGATACACGGATAATGGATATTTGATATGGGTACGTATTTCGAAACGTGACTAGTAATAAGAATATTTTCTTTGGACATACTTTCAGATATCACGAACTAGACTGACGTAATTTGATCTGTGACAATATTCGATTCGCACAGCACATGTCGGTCCACGGCAACATACTTGGCACAAATAGGGAATACGACTGGCCCAAATGGAGAATGGAAAAAACACGGAATACGACTGCTTACTTACCAGTCGTATAGAAACAAATTCGGAAATACAACCACAGCCTGTGATCAACAGAGATACAACTACAACCATTAAAAGGTAATCGAAATACTCGAAATACTGTCACTTTAGTATTGAAAATAAAAAATCGAAAATTTTGCGTTGTGACGGTTTAATTTTAGGTGTGGGAATTGAAACAGTGGACAAAACCATTAAAAATGTAGTGTTCTACGTGCAGGCGATTATTTGATGTCATGCACCACGAGTCTCTCCCTCCTTATAAATGCCAGTACACAGCAATAACAGGTATAGTGCAAAAACTGTCTTTCCAGATTTATTGTTAAGCGGTTTCGGGATCACTACATTGAGACTGAAACATTATAAAAGCAAGCATTTGTTTTTGAACCAATTATTTAATTTGTTTTAAGTATTTTCTGGCAATGTAAATATAGTTTGCTGGAGGTATAGACAATATTTCGATGTTTTTATAAATGCCGACTGGATGGTGCAGCTTAAGAGTCCGAAAGCAAAATAATTTTCTATTGATGTATATTTTATCATAATACCTTACTACAACGTCCCATCAATATATTCACTGATTTAATTTTGACTGATTCATTACGTACTACGAGTATGTTCATAGCTTTAGGCGAAATTAAAAAAATACGATTGAACTTGAATCGGCGTGATCGGTTGGGTCGTTGACTTGTTACATCGAAATGCGGCCGTGATTGTATAGGTCAAACGTGGACACATTTAGACATTGGATGATTACCTCGAAGGCGAGGAAGACATTTGTAGAGGGGGTCATACAAGGCTGCTTTCTATCTCTTATCGTCCAAACAATTTTTCATCCTATATATATATGTAATAATAATAATAATAATACATTTTTAGAGAAAAAAGAAGATAATTTAAAACAATAAAAACACGACTGGCCTTACAAAAAGTGAACTGTTGTATATATAATTATTAGAAAAAAAATGTTCGCGCTGAAAAGCAAGTTTTTTAAAAAATAATAAAGTTCGCCATGCGAGCTGTGGCAGGTATCCTGAAGCGATCGCGAGCCGCATCGACCCCGCTGCACTTTAGTCGGTTGTCCTCGGTGCTCAAGTAATAAAAAGATAGATATATAGATAGATAGAATAACTTTATTGTGCTATAAAAACATTACTTAATGAATATTATACTGGTTTTATAAAAAAGTCAATTTATGCACAAATAGCACAAATCTTAATATAAAGATATAAAGGTTTTTTATGAAATATGTGAGGTTTGTGTATTTATCCGTATAGATACGAAATGTACTAGATCTACCAGACTTTTTATTTGATACTTAACACGATATATTGGACCTAAATTATTGACAATTAGATATTTAGATAATTATTTATTTGGCATTTGAGCACATTAGGAAGACACACTTCTAAGTTGATTCAAGCGTTTAGAACACATACCACTCCTATTTAAGGGCAGTCGTGTAATAAAAGAGTAAGAACCAAAAACAAGTTATTTGTGGAGAGTATTAATTATCTTTTTGTATAATATATTTTGTTAAATTTATATTCGAAATACTTCTCTTTGTACTCGACCTACCGGGTTTATTCTTGACGGCCGCGAAGAGGAAGAGCGAAAAAAACTAAACTGTCAAATTATGACTGAATTTTACGTGACTATAAATGGTTGACTGTAAGATATCGCTATAGCTATAAGTCCGCCATTTGTGCATAAATTGTCTTTTTTTATAAAAACCAGTGTAATATTCATTAGGTAATGTTTTTATAGCACAATAAAGTTATTCTATTCTATTCTATTTTTACGCCAACGCGTAACACGGCGATTTATATTGAAGACGCTGCTTTCTCCTTATTTAGAGCAATGGGTAGCGGCACGTATTCTATGGCACTCGGGATGACATAACAATTCTAATATTACCACACACTTCTAAATCGGTTCAAGCGTTTAGAAGTTATGGTGGAATAAATACACGGAAAACATACATACATGAATCCTAAACCCTTAACACACCTTTTTTTGGACAGTCGTGTAAAAGGACATAATATACTCGTACACAAAAACTACTCAATCCCGATAATGCCCTACTAGGGAAGATTCTTTTCTTTTATATATAACAGTTTTCCTGTGCGCACGTAATTTTAAACTTAAATAAAAATCTATGATATTATAAATATACTTTAATATCTCCACTTATATATACATTTATACATATACGTGCTTATATTATTTACACACATAATAATTATATCAATATTAGGAATATTGAATTTTATGCATACGCATTTATGAGAAATATTTGATAGGTAATAATAAATAAATTGGTAGTGTCACTAATTTAACATAGGTTTGTCGCTATAAACTAAAATATGTGAAATAATTGGAAACACCTTTCCCCTGCCGGTTTTATTACACCTAGAGGGTGGGGAGGAAAAATAACAATTGGAAATCACTGCTGGCCGTGATTGAATATAATGGATCTGTTAGATAATAAATTACTAATAATATAGAAGATAGGTATACACTTCAAGGACAAGAAGATTCTTTGATTAGAAAATTTTATATGTATGAGTATGTATTTATATATAAAAGTATATATTTATTATAATTCCTATGTAGGTAATTATCTTTTTATCCTTTTATTATTACCGCTTTACCAACTAACATTAGATCTATTTTTCTTCAAATTTTCTAAATTATGTTGCTAAAAATTTTCATTATTTTAACCGAAAATTTATAAAAAAGTGTACTACGTAACAAACATAACACTGGTATTACTCCAGAACAGACTGTAGTCTAGTAAAGCTGATAAAAACCATCAAATCTGTACTTTCTTTGCTTCGCAAACAATGATTAAGTATTTGATTTTTTCTACACTGTATTATTTATGTCAACATTGTAAATTTTTATTTTGGATTTATGTAAATAATAATAAAAAAAATTAAAAAAAAAACAAATAGAGGATCTGATGATGCGTAAACGTCAAGAAAACCCGTACAAGAAATCTTAAATTATTCAAAATTGTCCAGTCAGAAAGGACAAAATAGTCCTTAACCTTAGAAAAGGTGGATTAGAAAGGAATTTTATATACTGATGAAAAATCCAACTTTTTGAAATTGGGCGGTACACGCGACTCGCCGCGTTCTTTGGTGAAAGAACCGAGCGAAAAAAATAAAATTCTTTATATTTTTCAAAAGATCTTTAGTCTAAAAATATGGAAAAATAAAAAATATTTTTTACATAAAATGTTAAGAGGCTATGTAATTTAACCGACAAAAGGGATATAAGCGTAATTATCTATTGAAATTATGTAACTATCTATTGAAATCAAAATTAAGAAGCGCCGGTCCATCAATTTGCAGCCGGCGGACGATATCGGAGGCAATGGATAAAGTATTTAGTTGCGAAGTAATTTAGCTAGTACTTTTTTTGCCCTCAGGTTCGTGAGGCGTATTTTAGATGAAAATCATGCAAAATTAGTACATTTCAGCTATTTGAAGTCAAAATACAGAATAATATTCTGGGAAAATAGTTATAATTGCCATAAATTACACAATTTTTCTTTTATTCCAAGCAGGTTCTTTTATTCCAAGGGGGTTTTATCAGGAAAAATTCCGGAAGTATTTTTCTCAACGGTTTTATATGTATTTTTGGACGCTGAATCCGATTTTCAACTTTGGGAGAGACTTGGACAAAACAGTCCACCGTCAAGCTCCGCCACATGCCCGTACGAGGCCAACGCCCTAAACGCGAGATAACCAGGTGTGTTACCCAGCGGGCTCACACTCACGCCCTTTTTTCAAATTGCGACCAGATTACTCCGGTCTCTCGATTGGTTACGAGTTCGAGGTCGCTTGCGCGGACCTCTCCCTTACGAAGCGGTGAAACGATATACCGAATCTATCGCGGACCACGGCTCTTTGCCCGGCTGTTCACCCAGGATCGGGTAGCCGATGGTCGTTTCAAGAGCAGTCGCCGTAAGGTCCGCAACCACCCCCGCTCTATAGGAAACAGTACTGCCGCAGACCGTCCAGGAGCGCCGAAGGGGAAACTAGCCCTAAGGCCTAAGCTTAAGCCCTAAACTTTCCCACAGTAGGATAGATTGCACCTGCCTCATGCTAATGCCTAAGTATGTCCGAATCTCATGGTAGGTGACATAACTGCCTGTTTGGATCATACAGGGTACAGCATCGATGTATTTAACCCTTTGAAGACCATAAGGATTGGGGTAGAATATGGACATGTTTTATACATAAAACTGTCAAAGGGCGATATGTATGTCATGTTTTGTTAAAATTGATTCAATAGATTTTGTATACGTTGATAAGCGTCCTTGTGGGCCCACAAAGATGCAAAGCTACAACTTTTCCAAAATTTGATTATTTTATAATTTAACTCAGAAATCATACTTTTTTACTTATTTAAAATATACAGTATGTACAGTAAAAATATACAGTATGTTTTTAAATACTTTTTTTGTTGTTGCTAATATTAAGGTTCTGTTGTCTCAATAACACGGAAAAAATATAATTAAAAATTATACGTATTCGATGATTTATAAATTGCATTTAAGTTATGCTAAACATACGTCCCATGGTCTTTAAAGGGTTTAAAGCTATGTTAGTATGTCCGTTCATGTCCAATCTTTTAACTCAATTTTAATATATTCCTACATAATAGCTAAATGACTCAAAAATTTGCATACAAATATTTTTGTATCGATAATAAAATATTCTATAGCTATGTTATTAAAATATAAACAGAATGTTGGAGTATAACCTTTATGAGTTACAAGCTTTTATTTTATTGCACAAGCTTTAAAGGAAAAGGCATGGGGAAAAAGTACATAAAAAATAATGTTTGTTAAAAGACGCTTTTTTTCTTCTTTTCAGTACGGTAAAAGTTAGTGCCATAAAAAGTTATGTGTATGTTTTATTAGTCAGATGATATTTATTACATGGTTATTTTGCGACCCGCGGTCCAATTCGCACTTCGCTAAATTTAAAACGCCTTTGAGCAGCATAGAGACGCGTACCGGCGAGTCTCTTTACACTAAGAGCCAGCGACGAAAAACGCACGGTATTTTATGGCAAACTACATAGTTAGGCCCAACGTTGGATTTAGGTAATGATTTGCACTTTTATAACTCCGTAATTTTTGAACAGTGTTAAGTTTCAGGTGCCCACGTTATGTTTATTTATTTATTTATTATATCCCTAGTTTTACATTATAAAATTTCCTATAATATATTTTACATTATTGTAGATTGTAGATGACATAATTGTAGATACACAGATTGTAGAGCCCTGGAAATTGACTAAAAAGTGCGGCTTCTACGGGATGTTATCACCTCACTAGGCAGAGCCTTTATCGAGGTTTCATCTGTCGGGTGTATTAGGTAATTGCTGCAATCTTGAGTTATTTTATAAGGTGTATATAGTATAACTATTAAAGTTTATATATTACACAAAAACTTTAGTTATTAACTTAAATTAAATTAGATAGGATATATACTCGTATATGGGGGATATATTAATACAGTTATAAGGCTAATGAGATAATTAAAACAATAATAAATAGCATAAAATATCTATATACCTAATTAATAACGCTGGTTACTAACGACTCACAGTACTCCCTCGTCGAGTGAAACAACCATAATGTTACCAGTATTTTGTAATAAGCGTCATTTTGAATGATTGTAGCCTGGTCTAGTTGTGTGATAAATATGGAGTTTCTGCGATAGGTAAATATAATGTCTTTGTCCAAATGTCGTTCTCATTCTCGGTTGTACATGTCTGTTTTTCTGTCTTGTGTCGTGTTTATGTATTTTAATGAATGTGTTAAAACAATTGTTTACAATTAGATTTGTATGCCGTTTTAGTACTATAATTAGCGTGGGTAGCGCCAGTTTAAAACGTTTTTTAAAAATAAAATTGTGTTCTTTTAAAAAAAAAAATATTTGCCATTTTTCCAAAAAAAAAATAAAAGTAAATTTGGTAATTTTGTTACCCTCAAACACGCGAGAATTACATATTATGTATTTACGTAAAAAAGACAATAACATTAAAAAAAACTATTAATTTCTGCTCAATATTTCTGTAAATTAAAATACAAAAACATTATGACCTACAAATCATTTACAGTGGTCTGATATAATAAAAGCGATATAGTAATTCCCCCCCCCCCCCCTTCAACCGCCCCTCCTCCGCAAAGACGGCCAATTTATTTCTGTCGAAAGTTGAGGAATATATTATTTCTTTTGGTAAGATCTGTTTCCTATAAATATAGCAGTTAAATTGTATTTATTATTTACATAAATAATAAATAGATTCAATGAATACCCATAAAAAAAATAATTTTTAGGAAAAATCAACAAGTAAATTAGAACTCAAATGTAGTAACTTTTTAAAAATTAAATGTAGTAACTTTTCCTTGACGGTTCTTAGTTTACTATGTTATAGAGTGCTTATTCATGGCCAACGCGCATGAAAACGCGTAAATTTAACCGACCGTCCTTGCATTCGACGCATAATTAATTCAAGTGCGCAGCGAATATATATTTCTAGATTTACAGCTATGTAAACTGTTATCAGCATATGAGCATGCCTTCATTTTATTGCAGAGAAATATTTATGTACATAATAATATGAATTGAGGTTATCATTGCTCCATTCATATATTGTAAACGATGTAAAACAAAAAACGATGCCTTTACTTTAAGTGCCTTCTCTTCGGATGTTGAACATCATCATCGCTATCTGGAGTTGAAACGCTGGACATGCTACAAGGAATTGCACCCTTTACTAAACCATTGTCTCAAATTTTACGTATTCCTGGGCGTCTTCGGTCTAGTAATTTTCCCTGAGTAATAGGTTGCACAATATGGTATTTACTAGACCTGGGCCGAAAAACGACCAACCATAATAGTTTGCGCCCAAAAACAAAGCAATAGCATTTCCCCTCGCTACTACCACAGTATACCGAGTTAGAATATTAAGATCAGTCTCGAGCGGCTGGACGATGCGGGGATAGTGTGCACGGGAAGTGAACAGAGGGATACGTCTCGGCGAATGCCTTTGGTTGATACGCGTGGGTAGTAAGATCAGTCTCGAGCGGCTCGAAGATGCGGGGATAGTGTGCACGGGAAGTGAACAGAGGGATACGTCTCGGCGAATGCCTTTGGTTGATACGCGTGGGTAGTAAGATCAGTCTCGAGCGGCTGGACGATGCGGGGATAGTGTGCACGGGAAGTGAACAGAGGGATACGTCTCGGCGAATGCCTTTGGTTGATACGCGTGGGTAGTAAGATCAGTCTCGAGCGGCTCGAAGATGCGGGGATAGTGTGCACGGGAAGTGAACAGAGGGATACGTCTCGGCGAATGCCTTTGGTTGATACGCGTGGGTAGTAAGATCAGTCTCGAGCGGCTGGACGATGCGGGGATAGTGTGCACGGGAAGTGAACAGAGGGATACGTCTCGGCGAATGCCTTTGGTTGATACGCGTGGGTAGTAAGATCAGTCTCGAGCGGCTGGACGATGCGGGGATAGTGTGCACGGGAAGTGAACAGAGGGATACGTCTCGGCGAATGCCTTTGGTTGATACGCGTGGGTAGTAAGATCAGTCTCGAGCGGCTGGACGATGCGGGGATAGTGTGCACGGGAAGTGAACAGAGGGATACGTCTCGGCGAATGCCTTTGGTTGATACGCGTGTGTAGTAAGATCAGTCTCGAGCGGCTGGACGATGCGGGGATAGTGTGCACTGGAAGTGAACAGAGGGATACGTCTCGGCGAATGCCTTTGGTTGATACGCGTGGGTAGTAAGATCAGTCTCGAGCGGCTGGACGATGCGGGGATAGTGTGCACGGAAAGTGAACAGAGGGATACGTCTCGGCGAATGCCTTTGGTTGATACGCGTGGGTTGGCGGGTTGGCAAAATTCTCAAAAGTTTCAATATTGCCGCTACTCTGCGGAGTAGTTGCAATATGGTGGCCATATGCGAGCTTTTAGGATTCGCGACGTCGCTCGCTTCGATTTCAGTTTTGTTCTAAGAGACGCTACTGTCTGGTATACTACCCTGCTCTTTCTCCATACAAAGTTGCGCAAATAACTGAAAGAGGGGAATATATACTTGCGGGTGAAAGAGGGAGAACGTAGTTGTATCCAGTTGTAAGCAAACAGGGCTGGCTGGCAGAATCCGCGCTATTTTGCTTGGCATACTACCTTTTTGCCTAAATTAGATATCCTCCAGTGACAGTAGACATTCATCCTCACGGTGTGTACATTATTTAGGATAAAGTAAAATTATGTGCGATTATTTGGCACCCAAAAAATCCTAATGGTATTGTAATCATAGGGGTGGGGATGCATATGCCACATGTACGAGGGTGGAAACTATACTAATAAGATAATTTAATCTTTGGCAGCAGGTTGCGTGAACAAAGATGGCTGTGGTGTCGTTTCTAGCATTGATACACCCCCGCGCAACTTCTGGGCACAGGCTTGAAATCTGGTTTGTTCTGGCTGGCCACCAGATGTTCGAAGGTATCTCCTACCGATTTGCGGGTGGACAATTAAAAAAAATACTCGTTTGACTGTCGTGTATTTATTTCCTACAAACCTTATAATGGGCTGATTACATCTTTGATGTAAATCATGTAGGCAAAATAAGATGAAATAAGTTTGAATACGCAGGTTAGTTCACTGTGATAGTTCAGATTAGTTCACTTCAGGTTAGTTCACTGTGAAGTTGCCTAAAAAACCTTCTATGAATAGTTAAAAGAAACAGATAGGTAAGCAAACACATATTATAATATGAGCAGATATTAGTATTTCCCGATACGACGTGGCGCATGTTTCCCGATACGTTGTAGCTTACACTCTTCTTTGTACCTACTGGTCCGTAGTTCATACTATAGACAACTAGAGCTGTCAACTACAATGGGCGAACCCGTCACCTCAGGAAGTTTTAACGATTGGTCATTTTATCTCCCGTAAAGAGAACGCAGAAGACTTAGGACAAAACAGTCCACCGTCAAGCTACGCCACATGCCCGTAAGAGGCCAACGCCTTATCCACGAGATAACCAGGTATGTTACACATCGGGCTTACACTCACGCCCTTACTTCCAGTTGCGACCAGATTACTCCGGTCTCTCGGCTGGTTACGAGTTCGAGGTCGCTTGCGCGGTCCTCTCCCTTGCGAAGCGGTGAAACGGTGTAAACCGAATCTATAGCGGAAGACGGCATCTTTTACCCGGCTGTTCACCCAGGATCGGGTACCTGCTATCAGCTGACCTGGGGGATAGGTCGCAGGATCCACCGCGGACGGAGGCCGCACACATTAGCCATAGCAGATTCATGTGTTCATTATGTTTCCCTGCTTACAGCCAAAGCTGGGCATGCTCATATCACATGCTCAGCCGACTAATTTTCTGCACCGCAACTCCTGCAAAAGGGATTGTTATGTCCCAGTGTGCGCATATGCTTGTTCAGTCGGCATGCAGTATCCAGTGAGCATGCCTACTGTCTTCCTCAAGTTATCACTGGCAGTAACTGGTTATATGAAATAGAAAACTATCACGGTCGCTTGGCATTATAAATAAGAAATGTAGAGTAGCATCTGAAGTTTCGGCGACGTTGAAACCGCCGTTGTACAGGGTAGACTATCTACCCTGGATAATGGCGGTTGCAACATCGCCGAAACGCGGGTGCTACAAACGTCACGCGTTGAATTCGTTTCTAAAGCTATTTATAGTAAATTGTTCATCGTTTCCTGGTTCTGTTGAGCAAGACGGTCCTTGTGTACCCTTCTGTTGGTGGCAATGTGGGCTCGGACCGATTAGTGGGTGTGACGACCCCTGCCTTGCAAGTATATATGCCTCCTCGTTGCCTCTCACTCTCTTCATCCATGTGAGGTATATAATGTATATTAGTTATTTATTATGTTTTCCAATGCCTTACTGCAGGGGTCGGAAACCTGCGGCTCGCGAGCCGCATGCGTCTCTTTCGATGTAAAGTTGCGGCTCCCCAGTTTAATACGCAAATTATCAAAACCCTTAAGAAATAAGAAAATATATTTTAAGTACCTAATTTCTCATTAGCTTCTCTTTTCATAATCCTTAATTACAAATCGCTATACTTAACATGACCGTAATAAGATAAATTTGATTGGATTAAAAAAATACTTCTTTTTGTTGAAGACATAGAGAGCGGTAGATTATTTCATTTTAAAAATCTGAAGCAATATCGCGATGAGACCAATGAAACTATTGAAACAAACTACTTGAGCATAGCTATAAAAAAAATGAAGGATGAATTCGCTGAGAGATTCGAGCAATTCAAAATAAACAAAAGTAACTACTCTTGCGTTCATAGTAAATCCTCTCAACACAAATACAAATGAGATCAACATTGAGCCATTTGGTATTGATGCTGGATCACTTCAAATGCAATTGCTAAATTTGAAAACCAAAGACTTGTGGAGTGGCAAGTTCACTGAACTCAAGAGCAAGTTGGAAGAGTTGGAGGTCCAGAAATGCATGCTCATCACGCAGCACAAGTGACCAGCTCTAAAAGAAATGCCGCTAGTTGAGGCCCTCATATTCGGCTCATCGAATAGTCTTCCAGAATGCTACAGTGAGGTCAAGAGCTTGGCATATGGAGTGCTGACGATCTTCGGGTCGAAATATTCGTGCGAGCAAGCGATCTCTTGCATGAATATAATAAAAAGTAAACTTAGAAGTCAACTAACAAATAAAAATCTAGTCGTGCTTGAAACTTAAAAAAACAAGTTATAAGCCAGATTTAATCAACCTTTCAAAAGGCATGCAAAGCCAATGCTGCCATTGATGTTACTATCAATATTTGTGTTTTATATGAAAAAAACAATATTTCTTATTTAAAGCCGTTTAATATTTCGCTTATTTTAATTGAAACGAATATTTTAGTGGCTCTTTAAAAACTGAAATTTTGTAAATTGTAACTTTTGGCTCTTCCGTTTCAATGGGTTGCCGACCCCTGCCTTATGGCATTCCTCCACATCCTTGCAGCCCCTTCGGATCAGAGGACAATAACATGTTAACCATCGCTGGTCACAGCCATCGATATATGTCCATATCCCGATGGTCACAGCAGCGACATTTTAGTTTATTTCTTCTCCGTGGAAGCTAAGTCGACTCCGTAATGCTTTACCAAATGTCAGAACAGCCCCCAGCATCACCACGTTCAATGCCAAGACCAAGAAGGACGTAAACTTAAAATCATAATAACGCAACCAACCCTCCTCCCCTGTTTCCTCGAACCCTTTCCTTCCTTCGTCTCCTTTCTTCCCTCTGCGCCTTCCACTTCGCAGGAAAAGCAGTTGACGTAAGACAGTGTTTCAGGATTATGGGTAAATCATCTAATCTCAATGATATATTTTCGCTTTTTCCATTTTCTTAAAAATATGAATAATGAATGAATGAATAATATGTCAAGGTTAAAGATAGTCTACCAGACCTAAATCTCGTGATAAGAAAAACCGGATGTGAATTATGTAAACCGCAATAACCTTCGCTCGTCGCTTTTATTGACATATCTGTTAAACCGATCGAATGTTAGGTGATTTCACAACTAGACGGCATAAAAATGTCATGATGTCATCTCGCCCCCTAATCTATGCTATGAATTGGGGCGATTACAGAGTGGTACCAAGCTTGATCGCTTTGTTCTATTTTAGCATTGACGAAACCATTTCCCCATACACCTAATTACTTGCCCATGTTGAAACATTATTATAATCCTATGTATCCTTTTTCTAGAAGATGCGGTGAATCTTATTGATTAAAATATTGTTTCTGTAACAAATAAACGATGATGATGATGGTAATATGTGGGCCATGCGACTATAATATACATGTCTGTAGCTGTCGAATTAAACGCATTTATATGCCGTAAGCCACGAGTGGTCCCTTTCCGCCGATTTAGATTAGTTCTCGAGAAGGATGGCTCCGCAAATACACAGATATTTATGGTTTGCTAGGGTTATCAACTATGCTACGGATCAGTTTAAAAACATAGGTCATGGTGAGTAAGTTTTAAACATAATGGTATTATGATAGCTGACATTATAATTTTCATATAATTTATTTTACATCTATTCATTTAAAAAAAATATATGAAGGCATATTGCTGGATTGACAATATAATATATATTTTTTGATTATTCTACAGAGAATTTGCATTTTTATTTTAATATATTATTCTCCCTGACTCTTAAATCACATTAGTATATTTTGATTATTTGTATGTAGGTAATATTGAATATAATATTACAGCCGTGACAACTATCACGATAGTTATGTTATAAATAATTAATTTTTTTGCATTTACTTTTGTGACGCATCCAAGTGTAGGAATGCCTATCTACTGGAGTTGTTGATTGTATTGTATTGTATTGTATTGTATTGAGTATTCCTCTGCCCATTTTTTTAGATTGCTATAATTCTCGTGAGTTATAAGTCCATTAAACTTAGGAAAAAAATAGTAAGGAACAAATGAGTACTTCTTTATACAACAAAACGATAATACAAGTTACTCTCGCAATGTAAATTGCAGGGTTATGAAACTTTAGCTAAGCGTTAGATTATAATATCGTATGATTTTAAGATTTTTATAAAAATGTTAAATTTATAACTTTCCTATCAAACATTTTTTTATAAATGTCTTAATTAGCCCCCTGTGCGATACTATGATCTAATGTATGCTAAGTTTTATGTACTGCGATTTAAATTGCGGGAGTAATTTTTATTTTTGTTTTGAATGAAGAGGTAACCCCTCGGTATTTCCAATGTTTCTGCATTTGTTTCTAATCTATTTCTCACAATTCATTTATACAATGTATGCGTAACTCGAATAATGTTTTAGGTTGTATAAAATGAAACCAAGCAATTTACAAGAGGACTTGAATAAACCGGTTATGCGCTCCTTGGACGCAAACTGAATCGAAAAGAACTTCGAGATCTATCCACGAGATCAGTTTCCTAACACTAGCAAGCACATCATTACCGTCGGAGTAATCGCACCTCAGATACACGGTCGATCAAGTGTACCCGTATGGTATCACTGAACAGAATTTTTCGGACTAGCTTTAAGACCAAACGGCGTGAGTATATCATTAAAAGGACGTGCAGGCCACAGCGTGTACAATTTAATATCGTCGGCAAACATTTACTCAGATCGTTGATAAACAATTTGAAGAGCAATTATAGTCTTTGATATTATTTACATGGCTTATTTAGAATATATTATTTCACACGAGCTTACATGATCAGAACTGTTAATAGGGAGGCCATTTTAATTCTGGTTGCTTGGCACTGGTTCAGCAAAGGACGTTCTACTTAAACAGAGGCGAACGTTATCTGGGAGTGGTTTCCATATTAATTCCAGATGACTCTTTTACCCGTACATGGAGAATTAGGAATTTACCACACTATAAATGGCTAGACTAATTGTGTTGCACTCGGAAATCTGTATATTACGGCATGTTTACGTACGAAAGCCACATATCATCAAATTTTCGATTACACGTAAAGTAATTACAAGTATTGTTATATTAATAATACCATTGTACGGGGCTCTAACACATTAAAATGTGAAAGCGCTAGTATTACTGATTCCACTGCAGGGCGAAATATCTGAGTCGTCATTAGTAGTTCGAAAAAGACTATTTTATCGTAAATTCATTGAAACGCAACGAGGATAATAACGCCTCATATAATCGATAAGGACACGGCTACATTCTAGTAAGACAACTTATGGTTTTGTAAGTTTGGCAGTCAGAGTGCTTCAGACTTACAGTGCGTATACACCACTACCAGAAACGGAAATTCGGCAACGGCGTTTGACCTGCCGGCAATGGACTTACACCATTGGGCCTCATACATTATCAAGCATGGCATAGCGTCTTTATGAAACCTTGTCCTTGGATGGCGATTATTGCAGTTAGGGAGATCGTTATTTAAGGAGCCCACGTTCATATATCATTCTCAACGTAGAAAATCCTTAATGGCCCGTTCAACTATGCTGGGCCGTCTATGTCGACGGAAACCGTCGCCCGGAGATAGATGTTCACACATAGACCGATCCGTCAGAAAATCGTTAGAACTCAGTCGGGGTCAGACCTCCGTGCAAGATGGATGAAATTACAGGGCTGTGGTGGTATTTAAGAAGAAAAAGAGGTAACAAAGTAAAAACAAGACATTGGATACATCTTATTGTACGGGCAAGATTTTCACTTCGAACATTCCAAACATTAATGGGTGAACAGAGAAGTGACGAAATCTTTTAGACTTAGACTTCAATTATTTTAGAATGTCTACATCCTCTTTTGATGATATATTGGAACGGCTTTCAATGGACATAAAAGTACTAGACACAAATTTCAGATAATGTCCAGAACAAAGATTAACCACCTGTCTCTAAGGTTAGATTTATGAACTTTTTGATAAAATCTAGATATATACGTGAATTTGTGTATGTCTTCGTTTATGCATGTTTATAAATTTAAAATAAAAAACAAATAATTATTCAGATTTAATTTATTTTGTATTGATTTTTTAAATTTAACAAATGATAAAACTCTTTCAAAATCTTTATAATCGGAGTATTGAGAATTGCAGAACTGAACACTAGATGCTGTTAGCGAGGGGGGAACCTGGCCGTTGTATGACTGAGAAGTTGATGGTAAGAATAATGGTGTGATAAAAGTCTGGCTGCTGGTTGGTAATATTTTTATGTGCGAAGTATCCAGAATATTGATATTATAATTATTGGGTTTGTGAATGTAATTTTGTCTCTCATATTTTCATTCTTTGATTTTTTAATAGTGCTGCCTGATAACACGTTTTCAACACCTGCTTGAAATTCTAACGTTTCATCTACAGTTAATGTGTTCAGGACTAGTAATAAATACCTTAAAAAGACAAATGATGGTTTTCTTTTTGATGTGTTGAGTGCGGCTTTGGAATTCTAGCCAATAAGTGGAAAATACTTCATCGTGGTGATTAAAACTTGCACAGTCTTACATGATTTTGTTACAGTTAATGACGGTATTCGTTATACATATATCGGAAATAAACAAAATATAATTTTAAAGGAGACAAGTTAAGAACAAAGACTGTCCAATGGGCTGAGTCTGGGCGGCCCTTATGTTAATTATACACAAACAGTATATGCTGATAATTTTGTTTCGGATATTTGTTCCATTCTTTGAAGGCAGCAGCTATATGAAGACAACCGCACAGGCCTTTGTGCAACGAAGGAGTTATTTTCTCTGATAATATGGTGATAATACGGAACGTCATCACTGTCAAATCTATTATTATTTAAACATTAAAAAACCTTACCAAACTCTTTTTCTTTCTTTCAGTTAATAAAGTTTAGATTTATGTAGTATTGAAAAAAATCCTGCCACGCTGCCATCTTTAATTTTTTAAATTTTTATCCCGCAAGACAAATCTCTCTTCAACAAGCGACTATATAGCTTTAATGAAGATTCTGCTATCATTTTCATCCTGCGCGTGCTTCTGACAATAATGTGGATGCCCGCCGCGCGCCGTGATGCCCGCTGACAAGATATCTGCGGGGAGAGAGAGATGTCCGCGGGGCGGGCGGGGCGTATCGACACGTGTTTTTATCGACGCAAGCTAGTTCACATTACGCCGAACGGCGCTCCACAATGAAAAAACCGCGTCCGTACAAAATCCTGGGGTCCGCTTTTTTGCTAAATCATCTAAACGTGAACGGCTTCATATACATTGTTCAGTCAACACTTCCTACTATGTTGTGGCCTGTCGAATCAGGCGGACCGCCATAGCACAGTTGGTATACTGTGGTCATAGTCTGAACGGACCTCAAATTATATCATTTATAAGGAGACGTCAGTGCGAAAGCGATTCTTTGCTGATTGAGCTTGATAAAAAGATCTTGCAGCTAGGGTCTGAGATATGACTCAAAACCACGACTTTCTCAAAAAATCTTACAAAAATCAAAGCTTTTTTCAAATCATAGCAAAGCAAATCAAAAAGAAAAAGTTTATTTTTGTTATTTCAGGTATCTAACCTAGGAAGCATTTAACCTTGGTAGTATTAATCATTATGTGTCGATATCAGGAGGTTACAATGCCAATATAGTCTATGAAAACTTTAAAATATATATTTACTGGTAAATCGATGAAATTATTGGAATATTGCTAATGGTAAAATACCTCCCTAAATAAGGTAATCATTATATTTGTTCGCATTTCTTACATAATTAGAGTATGTTATGCTTTGGCTAGGGATTCAACAATAAAATTACTTGTTGTAAACTCATCCCAGTCAATATATTAAATAATCTTTCCTTGCGAAACCGGTAATATCATGTTATTCAACAATATCGTTATAAAAAAGTACACACATCGTAAGTAGCATTATAAATCAGTTAGAGTTTTAACTGTGAATCCTCAATTTAAGCACTCTACCTATATAAGTTATATGTTTGGTTCCCAAACGTGTTACAATTTTGTTCTGCTTTGGCTATTACTTTAATAGTTTAGTCTAATTGCTATTTCGGTACGCTCGTATAAAAAATACTGATTTAAATAATGCAATTATGAGCAACCTGTAGAGATGCAATTTTCTTAAAATGTGCTCCTTTTGAAGCTTCTTTAAAACTTTCGTTTATTAAAAATAATCTTTGTGATAAATACACAGGTATATAAGTTTCATAAGACGAGTAAACACGGTTTCAAAATATTTTTTTTGCGATACTAATGACAAGGATTACTTATTAAACTTTTAATGGCATTTTTTTCCTCCTGGAAGAGTCCTAGATACTCGACTACCGGGTACTTCTTTAATTTAATACATTAAATTCATATAAAGAAACTGCATAAAATATTATTACTACTGTGTTTAAATGATTACGAGGAAAATTTAGAATACATTGGTGGAGATGGTTATTAGTTGATTAGTGCACTCCCATTGATATTCCTCGAGGAGTGACTTAAGGGACCTAGCCGACCTCGCAAAATTGACGATGTCGGTCTGCATACACGTCATTGCCGATCGGAGCGACGTTACTGTTTCAACTCGGCCGGGGGCGAACGTTTAGTAATTCGTCTCTTTGTTTGTTACTCAATTACGCCCAAACGCGTTGCTCGATTTTCTTAAAATTTGTTTTCTGTTTTGTTTCTACTCTTTATTGTGAAATTTCACAATGGGCGGGTTTATTGACATATGACAATCTCTTACAACCAACCCTACTATGACATGATTATATGTATGTGTGCATGTAACCTGTGTGTAAGTAAGTGTCTTGTTATTGCATTTCATCGACAGAGTTGAAAATGCAATTCCGTTAATTTGATCCCAACGGAAAATGGCGACCCAGCCGGGAATCGAACCCGGGACCTTACAATGTAAGATTAGGCGACCTAACTACTACACCACCGGACCGTGTGGTATGGATGTTCCTTGAAGTCGACGTATGTGTAAAGATTTTACCTTTTTAGTTGAAAAAAAATTTGTCAGACAAATAATGTGGATATATTTTTGAAAACATATAAGCAACATGGAGGCGAAAGAAGAAAAATTTTAATATTTTGGATCTTATTCGTAGATATTAGGGTTGAATTATTTTGATTCCGTGTCAAGATTGTGCCCGTTTTAATACACGCGAAGTCTACTGTTCACAGAACTACTATTTTATATCTGCATCTTGAGATAAGTTTTCGCGATTTGTCTTGTTGCGGGTGAATTACTGAAATATTACTGAAATATGAATTACTGAAATATTACTGAAATATGAATTACTGAAATATGACTGAAATATGAACTAATCCCTCAAAAATACTCCGGTATTATTCTGTATCTAAACAGTTTAAATACTATAAAATTCGTTGCAGCATTTAAAACGCGAATTTGGTATCACGTTTATATTATCTATTGATGAATCGTTCGTAGGATAATTAGTTTCAACGTTCGATTTTGAATCCCTAAAATTTTATTTACTTCGATCTTGTAGCCTCTATTATACACCGTTAGCCAGTATTCGAACGGCGATTCTACATACAGAGTCAAAGGCGTCTTTCGAAAAAATGCTGAATGCAAAGAAGAACTTTGTCGCACATTAAATCGATATTGTCTCCATTTGAATCGCTGATCCACCAGTCTCATATAATAAGCAGTAGCCTCAAGCCTATATTCCTGGCAAGGATCATGTTTCGGGTTCGAAACGGCAGACAGTCGAGTGAGTGTCCCTTGGTTTTTGCATCATTTACTAGTATGCTATCAGCTATGCTGTAGTACGGCGTGGCTTGAACGAAGAAGACATTCAAGAAGATTTTAGCCGCGGTGCTAAATGTTATTATAATTATGAATTATATGTGGTTATAATAAATACTTATAACTCTTATCACGCTTTGTGTAGTGCTTAAACTCATTATCTATTCCGAAGAAAAATGTGCAGTTTAATTATTATTAGATTATCTCCGTTTTATTAATAATTATATAACATTAATAAAAGGTAAAATCAATATTTACATACGTAGTATATATCGTAATATGAATAATACAAACAATATCGCAAATTCGGCGACTACATAGCCAAGATAAAAAGTTATGATTGCTAGTCATCTTCGTATTACGTAATAGAATTGGAGACGCCAGATAAAGTGAGGACAAGGGAAGTGAGGAGATATTCCAACGATACTAGAACCGTTACATATTTTTTTCATAATATGGCATATTTAAACTTAATTAAGCTTAAGAAAACTAAAAAGTTTGCGGGAGCTAATGGGCCGGCCCTGTTGCAGTTTGGCCACTAAGACCCATGTGTGTAGGGTCGGCCATACTCACGGGTCAACACCCATCTGGCGGACTCCAAGTAGAAGTGAGAGCCAGGGTAGGACTCTGGCCTGCGGGCCAGTTTCCCCTAAGAGTCAATAATCAACCTGGACGGCTTGCGCGTCAGCCAATTGATTGTGCATTCTGATCGATAGCCGGGGGGGTCTGGAAACAGTACTGTCTCCTATAGAGCGGAGGTAGTCGTTTACCTTACGTCAACTGCTCTTGAAACGACCAATCGGCTACCCTATACCGGGTGAAGAGACGGGCAAAGGTGTCGTGTCAACGAGTGTCGGCCCGCTGTTAATTAACTTGGTTATCTCGCGGTAAGGCGTTGGCTTCTTACGGGTAAGAACTAGACGGTGGACTGCTATGTCCAAAGTCTTCTACGCTCACCTCACGGAAAACAGAACGATCTTATATCGTTAAATTTCCTGGGGTGACGGATTCGCCCGTTGAAGTCGGCTCTAGTTGTTCCATACTTTCAAGATGCTTACATAATAGCATCAAAATCGCAAAAATAAAGTAGTCACTTTGAAAAGTGCATTTAATGATACCGTTGTAGCCTTTTCATGATAAATGTGCCGTTTTGAATGTCGATATTATATATTCGTGGCAAATAAAATCATTATCTGTGAAAATAGATGACGATATGATATATTCGTGGCGTTTGCCTAGAAAAACAGTGCTCTTTATAAATGGTCCAGTAGGTACTAATTAGAACATTGAAAAAGTTTCTGGTGATAGATGTGACAAAAAGCAATTTTATGACTTCAGAAAACGTAAGTAATGTATAATGTAATGTAAATGAAATAAACCTGTAATATAACATATTAAAGTTTATAGCATTGCATTAATTAATACAAAGATGAATAATAAATAATAAAAGGAGTTATATGATGTAATATTATGATAAACTGCAATATTACCTATTATAGTCTAGAATGAACATAATATTACTAAAATTTAACATGAATTATAAATGTTTTATTTTGGCTGTGGGAGAAAAATATGCTATGAAATATGCGATGGTCAGTTGAAAAATGATATTCTTACATGGACGCATATTGTTTGATTCGTAAAGAGCACCGAGTTTTTTGCGCTGTATTTATTCATAAAACTAATAAGAATCGGTGATCAGTTTATTTATTTATTTATTTCATTAGCAAATCAACTTAACAGTTTATACCAATCCGTTGATATGCAATATACACATAAATATAAATAAATAATAGAATTCTTACAAGTACATACACAACATGTTTAAATAAGCATTAAATATAAATACAGGCATTAATAATTTTTTAAAAACTTACAAACTTACGGTACATAAAGAGTGAAAACAATTTATTTTATTCTGACATAAACAAGTAGCGCAATGCCCACACCTTGAAGAGATGCGGGCTCGCTGTAAAAATATCAAAGTCTGACGCTGTCGAACATAGCGCATTTATGTGACGCAAGGCACGGGTAAGCAGACTCCATCGACTTAGGTTGGTGCGCGAGGATGGCTCCGCAAATAGATTATGAGTGCGAGCACGTTTATAATTATCCGGAACAAAGAGACAAACCTTCGCTAGCATGCTAGGATTATCATTGAGATAATACACATCTCGACAACAACTCGTCTATCCAAAAGTGGCTGATTTGTAGTTATAGTCATTTACATTCAAACACTTTTTTGTTTAGTGTGTGAAGTTTCAGGAAATCGTTTGATAAATGCCCTTTTTGGAATGACCGATTCAATTATACCGATTGACCACAATAGTAATAAGTGAACGTCCTATTTTCACCCCCACGTCTCGAGTAAACGCGCCTGAAGAAAGGAAAGTATCGATTGTTAAGGAAATGGGAGCATAGCATGGCTACAATGTTGAACCAAAACACACATAAATATATACATTGGATGCTATATTTAATTTATATAAAAAGTTTGTATGGTCTATATCTTGTGTATTTAAAAAGACTCAACTGAGATTTCAACGGAATTAGATTGCACAATAGTGACCTTTCGATAGCCATCTGAATTTACGAATTTCGAACTGAGATCATTCCCGCTGCCGATTTTGTAATTTTCGACCGTATGGTGTTTCCAACAAGGGCATTAAAAACAAAGCGCATTGTTTGCGCAAGCACTAAACATTTCCTAAGACATTTAAGTTTAGTAGGCTCGACGATTTGCAATGATTAAAAAAATATTGAAAACATGTAAAAAGATAGTCAATTAAAAGTAATGTTTCATTTACCGCTGATTTAACTTGGCAGTAACGAATTCGAGAAACATTAAATATTTTCCCAGTTAGGTTGTAAGATGAATTATTTAAAAATTAACTGGTATAATATTTTATAATTATCTAAGATTATCTCTCATAATTAACTCCGCCAGGCTTACAGCATACAGAGTGAAGTGTTTGAACGAGTGGAAGCAAGGAGGGCCCACTCATCCTCCACAAAAGCCCATTCACCCTGACCCAGGATCGACTACAAAAATTTTTTTTGTAGAGAAATCCTATAAAATTCTAATCCCCACCTGGGCCGACCGGAGGAATCCGCATTAACTCCAAAGCCACAACGCGGACTCCTGGTTCACCGACGGATCAGGAACGAATGGACGTTTTGGAGGAGGCGTGTACGGACCCAAAACCAACCACAGAATCAGCATCCCCCTTGGACAATATGCCACGGTTTTCCAAGCCCAGGTGTTTGCCTTATTAGAATGCATAAAACTCCAAAGTCCACTTGAGGTAAAAAATTGAAAAATTATCATCTGTTCTGACAGCAGAGTAGCATTGGACGCTCTTCTGAGAATCTTATGTGGTCTGGGACTATATGCAAGAGCTCTATAAATTGGGAAAAACCAACAAAATCACCTTAATTTGGACACCGGGCCATCAATGCATGCACGGAAACGAAGAGGCCAACAGACTGGCAAAACTGGGCACACTGGAATGCCCGGTGGAGCCAGTTGTTAAGGGGTTCCCTTTGCTATAGGTAAGAAAATTATTAGGGACTGCTTGGAGCGGGAACATCCGGCATCCTGGAAACAGAGCCAAGGATGTCGCCAGGCAAAAGCCATGATGGAGCAACCACTTCCAATGTAAACCAAGGCCCTACTTGACATGATTAAGAAGAACGTTATAACAACTATCGGTCTCCTCACCGGACACACGGTCCTTAGAGCACATCTATTCAACCTTGGATTGACCGAGAGCAAGGACTGCCGACATACAAACATATGTGGCGAAGAACTTGAAGACAGCATACACATTGCTGGTCGCTGCCTAGGCCTCGCCGCAAAAATATACCGTTTACTGGGACGAGCCTTTCTCGAACCCAGCCATTTGTCCAACTTGAAGGCGAGTGATCTGTATCTGTAAGCAGTACCGGAATACTAGCAGACCACTGACCCAACCACAAAGTGGGTAGTCACAAAAGATCTTATAGATCCAGGTGACATCACGGGCTGAAAGCAAGCCCCCCCCCCCCCCCACTCCGTTTACTACTACTTCTAAGTTCATCTCATATTCATCATATACACCTATATAATGAACATAAACTGTAAATTTCTGAAGATTCTTATCCAGTGTATTGAGTAAGCAGTTTGCGCATCCAAAATAAAAAAATCATAAGCATTGCCACTTTAAGTACAGGCCTGGTACAGGCCTCGGCCTAGTTATTCTAAAATGTAAACTTAAAAATAATAAATTATTATTATTATATAATCTTACTTTTATCATTATTGAATGATTAAAGGATCGCATTGGTTATAAATTACGCGATTTCTATCCTAAAATATTAACTTTGCTCCTTTTCAAGGCATGGGCTCCAAAATACTGTACTAATACCTAACCTTGGAACGAAATTTATTTTAATTCCCAAAAAACACTAAAAAATATTACTTTAAATTTCTTTATTGTTTTTGGACACATAATAAACACGAATTATTACGAAATCCCCCTAGTATAGATATCCCTGCCATAACTCAATATATGGTTTCTTTGTAATCGTACCCTACGATTTCGTTACTAAGTTTTCTTTTATCTCCCCTAAATAAAAAGCCACCCCACCCCATATATCATTAACATTTAATGAGCGCGGGGAGGAGTCATGTATTTGGGAAAAGTAGGTTATCCCACAAATAAAGAGGTTGGGGCTCTGTTATGGAATCTTTAAAGACTTGCCTTAAAAATGTGGATGTTAAATAAAAAAACGAAAATGTTCATAAAACTAAGTGTTATGGTTCTATTCATATATCCCCCGTGTATGTTCCCCGACTCTTTGTAGTTTTTGAGTTATGATTTTTTAAATGGTTTTTTGATAATTTTCCGCCGCACCAATTTTAAAAATGTTTTTCTGTCGGGATTTTTTTTTTTTTTTTTATTGCATCATAATTCTTATGAATTCCTAAACCTTAACGCTATATATAAATTTTTTGATCGACAATGAATAAGTTCGAGCGAGTGAGACTTGAGTTTTCAACTTAAAATAAAAAATCTATAAAGCTTATTCCACAGCTCCTAAGTAGTTTTATAAACCGGCGGGACTCTTAATTGGCCATTATTCGCCTTCAAATTTCGTAAGTTAGTAATTTCATTAAAAAAAAATATGTATAGCCTATTTTGTCATTACTAAGATTAATTAAGATACCTAATATTTTCGGTAGAAAAACTAAATATTTTAAATTTTCTTTATTTTATTATTTTCTTAGATTTTCGATGAAATTCATTATTAATCAGAATGTTTTTAAAATTCGCGTTTTACATGTTATCTCTTGTTAAGCTAAACTATGTATATATGTATATAATTGTATTTGTTTATATGTGTAAATGTGTATGTGTATGTATATATCACGGTATATATGCATGTATGCATACATATAATATACGAGTACATAAATACATTGAGAATGTCGGTCGTCTATCTAATTAATATCAAGGACAGATGTTAAACATATAACAAACACCAAGAGTGCCTTATGTGCATTATATATTTTTACCATTGCAGTTTCTAAATGTGTAAAGCAAATAGCCGTTTTGATTTGTTAGTAGAACGTGTTAGGTAAGAGTTCCTTATGTGAATTATATATTCTTACCATTGCAGTTGCTAACTGCAAAGCAAATAGCCGTTTTGATTTGTCAGTAGAACGTGTTAGGTAAGAGTGCCTTATGTGCATTACATATTCTTGCCATTGCAGCTGCTAACTGTGTAAAGCAAATAGCTGCTTTGATTTGTTAGTAGAACGTGTTAGGTAAGAGTTCCTTATGTGCATTATATATTCTTACCATTGCAGTTGATAACTGTGTAAAGCAAATAGCCGTTTTGATTTGTCAGTAGAACGTGTTAGCTAATGTTATATTAGTGGTTTCTACAATAGCTCGTGTCTCACGTGCCCGGGCCCGTGTCTGGGTTCGTTTCCATTATTTTAGGTCTCGACATTTAAAATTAAGTAAAAACTGTTCGAGGGCCACACTGAAAGTTTCAGAAATTAATAAGAAAAAAATACGATTAATGGCCAAAAATCATTTAAGTTTTCCTCAAAATATTCTCCGTGAGCTTTAATGTGTTTTCATATGTATAAACCAATTTTAATAAGAATTATTCCACTCCGTGGTGACCTCGGAAACATGTTTTTATATTTTGGCGACGAAAATCGTTGACTGCGTGAATTGGTTTTTTTTTTTTTTTGGAGTTTAAGTTCCAAGTCGGGGCTGTAAGGAGGATGGCTTATGAGGTGTAAGTTTATCGCTTTCAAAAATCTGCTTGTTTGTCTGGCCGTGTGAGAACAGCCATTCTCGTGGTGCAAGATGATGTAGCTTATACGGTTGCTTCTACGAAGTTCGGCAATACATTCCGGCAAGCAAATGATCGTGTACCAATCAGCATTCACGGCAAGAGGTTTTTTGAAAGCAACAGTAATCAAGTGTCCAGTTTTATTAAAAAATAGAAGCAATCATCCTTTTCGCGGCCTTTACATGCGCATTACTTTGTTTGGGTTCGGTTCATCTAGAAATGCCCAAATTTTTGATTGCTGCTTTGTTTAGGGGTCGTAGCTATAAATACACGTTTCGTTACCTGCTACTATGTACCACACGAAATGTGATGCCCCTTCGTTGAATCTGGTAAACATGGCATTGCACCAAAAGACGCGTCCCGTTTTTTTAATCCCCAGTCAAAATGTGTGGGATCCACCGCGAGCACAGCTTTACCACAGCCAAATGTTTGTGTAGGATTGATTGTACCCGACTAATGCCTATTCCAAGACATGCCCGAAACTCATATCTGTCCGTTTCGATAGCGGTAGACTGGCGAGGTCACGATATTCGTTGCTGAGATTAACTAAACCGCGTTTAAATTTTGAAAACCAGCTATAAATTGTCGTTTGGCTTGGTGCTTAAGCGCCAAAAGCCGATCGAGGCTTTGCTGAGCTATCGAATTAGACTTAAAATCGTACAAAAATCATACAGCGAAAATTTTCACGTGGCTAAATCGTGGTAAAGCAGACACACAATTTCACGTAGTTTCACGTGTTTTTTTCAAATTTTTCACGTGGTTTCACGTGGTAAAGCAGACACGCAATTTTTTAAATGAAGCCACAACGAAAATACAAATGACAGTTAGATGAAACAAACTTTCTTCTATAGCCGTATAAGAGTTTCATTTTCAAACGTTGTAATATATATTTTTAAATTGTTTATGCAAGTGATCAGTTCCGGAAACGTTCAGCGTGACCTAAGTACTTGTTAATTTTAAGTACCTACCTATAGTGTGACAAATATTTGGTAAGGAGTGTTTTTGGGAGGGTTTTCTGCTATACGTGCGATGTTGATAGCTCACTGACCCTCTCCCCAAGCTGTTTCCACTCTCCTCTGTCATCATCTCTTCTCGACTTGATATTCCTTATACTCATAGATACATAATGAAAAAAACTATTATTATTCTAACACACTTAGTACATGAGTGATTTTTGGTCGTTTGCACTTTGTACACAAAATACTTAAAGGCAACATCTAATAAGGTCAATGTCATTAATTTCTGCGAGTTCGAAGTCGATCAGCTGGAATCGATTAAACGTCTAGACAATCGCGAATCGATTTAAGTCGACTTAATTACTAGGCATAATATTATATTTTTTAAATGCGTAAATCAGCGCATGATTATTCTGTAAGTACTCTGAATAATAATTAATTAAGGAATTACAATATCATTATTATTAATGTATATTATTACTGCTTCAGGACTTAACATATTAAGATATATAGGTAATTGTTATAATGAATTACACGAAGTCTATGATGAAAATCTAAAATCAGAATGGCGAGAATAACACTTATCTACGTTTAGACGATAAATCAGCAAGTGTTGATGAACACTTCTAATTAATCAAATAACGAATTCGATTGATTCAGAACGAAAGCTTTCAGAACCGAAAGAGTTCTCGAAATAGCCATTGGGTGCAATATGTTAATCGAAGGAGTATTTCGAATGGCTCGCTCCTGCCCTTGTTTCCGAAATTTACTTTGATTAGCCCTCGTGTTGATATTTTCCTAACACTGTATAGGTACGAGTTGGTGCCTAATATTACTACGCTCGAGTTAATGAACTTAGAGCTGATAAAAAATTAAGCGAGTCCCACCAACACGGCAATGATCGGCCTAGCTAGAGTATTATAATAATATGATAAAGTGCAAAAAATAAAACCCCAAAGGCAATGAACGGAACATGAAATGAGAGCGTGTACGCATCGCGATAGTCTCGTTTATTTAAATTGGTATCAACATGGGTGTTTTGTTTGCATATATTTATTTATTTTATGTTATTTTTAATATCTTAAGGAAACACGGGACATAACATCTTCAATACTAAAAAGTACAAACGACAAACGAATACCAAAAATAATATATCGTAATGTAAGACTGTTTTATTGATAGCTAGAGTATTATAGTAATGTGCAATAAATAAATCCCCAAAAGCAATGAACGGAACATGAGATGAAAGCGTGCGGGCTAAAACTTTATATTTCAATGAAATCTATGTATTTCTTTCAATGAAATTTTACAGTCAATATAAGGTATATCAATATGTTTTTGGGCACATTTCCTAAAATAAATAACGTAAGTATCTTAAAGTAAGAATCGTGTAAGTGTAAATGTACAGAAGTGCACGGGGGGTGTCGAATAATATGGCAAGGTACTGAATATGTATACGTCAAGGCACGAACAATTTATATATTAGCCCTTTAGTAATCAGTAAAAAAATATCAGGTTACGTCACTAGAGTGTTTTATCATTATCTATTCGGCAAAATATTTGTTATAAACGCAACGCGAGAGATAACGTAAAACCTGTGGTAATACGCAGTGACACCATGTGTCTTAAAATATCTCGTGTTTATTTTACTGAATCTGGGGTCAATGATAAATCTTCGCCGTGACACAGAATTATAATAAACGCGAATTTAATACCGCAATTTTTTACTTAACAATAGCTTGGTTGAAAATAACGTAACAATTACACAAACCTTTACACAAAGCCACTGAGGAAAATTACTATAGGAAACACCCAGAAAAACTTTCCTTCCGCTGGATTGGAATAATAACTAAATCTTTTTCAATCTATGTGGCCAATATAGCTGTGGCTTCTAAGTTGCTTCTTTATTCCGCTCTTTTTTGTTATCACATTTCCAGATTTAGCTTTATATAACTGGAAGTGACCCAATTTACCATTTGTCGATTAGTGGTTAATGCGACAATGAGGCAAATGCAATATCGGTTATTTAAAATTCATTTAAACATTTTTTTAAGGCTCAGTGACAGGCTAAATGCGATATCCGTAAGGATATTGGCATTCTCACACGTGATTCTGCTACAAATTGTATACCGATAGGTAGCCATATAACTAAAGTACGACACGAATATACATTTACAGAGCAATATGATCTTTGAAACGAGATTATCTTCTTTTCATGTAACAAAATTCGGTAAAAACACTCAAGAAGACTTTTCCTGTGGTAAGAATCATAACAATAGCTATAGTAATAAAACTAGGTATTTTTTCGGTAATAAATAGAAAGCCTTTCGACGTTTACTAGATATAACTAAAATTCGGCAATAAATCACATGGTTGTTTTTAACGTTTTCATTTTTGGCTGATAAATTTTGCACGATTTTTCTTGAAACTTATATGTTTGGAAGATTTTTAACGTCTAGGATCATTAAATTGTTATGGGATTATTAAACTTTAGACCTTTATCTAAGTATAACAATGTATTATAGTGCAAACAATTGAATTTGAAGCTTTTAAATATTTCGATTTTGCGATGTGACGTTTAGGGTGGTAAACCTCCTTAACATCGACATCTAGTGAATATGTTTGAAAATATGTTATACATATATTATACTCTCACCATATGTCTTCACCCACCTTGTCTAAGAGTCACCTGTTAATGTATAATTCTTTTGCGATGAGTCTGAAATCCACCTTTTTGTAATGCAATTATAATATTCTTTGACAAATCATACTGTGGCGAAGTAGCATTCAACATATTATGTATGTTAAATGCCAAAATCGTAAACTTTCTAAAAAAACTATACGTTACATTAATTTATTAAAAATGAATTATAAATACTTTTAAAGTAGTTTTATTTCATTTTGTTTTAAATGAAATATAAAAAGTACTATTAACTGATTACTAGAGGTACTATAGATCGATGGGAGATATGTTAAATTTGGATAAAAAGGTTTGTATGATTTAGATTTTAAACATTTTTTGTACATCTGTGTATTCATTATATGCCTATCCTTAAAAGGTTCTCAAATTTTGGTAGTTTTTATTTTTTATAAAAAAGCCAGTAAAACATGTGTATTTTATATGCATTTACCCCACTATTTCTTATAATAGAAATAAAGTATAAGGCTACAGTAGAAATATTTCCAAATATTCTTTCTTACATACATTGTAATTTAATACAATAAATGAAAAATGCCATTTATGCCATAATCTCTATAGCCAAATGTTTCAGTCTTCAGAATCAATTTATTTAAATCAATATAGTGTTTCGATTAATGATTCGATTCGATTAATGATTCAAATTAATGTTTTTAAATCAATCTAGTGTTTTTTTCAGGGTGTCAGATTTCTATTGGAGACGGAACTCAAAGAAATAGTAGTATAAGAATATGCTACATTTGCGATGAATTCTGCTATTTTCAATATCCTTGCGTTGCTTTGACGCATGAACCATGTTTAAGAGGAGTATTGCGCAAACAATTTCAGTACTTTACTGGCGACGGAAGAAGACTGAATTTAATAAAAATCTTAATTGTGGAAAAAAACAAGCAAATATTTCTGTGGCTGTGCTGATTCACATGGATGATTTGGACGAACTACTTAAGTTTGTACCTACTAATTTTAGTTGATTTCTACAACGGTATCCAGAGTCGATAATGCAACAACATAACAACTCCTAAAACTGATGGCCTAGATTTTTTAAAATTTGAACTAGGAAAAGCATTGCACTAATGCTCTTTAACCTCGCTTTTTTCACATTGATAATAGGACCAAAAGAGGCATTAATCGAAACACGCTTTTAAATTACCAAAATATAAATCACGATCAAAGCCAACGATCGATCAATCAAAAGATATGAAAAGCTGTTATTGTACTTTCACACTCCTCTCAGTCGTCTCGATGGTGCAGCGGCGATGATATTTGTTGCATGTCAACTTTCATTTGAAAAAAAATCGGCTGGACTCTCATACCTGCTGATAACAAAGCCACAATGCCACTCCGAGAATTGCCAAGATTATGAAAGGTAAAGAATCTTTATACCTGTCTGCCATTGAATGGCACAATGGAATTTTTATTGGGATTGATACCAGAGAAGTATCCGGGACCGAGGGGAATATTTGTGATCTTCATCTCTTGTACAGGACATAATATTTTATCTGGCTGCAAGCCGCTCTTAGGCCGGGAATACACGTCCGATTTTTTCTATACGAATAGTCGGATCCGATAGTCTGCTCAGATTATCGGAAGGCACTCTTTCCATACATTTATTGAACAATCAATACACATCCGATCCGATAGTCGGATCGTACGTGTAATGCATGTTCAAATAAGTGTATGGCAAGAGCGCCTTCCGATAGTCTGATCCGTCTATCGTAGAGAAAAAACGGACGTCTATTCCCGGCCTTAGGACGCGAATACACAAACTTGTTTGAATACATGTCCGATCCAATAGTCGGATCGGATCGAATCGGGCGTGTATTGCAAGAGCGCCTTCCGATTGTCTGATCAGACTATCGCATCCGACAATCCGATTATTGCGTCCGATTTACGTCCGAGTAGGAAACAGCGCCGGGACGTTTACGATTTTACTATCGTTCCAAACGGTCTGAAGGTGCCCTATGTATGTGCGTTTCGTAAACAAAATACACATCCGATTTGTCGGTCCGATTCGTAAATCCGCTTTATGTTTTGGCGTCGAACGGATGCGTCCCGTCGCATAGTTTGTGTAACAACGGCGGAATATGACATAGAAAGATTTATTTTGGCCGTAGGGAAACGAATTTAGCCTAGTAACGATATTTGTCTGTGAAACGCGGGCTGTCAAGAACGCCACATTTTTTTCTGCATAAATAGCAATATCATTGCCGTATCATGTTTTGTTAACATTGCTTCAATTAAGTTCAAAAGTTTATAAAAGGACCTTGTACTCATTCTAAGAAAACAAAAAACCGTTCTGGATATTTTAGTAATTTAGGATGCTTCAAATGAAAATCACTGTCTAACTCTCATCAAATTAATAGGATGGATCCAATACCGTCGTTTCTCCTTCTTTTTTTGCGTTAGCGCGAGCAAATATGCAATAAGCAGGAGTATTTCGTCGTCCATCATTTTTGTCTACTCTCGCGAACACGACCGATAGCCCAGGAACAACGGGTTTAAAAATGTCGGTCAGTAAAAATCGGACGTGTATGGAGAGAATCCGAATCGATAGTTTGATCAGACAATCTTACAAAATCGGACGTGTATTGCCGGCCTTATGATTAGAGGAAAGTCGGCACGTCTACTGACCTTCTCTATGCTATTGTTAGGAGTCCGGCCGAATACGATTTGGTTTTCGGCTTTATTTGACAAAAATGGGTTTTCGGCGGCTTTCGTTTTGCGGTCGAGAAAAAGGACTTTTCTTCATTAATCCAAAAAAAAATATATATTTTATTCTACAAAATCTTTTGCTAGGTTGCACTTTCACACAGTCTCAAGCTGCGTCGTTGTGGGATTCTCAGACCGTGAAGACTCATTTAGTGAATCTCCAGATAGTGAAGCTTGTTTAGTGAATTTCCAGATATTGAAGCTCATTTAGTGAATTTCGTTTCCGAATTCGGCCGAAAAATAAAAGGGTTTTCGGTCGGACTCTAGTTATTGTGTGTGGGTCAATATTGGGGTTGATATTACCCTGTAAAACCCCCATGGTCTTCGAATTGACCTTCTAACATTGGCTATGTTTGGATATTTAATTAACAATAATCAATCACGTGTTTATCCTGCGCAAATACGGTCACGTGTTAGCCTCTTGGAATACAATCCAACGGCTACAGAAACGAAATAGCAGAAATATACATATCCTATACATGTTACACAATGTGCTCAACAGTAACTATTTCACCTTCATATCTGAAAGATACAGTCACCATGCTAGGACATCATGATCTCCAATTCCGATCATATCATTGTTTTTTTGTTGTTGTTTGCTTCCCCCGTCATAATATTTCGTTCTGTTCTCACTCTTTCTCTCACCATGCAGCTCTATTATAGAAACACAATCTGGCAACGCCCGATCTGGCAACGCTGCTGCTATTTAAACGTCAAATTGTCGCTCCTTCCTTTTAAATACAAAAAAAGTAGTGAAGTTACAATATCTTTAAATCTAACGAAATCGTCAACTTATTCAAGAAATAGGCTTCATTTTGCATCATTCACCATTGAAATTAGTGGACATTTGGGTGAGAAACATTGTTTTAAACTTCTGAAACAGTGCACAAATTTAAATATCGTCCTGCGAGCGGTACCTACCCACCAAACAACGCCGCCTGCGCCGCCTGTACGCCCGTAAAACGGCGTTGCCAGACAACTAATAATAAGACAACTAATAATAAGTACTAAATTATAATTTTATATTTTATATAATTTGTAAAATTTATAAGTCGGCGAATAATCGGGGACTATACACGAATTAATCATTTCTGTTTGTTCTGATTTTTTTAATATTTTTTTATTGACTTATCGTATTACTGAATATTGTCAGCATTTTCCTACTCTGTACTAATTTGAAGTAATTAAACATGTTGACTAGAAGAGCAGCCGCAGAGGCATGCTATGAGGAGTTGAACGATAAATACGTAACCGTTTTAAAAGACCTAGAAGCTGCAGAAGTTCGCTATAAAGACTTAAACAGTAATTTTTTATTAACTTTAAAACAATTGAAAATATATAAAACTGAGAGTGAGAAATTGCAAAAGGAACGAGCTGACAATGAGTTGGAAGTATTAGCAATGATTAAAAAGAACTCCAACCTCAAAAAAGAGATGGCAGAAATGAGTTTACAACTTGAAAATATCATTCAGGAGAGAGGTAACCTTCAATCAATAGTATCTAACTTTGACCAGTGCCGCGTTGAGTTCGAGACGACTCTCCAAAACAACGCTGAGCTGAATAATAAGCTGAGAGAGGCACATAATACTATAGAACAGATGGAGCGCACGAAGCAGAATTCCACGGCTGCACATTCACAGTCGCTGTTTGAGGAACTGATCGTTAGCGCTCCAGACATAGCGTCAGTTTCTGCCTGCTCAAATATGAGCAGCCTTCCTGTCATGACAATTGACTTGTCCTACGAAGATTCTGGAAAATCAACCAAACAGGTTGTAAATAAAGTAAATAACCAGAGTGTTGAAGATGGAACTACAATATCTCTATTGCACACCCAGGGTGTGGAGTTGAATGATAGTCTTAGTAATTTTACTTCCCAAAAAACATTACATAAAGATAGCAAAGTAAATCACACCAAAGTAATTATGTACAGTGATGAAATAGGTAAAAATATGGGCCAATTAATGTTACAAACATCCGGAGAACTGGTAGCTAATCATTGCTTTCCCGGCGCCAGTTTTACTCAAATATTAGAAAAAATAGTTAATAGTTGTTATTGTCCTGACACTACTTTAATTATTTTTATTGGGAGAAGGGGAAACGCAAATATACATGTATTAATAAAATATTTTGAATTATTGGCACAGTTAAATGTGAAAAAAATTGTCTTATTTGCTTTTCCTTATAGTAAATTGTTGCCCGAAATGGAAAATATGTCTAGATATAAACTAAATAATAAATTACATACGTTGACATTGTATGATGACAAATTCCAATTGTTTGACATAAATACTTTTAATAAGTATTTTTACTCTTTTACAATAGATAATGTTTATCTTTCAAATTTTTGCAAAAAACAGTTAGCAAATGGGCTATCATATTGTTTGAATTACTCAGGCAAAACATCGGCAAACACCACTGCTACTAATGAGCAGTTAAACGATTTGACATTAAGTAATGACAATTCAGAATATGTTGCATATTCTTTAAATTAGACTTTAAGACAATAGAGCGAAACTCTGGCTATGTAATTAATGAAAATGAAAACTCAAGTAGCAATAATGGTAATTTAATACAATTGTCTTCAGAGAAAATTAATAATATAAATAATCTGATATCCCCATCAGTGGTTATTATTCAAGAAAATATGCCAAAAAATTGTATAAATCTGGTGCATCAGAATATTCAGGGGATAATAGGCAAAGAGCTAGAATTAGAATTGTTCTTGAACTGTAATCATATCGACATTCTATGTATATCAGAATCATGGCTCAAAAGCCATCAGATCATTTTCAGTTCCAATAACCATCAGATTGCCAGCTCATTTACCAGAGTTCGGTTGATACGTGGTGGCTCTTTAATAATTACAAAGAAATGCTTGAAATTTAAAGAAAGACGTGATATTGTGAGCCTCTCTGTCGAACGAGTTTTAGAGATTGCATGTATAGAATTGGAGGAAACCATTGTTATGAGTGTATACAAACCACCATGTGCGCCTTATGAAGCTTTTTATAAAATTATGGAAGATGCCTTATTCAAAATAACCAATAGTCCTAAAACAATTGTTATTTGTGGAGACTTTAACATCAATATATTAGAAAAAAAATCCTTGACATGTAACTTTTTAAATTTATTTCGATCATTTAACTTATACAATGTTTTTCTTGAACCTACGAGGATAACTGCCTCAAGTGCTACTTGTATAGATAATATATTCACAAACATAAAACCTAATTATAAATCACTAATTAATATTTTGCACTCTGATCACTGCGGTCAGTTAGTATCATTTCCTAAGAAAAGCACTAGGGTTCTAAGAAAAAATATTAGTTTTATTCCAATTACTGAGTGCCGTCTAGGGGAATTTAAATCTAGCTTAATTAGCAAATTACAAAGGTTGCCAATTCATGACAATCCTGACCAACTTTATGACTCATTCTTTGAATTAATTAGAGTTGAATTTAATAGAATCTTCATACCTAAAACGAAATCGATCAGTGATCGCTTATGCTTTAGTGATTGGGCAACTGTTGGTATATACAAAAGTCGTAATAAATTGTATGAACTGTATAACGAAAAAACTTATAATCATAGTGCGACTTTTAAGAACTATGTAAATAACTATTCCAAAATATTCAAACGAGCCTGTTCCACTGCGAAGTCAATTTATTTGAAGAATAAGATCAAAAACTCTACAAACAAAATTAAAGCTACATGGAATATTATTAATAATGAAACAAATAGGGTTATAGCTCGCACAAGGGACTTTCATTTAAAGATAAATAATTTAGACATTAAAGCGGATATGGAAGTTGCGACTGAGTTTGAGCGATTTTTTACGAATATACCGTTAATAACGACTAACGCCCTCAAGTCGTCTTCCATTTCAGCTGAGATGCTACTTAAAGAAAGCATATCCGCATGTGTTACCGACTTCGCTTTCACTATTGTTAACTGCAATGATATAATAAATGCCTTTAAAACAATTGAGATAAAGAAAACTATGGACCTTTGGGGATATTCTGTAAAAACAATTTCATACATCATAGAAATAATCGCACCTTATCTAGCATATATATTCAATTGTTGTGTTACTTCTGGAGTGTTTCCTGATCTGATGAAACATAGTAAAGTTATACCATTATTTAAATCTGGCGATACTTCTGATCCCTCGAATTTTCGACCAGTTTCCGTACTTCCCACTTTGAGTAAAATTTTCGAAAAATTAATTCTTAGACAATTGCACGCTCATTTTAACAAATATAATTTACTTCATAAGAAACAGTTTGGATTTACAAAGGGTTGCTCAACCATAGATGCGGGAACCGAACTTTTGACAGGTATATTGAATGCCTGGGAAGAGTCACAAGACGCATTAGGCATCTTCTGTGACTTGTCTAAGGCATTTGATTGTGTACACCATGATACACTAGTTAGGAAATTACATCACTATGGCATTAGGAACAAGGCTCTTGATCTTCTTACTTCTTACTTGGGAAATAGAATTCAGAAGGTTGATGTAAACGGTAAAAGATCACCAGGATCAATGGTCACCATGGGTGTCCCACAAGGCTCCATTCTTGGCCCATTTCTCTTCTTAATATACATAAATGATTTACCCTTTCACATAAGGAATAATCACGAAATTGTATTGTTTGCTGATGATACTTCTTTGACGTTTAAAATTAGTCGAAAATTGTACAATTATGACGAAGTTAACAATGCACTCTCAAAAGTTGTCCATTGGTTTAATGTAAATAACCTACTATTAAATGAAAGAAAAACCAAAGTGATTAAATTTTCTACACCTAATGTTAAGCAGGTACAAACCAATGTAGAAATAAATGGAACTAGACTGGAGCCTGTTGCTTCAACTGTGTTTCTAGGGATAACAATTGACTCCAAATTACAATGGGGCCCACAAATTGAGAAAATGTCAGGAAAACTTAGCTCTGCGGCATACGCAGTTAAAACAATAAGGCGGCTGACTGATGTAGATACAGCACGAATAGTATACTTTAGTTACTTTCATAGCATTATGTCCTATGGGATTCTTCTCTGGGGAAGCTGTGCGGACATCAATAACATCTTTATACTACAGAAACGTGCTGTAAGAGCTATATATAAACTTGGTCCTCGAGTTTCACTTAGAGAAAAATTCAAAGAGATAAATATTCTTACTGTTGCATCACAATATATATACGAAAATCTGTTGTATGTCCACAAGAATATTGACAAGTTTAAAATAAAAAGCGACACTCATAATTTTAATACTAGACATAAGCATAACCTTGTTGTACGTGCTACTCGTCTCCACAAAATAAGCAATTCTTTTTTGGGACAATGTATACGCTTCTATAACAAACTTCCTCATACTATTAGAGAACTATCTGTAAATAAGTTTAAAGCTACCATCAAAGCAAAATTGTATAAAAAAGCATACTATACAATATCTGATTATGTAAATGACAAAACGGCTTGGGAGTAAGGCTTGGACGCATCATAAGAACATAAATAAAAATTATATTTAATTGTGTCTATATGAATAAAGAACATTTTGATTTTTTTTTTTTTTTTTTTTTTTTTTTTAAACAGCTACCTCCAACGTCCTTGTGAAAAATCAATTCTCATAGTATAAATTTTGTCACGACCTGTTGAGGTAAAATCGAGTTGGGCTTGATAGAAAACACTCACCTGTTTTATTAAAGAATGCATACCTTCATTATAAATAACTTTCAATTGTTCGTTTCAAATGTGTTCTGATTTATAAAGGGCGTGTTTTTACATTGGCACTTTTACAGCTAATTTTTATTGGCGTAGATAGCTAATATTTTAGTTACAATAAAACACACGACAAGGCTTACAATATACAATTGCACCTGTTTACCTCTTCTAAGACGGGAATTTAATAGAGATTTAATATGTTCTTTGCCTTGCGGGCCATCGGTGGCTGGAATCTATTAAGTTTTCATTTTGTTATTATTATTTATTATATGTAAATATAAAGCATTACACAATATGTATTTCAACAAAAAGTGATCTAAATAAAATAAATACTGGCAGGCACAGCGCTATTAAGTTCTAAAAAACAAAAACTGATTTGCATTTTTTTTAATAAGAGTATTTTCTTTGCGTCTTGTCGAAGCGTTTTGGCGAAAATGGGAAAAACTGAATTTCTTGAGGTAATTAAATATTTTTGATTGAAAAAAAATCTATGGAGTGAGTATTTTAAGACTTACGAGATATTACGACTTTAGGGGTTAATGCTCCTCCATGTGCCACGGTTGCACGTTGGTGTGTTGAGTTTAGGCGTGGAAAAGCTTTAACTAACGATAAACGTCACTCAGAGCCGGTCCACACGATGCGGTGCGGCGCCGCACCGCAAAGATTTCCACGTATGGGCGTACACACGTACAGTGCACGGTGCGGCGCCGCAGTGGGCGAATAGTGTTGTAGTTAATTGTACGTAGCACTAGTGAAATGAGGTAGTCAATGTTTGTTTTTTTTTTGTTTTTACTCTTTATTGAGAAATCACAATGGGCGGGTTTATTGTCATATAACAATGCCAATATCTTCTTCGTTGGTACTCATTTAAAAAATTTTGATTAAAAATTAACAAAAATACGTGAAAACAAATGAAACAGGCAAGCATGTACCCTCCTTCGACTGCACTTAACAACTGAGCGGTGCCGCTCCGGCGCATATTACCGGTTTGCGTGCGGTGCGACGCCGGAACGCATCGTGTGACATACCATGGATATTTGTATGTAGGACGCTGCAGCGGCACCGCTCAGGCGCCGCGCCGCAGCCGCACCGCATCGTGTGGCCCGGCCCCCAGGTCGCCTTAAAACGGCAGTCGTTAAAGAAATGATTAAAAATGTGAAAAAAATGGTTTTGGCGGATCGTCGTGTCATGGTTGGTTTTATAGCTGAAGAAGTGAAGATTTCGATAGGTAGTGCGCATAGTATTTTACATGATCGCTAAGTTATGAAAATGGTAGATATCCTTACGCTGGTACCTAGAATGCTTACGGACGCGCAGAAAAAAACTAGACTAAATATTTTGCAATGCTCTACCCATTTGTTACAACGGGATTCTATACATTTTTTGGCTCGATTTATAACTATAAACGAAGCATCGCTTCGTCATTACGATTCTGAAACAAAACAACAGTCTATCACTTGGAAACGACAATCATCTCCAACTCCTAAGAAACAACGCCATTCTATCCACCGGTAAGATCATGGGATCCGCCTTTGGGGACAGTCGAAGGATTGTAATGATTTAATACCTTGATCATGGAGTTACTATAACGGGGCTGGCTGTATATGCTGAAGAAGTAAAAAAATGCTACCCGAAATACGTGAAAAACGAAGAGGCAAACTAACTAAGACAGATATTAATTGTTTCGTTTCGCCAAGATAAAGCCCTGGCGCCCAGTTTAGAGTTGCGGTGGCTGCCATTGGCAAAACTGGCTTTGAAATACTGGAACAACCTCCATACTCACCGGGCCTTGCCCTTAGTGATTTCTATCTATTCCTGATATTATGGGAACATCGAAAATTTGAAGATGAAGATGCGGTAGTAGACGCATTGCAGGATTTTTTAGGTGAGTATTAGGAAGGGTATTTTATGTTTAGAAAAAAACATCATAATATGAATAAAAATAAAAGAACATTCAATAAAAGTTGACTTTATCACACTTTTTATCACTCGCGATGCATTAAAAGCTCTTATGTACACGGAAAGCCACGAAAAATGGGTAAAATCTACAGATTTTAAACGATATTTTTGCAAAATATTTATGACGTATGAAGATATCACATTCAGAAAATAATGATAACTATGACAGTAATAAGATAATATTAATTGTAATTCCATTTTTTATTTTACTTTTTTTGCGGTTTCGCTAAATATTTTGAGTTGACCTTTTTTCCACAATATTGAAAACACATCCACTGATCTAAATATCTCGAGCTAAATATCTCGGTCTCGTATTTGATAACACCCTTAAATGGGATGCTCATGTAAACGATGTGGCGACTAAAGTAAGGAGACTTATATACGTGTTTAAGTTACTTCGGAACGTGTTAGACTTAAAATCTCTCAAAAATGTCTACCATGCCCTCGCAAATAGTATAATTTCATACGGTATCCTAGGTTGGGGAGGGTCTACGCGTATTGTTCGAAATCCGCTTATGACAGCGCAGAAGGCGCTTCTTCGAGTTATTGCCAAAAAGCCCCGAAGGTACCCCTCAAACGACTTGTTTGCAGAGCTGAAGATACTAGATATCAGGCAGGTATTTGCAAAAACAGTCTTTCTTAACCACATAAAAAGTAAAGATATCCACGTTAAAGCTGAGCATACAATTTCAACGAGGAGCGCCACAACCTGTAAACACATTGTACAGAGAACCCGAACATCCTTCGCCCAAAGACACTTTGGCTTTATAGGGCCAAAAATTTATAACCATCTAAAAGATTCTATAAAAACATGCCAACACACTAAGTCAATCCAATTACAATCTAAAATTACACAACACTTACTTCAACTTGGTAGAAATGAGGTGGAAAAGGCAATAAGTCATATTTTAAAGAAAAGGTCTGCATTATTATTATTATCATACATTGCACTACACTTTATATTTACATACTATTTATTTATTTGTTTTACACAATTCATATCACGACATTTTATATTAATAATTATTTCCATGACCATGCTATATCAATATTTTAAATAAAATTATAAGTTTAATTTGCATTCACTTAACTATTTTATATTTTATCATATTTTGTATTTTTCATTTTAATATTATGTGCACATGAATAAATCTTTGCCATACATAGAGTTTTCCTTGGTACGGGCTATGGCCTAGTTATGTAGATTCTGCAACTAATTACAATTGTAAACTTATGTTTTTGAATGAATAAAATTATTATTATTATTATTAATAATAATTCCTAACCCCTTATATAATCATATTTATGAATAATTATCAAGGATCGTAAATATTTTCCAAAAATGCCAAGATGCCAAGAGACGCGATAACGAAGTTAAGCAACAAGTTATTACCAAAAAATATTAAATTTTATTGTTATATATTGTTTTGACCATGAATTGTGCTTTTTTTACTAGGTATTTCTATAGGATAGGACTATGTAGGACTCATTAAACAGATGTAAACTTGTTAATATAACCTTATAATATCATCTACCTAAAATGAGTGTAATGTATAAGCGACGTTTAGCAGATCTGTTTATTGAGCGTCTTCATAAATGAGGACGTCTTTTCTGTCATTTTACGCACTAGACGTGGGTTAGCACGTGTCTGGATCAAGATTAAAACGCCCACGAATGGAAAATGGCTTCTTTCTTTCGCATCGAATAAAACTACGCTCCCCAGATAGCTAATAATGAATAGAGAAAGAGAGAGAGAGAGAGAGAGAGAGAGAGTGAGTGAGTGAGTGTGTGTGTGAGAGAGAGAGAGAGAGAGAGAGAGAGAGAGAGAGAGAGAGAGAGAGAGAGAGAGAGAGAGAGAGAGAGAGAGAGAGAGAGAGAGAGAGAGAGAGAGAGAGAGAGAGAGAGTACGACTAAAACTACTGACAGCACAACAACACTACAGAAGCCATCGATTGCTTGGAAAAATCGGCCACTTAAGTGAAATTACCTACTTAATTTATTGAATCAAAGTTATTTTAAAGTTTACATTGCTGAATATATTATATGCAGAATCTGCCCTAGCTAGGCAGATTCTGCATATAATATATTATTGGGTTTAAATAGAAAATTGCTAAGAAAGGTGGGGAATTGGAAGTGATTGGGAAAAAGGAGTTGGACGATGGTTTATGGATATATAGAAATGTAATAAATATACGATGGTTTATGGATATATAGATACGTTGTTTATTAAATATGTAGATACAGATAATTATAGTTGTTATACAGTTTTTTTTCAAATTTGGGCAGCAGCAGGCTCACCAGGTTTGATTGACTTGAGCATTTCCTTGACGAATGTTGGTTAGTTAAGGCTAAAAATGTCTTTGTCTAAGGTTAAACATATCAATGAAATAATTAAAACGCAACTACTTTATTACTTTACATTTTTCACGAATCATTTCTCGGACGTCGTTATGTAAGAAAGCAATTAATCGAACGCCATTTAATTTTCCATCGAATACATATTGAAATTTCGATACTTCAAATCGCTTCAAATACTTCGATAACTTCGTTTGGAGTGGCAAGTGAGTCAACCAAACGCCAATTTTCTATGCGGTTTTTTACCGCATATATTAGAACACGCTCTAAATATTTCTAGTGCGCAGCTGGAGCTCGGCCATTCTGACAGTCTAATCTATAATACGAATAACGTTAACTTCTTATCTATTGTGTATTGTTTGGTAGGTAAGTACGCCTACTGCTGTAAAGGTCAAACTACATCAGTGAAAATAATCAATCGATGAATTTCTTTTTAAAATAAGATTGGTATGAAAGGGAGAATTACAAAATGACCCAAATCTAAATGGGGTATTTCATCGCTCCAAAAATGTTTAATACGCTAGAAGAGTTAGTAACAAATGTCCAAACTGCACACCGATTTAGGACAAAAGTAAAATGAAAACCTCCTTGACGACGTAGGTCATTTTAATACCGAAATGGAAATAATTCAAATAATTATCTAAAAAAAATTATTATGTAACTATAGCTTATATTTTAACTGTATAATTATAATAAATCATGTATGTCCCTATAATTATTTGATATATAACAAACCCTCTTATTTCTTGTATATTTATGTCTATACGCATGACACATGTTTTCTGTGTATATTATTATGTACTATTTTATCCTACTATTTTAGTATATTAAAAGTACATTATTTGTCAGAAAATGTCATGTAACTAATCAAAAACCAAAGGCAGTGTATTTCGCATGGCCAAATACAGGCTGTTCTATCAAATTGGCGATAAGTACTTTATCGTTAATGTATTATTACAAATCGCACTGTACGATTGCACTGGTAACTCACAACCCAAATGAAAAACAAACACATAAAAATATATTTGAAAAAAAAACATACTTTTAAACCGACACGTGTGATTCTGTGAGCTTTCTAATTTCTGTGCTTAATTGAGAATTGACCCTTGAGTAGTAGAAACAATAATTTATCGCATTTGCTTATGATTGAAATTAAAGGCCCTCCCGAGGGGCTGTACCCGCCCGACCTCAAGTTGCTAGTAACGTGCAAGTAACAAACTAACAAACTTTAGGCAGGTAGGACCTACTATTACAAGAAGGGTAAGCAAGTGTATTTTTAATAGTCGCATTCGCATGGTGTAATCTGAATCGTACGATGCAGAGCAGGACACTAAATTTAAAATATGTGAAAAAGTCGGAATTGTGGCAGAATTCTTAGGAATTTCACTTTACTTCAAAATACTTATTTGTGAACATATAAAAATTCTGTCTACGCTAGGCCTGTTTAAAAATATTTGAATCAACAATAAACGTGTATAAAAAGAACAATCAATAGAATAGAACGCATAATAACATGGATTACGCTGGCGCTACGATTTTTTCGATGTCTTATTACTTCGCATAGCAGGCAAATAATAACTATTACAGTAAACAGAGGGGAGGTTATGTTTCCTGACATATCTATTTCGCAGGGTCAGTCGCCAGGCAGATTATTAAACCTATAACAGCACGCAAGAAAGTCGCCATATGCGTGATGGAATCTCTCCACTTCTTGGTATCTTCTCGAGTGAAACGTATGAACTTAACTGATTCTCTACTTCGTGATGTTGCATCATGCCGCGAATGCAAGAATCGAAGAATTCTTCTATCGCCGATAAGTTCTTGAAGAACAATTTGAGCCTATGAAATCGAAGACTATTGCGGTTGATATAAATTA
>OX155980.1:29727313-29750008 GCA_944548615.1 Micropterix aruncella
ACCGCTAGATGGCGCAGCGCGCTCTACGCTTGGCAAACTTTTATTTAACAGTCAGATTGGTCAAATTGTTGTTTTTTGTTTTCCCAAAAAAAAAAAAAGTTGCTTACTTGCTCGTACTGATTCAACCACTACAAGGATGTCACTAATAAAAAAAACACTGTGTATAAAACCACCACGTCCACTACTTATCTAGTATAACACCACTATATAGATTGTTGTGCACTATATTTTCCTTTGCTAATCCGTAATGTATCTGTAACCATAATGTATAACTTTTAATTGTGCTACACGCAATATGTGTGATTCCAATTGACATTTTTCTCAGCGCGCAAATGCGGTCTTTCAGTGTTATGTCCAACATAGCTTGCTCCATTACCTTTTGCGCGCACTCATTATATTTTGTAGTACCTACGTTCGTCTCTACTGTATCTTGAATGTCTCCTATTGATGTCCATAACTGAAAGCGTACACTGATTAAACATTAAACATTCAGTTTTCAGGCAATCGGAAGACTGGATCTGAAGATATTTTCCTGCTGCATTTCCTGGTCAGGCAGGCCCATGCACAGGATTCGATAAAGAGGGGGGGGGGGGTTGTGGCTATCGACATGATGATAGTCGTTGATAGCCGTATCTATAGTTAAGTTGTTAATTTTCTTTGAAATATTATTTTTAAGCTATTGCATAGCTTTTATCGCGGGCCTAGGCCAGCGCGGCGACCGAATGAAGAAATTTCTTAACGAAAATTAATGATTTTAAACTGATAATTACGTCTAAACGAGTACTGCCTACAATTCGAAAAAATATATGTTAAACAAGAACATTTTTCTAATATTCTTAGCATTGAATATTTTAGATTTTGTTTATATTACATAGTGTAATTAATTTGTGAAATTAGGTCTAACCGAACACAAAAACGACTACTACGCAAATACTATCTGGCGTTTTATTATGAAACCTGCACCATTTTAAAGATAATTTAATTATCTATCTTTTTATTTACGATTTTTTTCGAATAATCCGGTTTTTTGGCTTTATCGAATAAAAAATTTCGTGCGCGGCGCTCTATCGGAAGACGTTTAAATTTTTCCGAATCATTTGCTACCGCAGCCGCAAATGATTCGGAATAATTTCAACGTTTTCCGATAGAGCGCAGTTATCTGATATCAGAAAAAATAAAATAAATAAATAAATATAATCGTATAAGTTGTTAAAAATGCTATGCAATAGCTTTACCGCGGCAGTCCCCGAGTGCCACACGTATTTAAAAAAAAATAAAATCATGTTTTTTTCACGTTTACATAAACAGTACATTTAATCAGTGATGACCCCTGGATGATAGCTGATCGAGTGCCGAAGCGGGGGTAAGGATGGAAAGTATTGCCACTACCTCCTCCCCCCCCCCCCCCCTTCTGTATCAGTGCTTGTACGGTGCTCGATTAAGGCTGGCATTGTAGAAAAGTTAATAAAATAGAATAGAATAACTTTATTTTGCTATAAAAACATTACTTAATAAATATTACCCATAGAAAAAGGCAATGTATGCACAAATGGCGGACTTATCGCTATAGCGATATCTTACAGTCAACCATTTGATGAACTAATTTATAATTGTCACCATACAATATACACAGAAGTAGTGAAGTTAAATTTAAAATAAACTTATACAAATATATGTCAATAACTTATGCTAAGGTTGCCCAGGGAAGGATAAAGGAAAAAAAAAATTCAAAATTCTTTATTTATTAATAATATTACATCATTTTTTAAAATTCAAGGAGAGGACAAGGTGAGGTATTTGGTTATTGGCTGTGTAAAAATAAATGTTTCTTCAACAACTTTATAGAAGTGTGTGATAGTATATTTTCCTTTGCTAATCCGTAATGTATCTGTAACCATAATGTATAACTTTTAATTGTGCTACACGCAATATGTGTGATTCCAATTGACATTTTTCTCAGCGCGCAAATGCGGTCTTTCAGTGTTATGTCCAACATAGCTTGCTCCATTACCTTTTGCGCGCACTCATTATATTTTGTAGTACCTACGTTCGTCTCTACTGTATCTTGAATGTCTCCTATTGATGTCCATAACTGAAAGCGTACACTGATTAAACATTAAACATTCAGTTTTCAGGCAATCGGAAGACTGGATCTGAAGATATTTTCCTGCTGCATTTCCTGGTCAGGCAGGCCCATGCACAGGATTCGATAAAGAGGGGGGGGGGGTTGTGGCTATCGACATGATGATAGTCGTTGATAGCCGTATCTATAGTTAAGTTGTTAATTTTCTTTGAAATATTATTTTTAAGCTATTGCATAGCTTTTATCGCGGGCCTAGGCCAGCGCGGCGACCGAATGAAGAAATTTCTTAACGAAAATTAATGATTTTAAACTGATAATTACGTCTAAACGAGTACTGCCTACAATTCGAAAAAATATATGTTAAACAAGAACATTTTTCTAATATTCTTAGCATTGAATATTTTAGATTTTGTTTATATTACATAGTGTAATTAATTTGTGAAATTAGGTCTAACCGAACACAAAAACGACTACTACGCAAATGCTATCTGGCGTTTTATTATGAAACCTGCACCATTTTAAAGATAATTTAATTATCTATCTTTTTATTTACGATTTTTTTCGAATAATCCGGTTTTTTGGCTTTATCGAATAAAAAATTTCGTGCGCGGCGCTCTATCGGAAGACGTTTAAATTTTTCCGAATCATTTGCTACCGCAGCCGCAAATGATTCGGAATAATTTAAACGTTTTCCGATAGAGCGCAGTTATCTGATATCAGAAAAAATAAAATAAATAAATAAATATAATTGTATAAGTTGTTAAAAATGCTATGCAATAGCTTTACCGCGGCAGTCCCCGAGTGCCACACGTATTTAAAAAAAAATAAAATCATGTTTTTTTCACGTTTACATAAACAGTACATTTAATCAGTGATGACCCCTGGATGATAGCTGATCGAGTGCCGAAGCGGGGGTAAGGATGGAAAGTATTGCCCCTACCTCCTCCCCCCCCCCCCCCCCTTCTGTATCAGTGCTTGTACGGTGCTCGATTAAGGCTGGCATTGTAGAAAAGTTAATAAAATAGAATAGAATAACTTTATTTTGCTATAAAAACATTACTTAATAAATATTACCCATAGAAAAAGGCAATGTATGCACAAATGGCGGACTTATCGCTATAGCGATATCTTACAGTCAACCATTTGATGAACTAATTTATAATTGTCACCATACAATATACACAGAAGTAGTGAAGTTAAATTTAAAATAAACTTATACAAATATATGTCAATAACTTATGCTAAGGTTGCCCAGGGAAGGATAAAGGAGAGGACAAGGTGAGGTATTTGGTTATTGGCTGTGTAAAAATAAATGTTTCTTCAACAACTTTATAGAAGTGTGTGATAGTGTTAATCTAAGAAGAACAGAATAACTTTGTACAAGGGGCATATCGTAGGAAATATTAAGAAAACACCTAGTCTGCACAATTTTATCTGCCGTTTGACCATTGCGTAGCTCTCACGGGTATTACAAACGGCTGCAAATTTGCTTTATTTTTAATTTTCATAGATAGATAGGTTCTAACAACATACTGAAGAATCAGAACTACATCGCCTTTCGCAAGGTCGAGGTCTTTTTAAACAACTGCCCAACAAAAAGGAGTGTAATGTGTTCAGTATTCATATATGTATGTTTTCCGTTTCTTTAGGTATTCCACCACAACTTCTAAACACTCGAACCAATTTAGAAGTGTGATATTGTTACAATCGTTATGTCAACCCGAGTGTCGTTAACAGTCCAAATATCTGGGTAGGTACGTTAACTGTCCAAATATCATATAAATAGTTGTCTAAATGTCTAAATCTTTAAATGTCAATAAATCAACATAAATATTTCGTGGTTATTGTCAAATGAACGGGCTGATTGAATACATTCCGAATATGCATTTATATGGATGAATATATATAAACCACAAGTATTTTATAAAAAACCCCTTTTCAAAAATAATTATAAATACAGTAATTCACTGTTTGTAACGCCAGTCGTGTTTTTTATTTCTTTTAATATATTTACTTTTTTCGTGTACAAATTGATTGGCCTATACGCTAGCATTGATCGGTATGTTCGTCTCCGGAAAATATTTTTATGAATACTAATACCGCAGCGGTGTGTTGCGGCATTATTTTTTATACTGCCACCTATCTCTCACTCATCGAAGCGTCTTCAAACAGTCCGTGTCGGTGGGTTGCTGAATACGTATCTGTCTTCGAACGTTTTGAATAGCTGCTAGCAGATGGCAATAATATTTTATTACGTGCACCGCATAATCTATTGGTTTATGTCCGAACTATAAACGCATCAAGCATATTTCACCGCGTAGTAACGCCGCATACACAAATAGTTGTAGGCGGCGTGTCGGCGTATCCCAATTTTATTGATTTTTCCAAATGGAAATTTCCACTATAATCGTTTACGTAACCATAGATATATTAGATAATAACACAGTAGCTCTGTCTACTGTGATAATAAGCATGTTTACTACGAGGGCTAGGAGGTCACATCTAGATTTTTTTCCCTCCCATTGATTTTACAATTACACTATAAAAAACTCCCTCACTCACCTACCAATGTGACTCACCTGCTGGTGAGGGTGAACTTCTCCGATCACCTCTTTGCCAATGTGCATATAAAGGATTAAAGTAGAATGCTACTATTTGTCTGAACAAATATTCATAAAAATAGCTTTAAATATTTGTATGAACAATTGTTCATACAAATAGCCCTGGGCATACTTATTTCGTCATATTTTAGTTATATTTAAAAATCAAATATGACCTCTAATATCTTAGTAATGTTTAAGTATTATTTTATTATTATTATTGTTATATATTAATTATTTTTATAATTATTTAGTAGTTTAGGTTATATTATTAGGTCTTTGACGAGAAATGTCCGTTGACAAATATTATTATTATTATTATTCATTATTACTATCATTACTTCTTGTTCTTCATTGCACAAAATCGAATCGAAGGACCAATCGAATCTGGCGGCACCAACAAAAAGTTTACGCCTGCACCCCCGCTTGGACAACTTACAATAGAATCATATTTCAGGCGCAAGAATACAAAACGTTTTGTCACACGGAAGTGATTTCAAGTAAACTGTCTGACACTACTCGGACAAACGAACCATGTAGAACCATTTTCTTTCCTAGAAAAAATATCTAAAACCGCGATTTGCCCATCTCAAATTCTATGGCTTCGAAGGAGGAGTCAATGGGTGGTAAGGTGAACGCTCACATGTGGCAAGACAGCTGTCCTAAACCTACCACAGCCGTTCGTCAGTCCGGAATCCACTGCTCACCCCCTAGAAGTGTAAAAAAAATAGTATCATTATGGGCCCGACTCCGGTCGGAGAATTCCATGGCAGCACCGTTAGTATTTAATTTTTATTTATAGTAAGTATATGTATTTAAAAAATCGGTTCGGTCACCCTATGACTTTCCCGGCAAGTAGGCAGCCCCCCTGCCCATGCCCCTCAATTCCTTGACTCCCTCCCCCCCCCCCCCCCTCCAACCAACCTCTCGACCCCCCTTACCACACTTCTGCCACACCTTCTCCTGTTTTTCCCCTTCTCTCCACCCCGGCGCCAACAGCAAATCCTCGCCTTGCAGCGCGTCATTCCCCTCCTCACCCCCGGTAGTATTTTCGTAATATTTTAGTAGTATTTTCGTACTATATTTGTTGTATTTTCCATGGTATTCAAATGGTATTTTCCAATATGATTTAGTATTTTCTTAAATACGGCGGAGTTTAAAAATTGTGTCGCTTGTACATGAGATATTCCCACCAAGATTTCACATTGTGGTTTTGGCATAACAACACATCCATGTACCGAAGTTTAAGTCTACAAGTCCAACATTTCGAGATTGAAGTATGACTATTTAGTGCGCGGTGGACCGACTTCAACCACAATCTTTTCATCTCTTGCCATGAACAAATCATACCTGCATGACAAATTCCAACCGGACGAAGCATGTGAGGAATACACACACACAGGCGCACAGACACACAGAAATGTGTTAACAATAATTTCCCTTTGCCGGGAAATCAAGAAAGGTTTGCTGGAATAACCAGTAAGGGCATTCTATGGGTATCTTAAATACTATATTAAAATATTTTTTTATAAAGCGTTAGAGCCGTTTTTAACAAAACATTTATTTAAATTTTAGCTTCTATCGCTGATACCATTATTTTTTTAAAAGGAAAACGCACCTCTGAAAGATACCAAAATTTACGAATATAAATTACAAATTTTAATCAAATCTGGCCAGAAGATTCGTCTGTTTGTACAGTGACATGCCTTTCGGACAACGGACACCGGACATTATTTTTTACAGACCACTTTTTTGGGGTTCCTAATGTGACATTAGTGACCCCCGATGATCAAGTCTTAAAATTGCTCCAAAAAGTCCTAAATGCAAGCTTTTGTTATGATACTTAAAGTCTATTCAAAATACTCATAAAATTATTTACAAAAAATATTAATAAATATCAATTGCGAAAGTTCACACTTGAATACAATCTACAATCTGTAGGGTCAACCCTAAATAAATTTTCTTGTCTGGTCCTGATAAGGTACTTTCAGTTTCAGATCACCTGGTCGCTGCTATGCAAAGAGGACACTTGAGACAATCCTAACTATTTAAAAAAAAACTATTTAAAGCTAAACGCTTAATTTCTGTAAACTTTATGGCTCACAATAACCTCTGTATTGCTAAAAATTGTCATATTTGTCCTAATGTTATAAATCGCATGTGCTACCCAAAATTCAATTAAATATTTGAGGCATTAAGCATACGCAAAATTTATGTGGTTACAGATTTACAAATATGTTTACAAATAAATTATATATTTATAAAATATCTTAATAATGAGGCAAAATAGTCTCCACTTTATTGATGATATTAACCAATTTCTTCATGCAGATAGGTAGTATAAAAATCCAAGGTAGGTAGTATAAAATACAAATCCATGTTGGCTTTACACTTTCTGTTAGCAAGCTGTAGCAAGATTAGATAGTAAAAGTTCCTGTGACCTAGTGATTGAAGGTGTGTACAGTCTGGCTTGTGCGTTATCTACACTGGTATTTTATATTTTTTTATTTTATATTACTGTTATATTATAAGTATAATGTTATATTATAAGGATAGTATTATTAAGGATAAGTTATTAGCAAATAAGTAATAAATTTCGCAAAAAATATTTAAGGGTTCTTATTTCCCGGTTCTTATTACCAGGGATCCTCATTTATAACCTACTATATCGATGGCAGGTAAAGTTCTTGAGCGGTCCGGCAGTACAAATATGTTGGTGCATTGGTGAATGAAATATGAAACGATCAAGAAATTAAGACCCGGATAGAAATCACCCGTGCGTCATTTTATAAAATGACAAAAGTCTTGTGTTGCCGGAAAATAAATCTAAGACTTAGAACTGGGATCCTGCATTGCTACATCTGGCCAGTGGTTATTTACGGCAGCGAAGCGTGGACCATAAAAGAAGACCTGGATGCCTCCCTCCTCCCGACTGGTTACGGGACCGAAGTCGCTTACGCAACCTCTACTTGTTGTATTTCAGTGGTAATTCAGTTTGAATTTATCGCGGACCTGGGCGTTCTTTGCCCGTAGTGCCACACGGGATCGTGTGGACCAAGGTTATTTCAAGAGTCGCATGACAACAGACAACAGTCAACATCAACCCCCGCTGCTTAGGAAACAGTATATTTCCATAGTCTCCAGACCCCTTCAGAAATTAGTCAGAATGCACAGCCGATTGGCTTCGCCGACCGGTGCGCGAACCGTCCAGTGGCGCCGGGATGCAATCCCGCCGGAAGAAACCGGTCCACCAGCTCTGAGACCTGAGACACGGGAGTCTTACCCGGGGTAGCCTTCCACTCGAGGAGGCTTCTAAATAGGAGCTGAATCGTAAGTTGAGCCGATCCGAGAACAAAATGGATCTTGTAGCCCAAGCTGCACGAAACCGTTCAAACCAAATGCTAACGCACAACAATATTTCCACTTTTTAACTCGCAATTAACTGTATGATGGCGATAAGTAACATTTTTCGAGTTCGAAGGCGTTTCGGTAATAGACCTACTATAGACTAATTAGACCTACTATAGTTTTGCGCTAAGCCTCGTGCCGCAATAGGCTTTTGGCGCCAGATTGTTTTACCTCCTCAGGTTGGAGGTAATGGCCACCCAAGTGGGTGTATCTTTTAGGCATCAGCAGGACACACTCGCACATGAGGTGCAGTGAAGTTTCCTCTGCCCCTTGGCAGAACCTGCACATTTTCGTGTCCCGGAGCTTGAGGTTGTACATGTGTTTGTTCAGGCCACAATGTGCTATGAGCGCCCTCAGCATTTTTTTGAGAATTAGGTTTGCAAGGCTTTTTGGTACGCCACAGAAAGGTTCAGGGCCGTATAACGTTCCCTTTGCTGCCGTCTTAGCAAATTCGTCGGCTTTTTCATTACCCTCGATTCCTGCATGGCCGGGAACCCATCTTAGAATTGTTCTTTTCGCCCAGGGAAATCAGTAGTGATACGCAGTTTTGCACCAGCTTTGAATTAATGGTATTCAGGCTAGTTCCATAAGAGCTGCCTTGCTATCCGAGTGGATCTAGATACGGTGGTTGGCGTAGTTAGTAGGAGGTTGATATTCGCACATTCAATAATGTCGTATCGCTTGGAATATGTAGGCGTATTCCCCATTTCTTAATTTTTATCATTGAAATTATATGATTTTCTGGCGTTGTGATTATTTTACGACTATTTTTATAACTATGACTATTTCACGTACTCCTATTTTTAGTAGGTAATTATTAACACTTTTAATTTATGAGTCTGATTTTTTTACGTCTGTACCTACTCTTATTTTTTATTTCACTTTTAACAGTATATTAAATAAAAATAGCACGTAGCCATTTAGATTTTTTCAAACATTTATTTTATTTTATTTCTATGTCATTTATTTATTTAGTTTGTTACGTATTTAGATGTATTTTTTTCTGCGTACTGCTCTATGTTTATGGAAATTCCGCCCAAGCACAAGCTTTGCTTAGTTAGACGACATTGGACAAAGGGCATTATTAATAATTGATACTAATTTGTTGATGTGTTTTAGTTATATGATATTTTATTTGATGTTTCTTAATTGTAACTTGTAATATTTTTGTGAATTGCTTAAATAATAAAGGTATGTTGTTGTAAAAATGTGTAGTTTCATTTATTTATGTAAACATAAATAATTTCTGAAAAATTATTACAAAGGTTGTTTTTTTATATATGATTAAAGACAAATAATACGCTGATTACGTCTGTTGACATGAGGAGGGGGTGGGGTCGAAAATCCCAAAAGCGTGATTACGCAATATGAGGCCACCAGAACCAGAATGGTACAAGTGACATTTTGGTGATTTTTCCAAATAAAAAAATACGTGTGGCACTCGGGGACTGCCGCGGTAAAGCTATTGCATAGCATTTTTAACAACTTACGCAATTATAATTATTTATTTATTTAATTTTTTCTGATATCAGATAGCTGCGCTCTATCGGAAAACGTTGAAATTATTCCGAATCATTTGCGGCTGCGGTAGCAAATGATTCGGAATAATTTAAACGTCTTCCGATAGAGCGCCGCGCAAGATTTTTTTATTCAATAAAGCATAAAAACGGATTATTCGATAAAAATCGTAGATAAAAAGATAGATAATTAAATTATCTTTAAAATGGTGCAGGTTTCATAATAATACGCCAGATAGTATTTGCGTAGTAGTCCTTTATATGTTCGGTTAGACCTAATTTCACAAATTAATTACACTTTGTAATATAAACAAAATCTAAAATATTCAAAGCTAAGAATATTAGGAAAATGCTTTTGTTTAACATATATTTTTTTCGAATCGTGAGCAGTACTCGTTTAGACGTAATTATCAGTTTAAAATCATTAATTTTCGATAAGAAATTTCTTCATTCGGTCGCCGCGCTGGCCTCTAGGCCCGCGATAAAAGCTATGCAATAGCTTAAAAATCATTAGTTACAAATCCAGAGTGGCCCAAAATTGATTTCTTCAAGAAATCACAGATGGCGCTAATAAATAGTTTTGTCCTTGTTATTTTATATGCAGTTAGGCTTGGCGTGCGCGAAGCTCTTAACAAAATTCAAAGTAGTGGTGCACACGAATTCCAACAGAGAGCGCTTCAATTTTTTTAAAACATAAAAGCAGTTATTGTAGCTTAAATATAAAAGTTAGATATATGCTATTGCGGACTTTATTATAGATCTCATTGAGACCGACGTTTTTGTTTTACACATACTTCTTAAATATGCCAAACCGTTTCGTCAGCGCACGCCGATAAAACACATCACCAGTACATTTTCTCCGATTTAATTTACAAATATCGTGATTTCGTATCGAAAACTAATATTTATCACAATAAAATATAGCCTATAGCACTACTCGATAATGTAGCTTTCTATTGGTGAAAGAATTTATGAAATCGGATGAGTAGTTTTGAAGATTATACCCCCTACATACGAACTTACAAACATTACTTCTTTATAATATTAGTATAGACATTATTACTTTCATTATCCTTATTATTAACCGTATTACATTTTCCTACTATCGACGTGCTCATGTTATTTCTAACATAATTTGTTATGCAAGCGTAGTAAACTGTTCAAAGGATATTTAATTAGTTTTGTTTAATTAGGTTTTGAACATACTCGTATCCTGTATTTACTATCTGTAAGTTTGCAATAAAATAAAAATAAAATCGGAATACACAAATTACTTATAAGAAATACCTTAATCGAAATGACTCTAGTGGTTCTCGAGTTATTAACACACATCAGACAGACATAGAGACAGACATAGCATCCTATAAAAACAGGATGGTTGCTTTCTTTAGGCAGGTAATGCTCAGTCTTTACGCACATGGATAGAAAAAAAGTTATTTCAGGGGAATGGGTTTTTGACAAGGAAGGTTCTCATATATAGTTTAATATTATGTTCATTCCTAATTTCATGTCGTTCACATTGGTGTCGTGTCGCGTTGGTGTTTCAAAGAGATAAATATATTTTTTTCAGCGTTTAAGACATGAAATAATTTACTTCACCGACCAAAATTATACAGCTGACAACGTTCTGAAAACAAAATAACATCTACGTTCTCTTTCTAGCGCCTACACACATGTTTGAGTTATGTAGGGGCACGAAAGATACAAATACATATTCGAAAATATGCCGCCGCGCCACTCTGTTGCGGCTTTGTTAACGTTGCCGACGTATAAAATAAGCGACTAAAATGTATGAAATATTTGACAGCGCTGTTAAATAAATCCCTACTCTATCATGGAATGGCCGGAGTTACCTGTCACAGTCAGCAGCCACACGCAGTCAATCGCTGGTCGACCGCCAGCCAAGCGCCTCGCTGACGCGGTTATCCGATCAGTGGCGTCGACAAGCAGCTGACAAGCCCAAAGACTAAACAAATCATTTTAAATAAAGAATGGGAGCTAATAGGCCCTTGCTGAGGTGGCCACGAAGACCCATTTTGTTCAGGATTGGTCACACTCACGGGTCAACACCCATCCATCCGGCGGCCTCCACGCATGAAGTGCAAGCCCGGGTAGGACTCTGGCCTTACAGCTAGTTTCCCCTAGTCAATTTCTGGCGCTCCTGGACGGTCTGCGCACCGTGCGGCGTAAGCCAATCGATTGTGCACTCTGACTAACAGTCGGGGGAGTCTGGAAGCAGTACTGTTTTCTATAGAGCGGGGGTGGTTGCTGACCTTACGGCGACTGCTCTTGAAACGATCATCGGCTACCCGATCCCGAGCAAAGGACGCCGTAGTCCGCCATAGATTCAGTTTACACTGTTTCACCGCTTCGTCAGGGAGAGGACCGCGCAAGCGACCTCGATCTCGTAACCATTCGGGAAACCGGAGTAATCTGGTCCCAATCGGAAGTAAGGGCGTGAGTGTAAGCCCGCTGGGTAACATACCTGGTTATCTCGCGGATAAGGCGTTGGCCTCTTACGGGCATGTGGGGGAGCTTGACGGTGAACTGTTTTGTCCAAGTCTTCTGCGTTTCACTTCACGCGAGATAGAACGGCCAATCGTTAAAACTTCCTAGGGTGACGGGTACGCCCGTTGTAGTTGACAGCTGTATTTGTAAATAAAGTATGACATGACTATCATGAATCAACAGAAAATTTAAACCTGACATGCCCATCATTATAATTATAATGTATTTTGATTTGTAAATTTACTTGATATAATGATTTGTAAATTTACTTGTAAATCTGTAGCCACAATAATCCCGCGTTGGCTAAATGCCTCGAATATAAAATATAAAGATAGTTATAATGATGATATTGACAGATTGCAACTTTTAGAAGAATTAACAATATAATGAGAGAAGTAGGTAATAATTTTCGGTAGCTTTTAGAACTTTTATGTTAGAATCAAACAAAATATTGTTTTAACAATAAAGAGATTATTCTGAACTCTCAGGTTTTCAGAAATTCAGTTCTAGCTTTTAGATAGTTTTCAAAAATGATTTGTTAGGATTGTCCCTCGTGTCCCGTTTGCATAGCATCGACGTCGTGATATATACACTGAAAGTAGCTTTACAGGGTCAGACAAGTAAATTTTTTGAGGGTCTACTCTTCAGGTAGATTGTCTTTAGTGGTGAATCTTCACAATAGTCACTAGGGTTAGTCAGTTAGTCAGTAGCGCAACGCAACCAAATATTGTAACAATATATAATATAAAATATATTGTTTATAATTACAAAGTATTTTATATTCTGAAACGCAATTTAAGGAAACGTTTCACCGAAATAACTAAAACGTACAAAACATGGCATAATCAACCACTCCCTATATAGCAAGTATATATCATTTATTGGAACTAATCACTGTGGAAATTACATCGTCCCAAACAAACACTTCAGGTACATTCACCACTGAAGAGTTCCATTACACGTCTTCTATTACCATCAATAGGTGAATAAAGTGAACTTGAGTAGAGTATTTAAACTGAATGTGACTACCAAGAGTAGGGATACCTACCAAATGGCCAAATACCTACCAACAAAAAAAAACACAATGATTCATTTAGATATAATCTACCTTTCACTCTAACAACTGTTCAATAATGGAAAACTGATGAGATGTACCTACCCAATATAATGTCGGAATGATAATGATGAATTACATCTACATACAGCACAGGTAGTACAAATATAGCCGTTTTATTATATTTTAAAATCAAAAACGTGGACAATATTATGGGCGACAGCACTTCCGAGCGTACCTGTTTGCATACTAAAATTTGTATGGCAAACGGCTACACTTTACTTCCTACCTTAACTCAGCGTTCGGGAGCTGGTTTACTCTTTTAACCCCACATGGTCGACTAATTCATGACGTAATCAAACATTGAAACATTGATTCCCGCCATATAAACAAAGTTAAACAGCTTCGGAAGCGATCAAACATCGGATTTGTTAACATCCGCTGACAGCCGCATGATGTTAGTTTGGTTGTCTGAAAGAGGTTGCCACTGGCCGAATAGATGGGTCACTGACGACTAGAAAATGTCATAACGGGCTGAATGGTATGAATGGAGCTGGGTTCTGAATTTAGTTTATTGTTCGATCCAAAGTAGGATAACGAACTCTGTTTGAACTGAACTGAGCAAAAAACGTCGACAGTACATCACAATGTGTTTTATCGCCCATATCTGTATGCCCGTATAATAGCACCCGCAACCTGGTATATATATTTTTGGGACCCAATAACTCGAAAAGACACCTTCGTCTGGGTTTGTTGGATGCTTGTCATCGTGCCTCGAGGTGGCCGGCGACTAAAAATGGCTGCTTTGCGCTGCGCTGGCTGTCTGTAACCTCGCGTTACCTACTAATCTTGTTATTGATTTGTGGCTGACAAATTCCTCTTACGTTTTAATCGCTTAATGTATATGTCGGCAACGTTAGAAAAGTCTGCAACGAAGCGGATCGCGCGACGCAACAGTGTATCTATTTGTTTCTTGCATACACATGCATACCTCTCTAAGCTAGAATTAGAAATTCTATAAACTCCACGACCCGACCGTGGAGTTTGGAGAATGTCGCCGAACGTTTTCAGCTGAAAAAATAAGGGTCGGCGCAGAGTACTATTTTATGTTTCAAACGCTGATAATGTCAACTGGCAACGTTATTAATTTGGATGCAACATATAAAAAAGAATATATTTGTCTCTTTCAAGCACCCACGCTCGTCATTATATTAGAAAGAGAACTACACCAATTTGTTTGCTAATTAATGGCTAATTAGGAAAAAATATAATATATTTTATATGATTGCCGTCGTTGTGATATACCGCATTTAATTTTATCTTGTTTTTTTTATGATACGTCCAAGGATTATCGAGCTTTGCGTGCCAGAAAACATCACTCACCCTCCTTTTATATAGGATAAGTAAGAAAGAAATGTGGTATACATAATAAACTGTGATTGTACCGTTAGGCTTTGGCCGAAGATTTCGTTCACATCCCTCTGCTAAAAGTAGTGAAAACACCCATTTACTTACATATTATTTATAATTATCTACTTGCAGCCTTGAAAATGAGCAAATTTTAATCTATAATGACAAATATCTACACGAATAAGGTGTTTTACAGGCTTCGTCGGAATACGACCTGTTCGGCGAATGTGTAAACGCGGTTTGAGATAGTTGTATTCGGTATAGGCACATTATACCAAGAGAACAGTAGACGCACTCTCAAACGATATGGAATTGCGGGGTAGGGTGCGAGGGAAGTGAGCAGAAAAGTAAGTCTCGACGAACGCCTTTGGTTAGCGTTACGCGCGTGCGAAGATTAGCGAATTTCTCAAAACGGCGGTCATATGCGAGCCCTTGGACTTGTCTCGTGGTAAGAGACGCTACTGTCTGGTATACTGTGGTATAGGTCAGTGTGTGCAGCGAATGCACAGTAGCAGTACGCACACCCGCGGCTGAATCGGTCAGTTCGTGTGGCTCTAGATGTACCTACATAATTATCAGTTAGCCCTCATACAACTACATGTCTGACATGTTTTTTTTTGTACTCGACTGCCGCATCCTCTTTAAGATCTTCGTCTACCAATAGTGGTACCGAGCCGAGCATGCGGTTCGACGGCAACGGCAACGGCAACGTCGCACAGTGGTTAGATGACCAATATAGAAGTATTTTCAAATTTTTCAAATTATATCTAATTTTAACTACTAATCGGAATTACATAGCAGTTAGTTATGAAAAAGTCGCCCAACCAAGCAAAGCTTCTTCTCAAGCAGACATTATAAAATGAAAATTTACATTAATTAGAGTGTGAATACGTTAAAAAATATAAAATCCTAAGAGAAGATTACAGCAACGAAAAATTCAAAAACATAAAAGAAAATCTGCTGCTCTCCTGGTGGTCAATGCTTGTTTACAATTTGGTGGTATGGTCTTCTGGCGCAGATAAATTAAAATATTTTTTGCATACAATAATCAATAGCTTAAAACAATAAATTCCTTAAATATTTAGGCATTAAAAAAAACGTGTATACTTTTAAGCATATAGTTAAATAGGTATCTACATAACTAGTCGTTCAAGTATCTACTGAACTACATAGTCATTAATAAGTTTAGTCGTCATCATAACGAATATTATATTGTATGATATATTATCCATCGATGCATCGATTCGCGCAGACTCTCGCCTTTTTTAACACTCGCAAATCTATTTTATTAAAAAAAACTGCCCTCTGTACAGCGTAGCTCTTTAGGTTAATGCACGTCAACTAATGTTTAAAACGTGGTTTGAAAGCGACCACTACCCTATTCCGCTCCCCAACCCTAAAATACAATCACATACAAGGTTGGCTGGAATTTATTCATATTTTATATTTGTATTTACGCATATTTTATATTCGTAGATTACCTACTCTACTAAGCGTTAATATACTATTTAAATAATAAAGAAAACATATTTCATTCGTTACTTACATTATTAAATATTTTTTGTATAGTCATTAAAAAAAAATTAGAGTCCTAAAAGATCGGCTTCTTTTTTGGTATTCGGCCGAATATCTAATAGTGAAATTTTTAGCAAATTTTCAGCAGGCCGAATGCAGTTTCATCGGGCTCTTCATGGTACGAACGATGTCTTTTTACGCGGAAATAACAAACCTTTTTAAGAAATGTAATCATCTTTATGTAAAAAAATATTTTTTTTAGTAGAATAAAGTTATTATATTATGCTATAGTTTCCAAAAGTGAAATAACGAAATTTCCTCAAGTAATTGTTTTTTTCTTTGGATATTTTAAAAGTTTAGACCTTTAAGAATATTTCCTCAAAAGGATTTTCCAAAATTATGATTATGACGCTAGAACGGCACGTTTAGCTGTAAGAACTTTAGAAAATGTAAATTTCGAGTAGAACCAAAGGTGAGAATTAAGTACCATTATCTGAGTTACACTCCCGAAACTTTGTTTCGAACTTTAAACGCCTTTTTCGATACTACTTTTTTCGAACTGATTGTTATGATGTCTCAAGTTCTAATTTAACGATTTATTTGAAATTTAGTGAAAATCATCTTTGCTTTTCCCTCTATATCCGAAACTACAGATAAAAGACAAATAAAAAAGTACAATTTAAAAAAATAAAAAACAAAACAACAGTGGCATTTCTTTTAATCGTCGCTATTTTACGGAAATTAACAATATCTTTCTTTCCAAGCTATTAATTCAACAATTAATATAGCAACGTCCTTATAAATTAGGGTTTTTTATATTTTTCTTTGTTTCATGACTACAAGGGTTAATCATGGCAACCAGCACGCACCTTTTTTTAAGCCCCCACTTCCCTAGTCTTTAAATCTTTGAATTTTTGTTTCATTTTGTTGGTTATTTTTTTTTGTATTCTTGAAACATTTTGTAAAAAAATGGATTGTAAAAATGTTTTCTATCCTTCTCGGTAAAACGCCTAAAATGTAGGTCTCTAGACCAGAATACCCCTTTAAATTTAGCCAAATCATGGGTCAGGGGGGGGGGGGAGGGCAGTATACCTTAATAATTATAACAGGAGCGTATTTCCAACCGTTAAAAAGAGCCACAGTCGCACGGCAGACAGCGCATACACAATAATACTTACAACAATATAACAAAACTTCATACGCGTTAATGACGTGATGATTATGTCTTCATTTGTGTTAAAAGTGTAGGCAAAATAATAATAAATATAATAATAATGTATGTTAATTCACTGGGATAACAAGATTTCGTTTAATAATTATTCCATGCACATGCATAAAAGCTAGACGTAAAAATATTATGGTATTGTGTGACTTTCTAAGCATGTTTTTCGATACTGAATTTATCAAGTCACTATCTGCAAAGATATTTAAACTTGGAATTTATTGCCTGCCTGCAAAAATAGAGAATATTTTCAATAAAAAATATATTTTATAATATTTTAGACTTTTTGAAATATTTCTCCGAATATTGTAATAGTGATTTAATATTTATGCTCATAGGCTATTTCATTACAAAATCCCTCGAAGAAAGTTTATATTCCCTCATTGAACTTTATTAATGAGCGCACCCGAGCTTATTATCGTTGCAAACTATCTAGTCGGTTGTGTTGTTGGTTGAATATTTTGGAATCCTACGATATGGATCATATTGTACCCATATTGAGATGTCAACCACAACGGGCGAACCCGTCACCGCAGGACGTTTTAACGATTCATCGTTCTATCGACCTATTCGTTCATCGTTCTATTGTCCACATATTGAGATGTCAACCACAACGGGCGAACCCGTCACCGCAGGACGTTTTAACGATTGATCGTTCTATCGACCGTGCAGTGAGCGTAGAAGACTTTGGACATAACAAATCCGACGTCTAGCTACGCCACAACCCGTTAGAGACCAACGCCTTACCGCGAGTAGCCAGGTATGTTACCTGGCGGGCGGCACTCGCGCCCTAACTACCAATTGCGACCAGATTTCTCCGGTCTCTCGATTGGTTCCGAGTTCGAGGTCGCTTGCGCGGTCCTCTCCCTTACGAAGCGGTGAAACGGAGTATACCGAATCTGTCGCGGACCAAGGCGTCCTTTGCCCGACTCTGAACCGGGATCGGATGGCCAATGGTCATTTCAAGAGCAGTCGCCGTAAGGTAGACAACTACCCCCGCTCTATAGGAAACAATACAGTTCCCAGACTCCCCCGATTGTTAGTCGGAGAGCACAATCGATTGGCTTGCGCCGCTCGGTGCGCAGACCGTCCAGGAGCGCCAGAGGATTGATATCCCAGGGGAGACTGGTTGACCCAGTGTCCTACCCAGTCTACTGTCTATTGTCCACATCTTGCGGTGTCAACTACAACGGGCGAGCCCGTCACCACAGGACGTTTTAACGATTAGTCGTTCTATCGCCCTGCAGTGAACGTAGAGACTTTGGACAGTACATTCTACGTCCAGCTACGTCAACAACCCGTGAGAGTCCAACGCCTTACCGCGAGTTAGCCAGGAGTAACCCGGCGGGCTCGAGATACTCGCGCCCTCACTTCCAATTGTGACCAGATTTCTCCGGTCTCTCGATTGGTACCGAGTTCGAGGTCGCTTGCGCGGTCCTCTCCCTTATGAAGCGGTGAAACGGAGAGCACAACCGATTGGAGCAAACCCCGCACGGTGCGCAGACCGTACAATCTTCGCGGACCAAGGCGTCCTTTGCCCGCCTCTTACCCGGGATCGGATGGCCAATGGTCAATTCCAGAGCAGTCGCCATAAGGTACGCAACCACCCCCGCTCTATAGGAAACAGTACAGTTCCCAGACTCCCCCGACTGTTAGTCGGAGAGCACAACCGATTGGAGCAAACCCCGCACGGTGCGCAGACCGTCCAGGGGCGCCAGAGGTTTGATTCCCAGGGGAGACTGGTTGACCCAGTGTCCTACCCAGGACTCGCACCCCATGCGAGGAGGCCGTCGGATGGGTGTTGACCCGTGAGTGTGACCGACCCTGGACACATGGGTCATCGTGGCCAACTCATCATGGGCCCGTTAGCCCCCATGATGTCTATTGTCCACAGTAAGTACTCTGTATTTAAATTTATAAATACTGTTTTGATCTTTCTTATAACGCACGTTCCATCAAATATACATATATGTGCAAGGCCGTGCCCAGAATTTTTTTTCGGGGGGGGGGTCCAAAAAAAAAAAGACCGCCTAATTCAAATTCAATTTTATTACCCTTACATTAAGACGGGAGAAGCCTGCCACTGAAAATACTGTAGGTACTAACTACTAACTAACATTTTCGTTTTTAAACCTAAAAACCTAAAGATTTTTTTATTATAGTCCTATTTTTATTTATACACACTATCCACCACTTCCTATTAGGATTTTAACTTTATTTTGTAGTAATTTGCAGCAAAACAACATGACTGACTGACTACTGCAGCGGCAACAGGAACATCATCGTCATTATCCGTTTTTTTAATTATTTTAGGTAACTGTTCAAACATTAGACGTATCACGTACGTCAAACGTTCGTTACACCGTCTAATAGCAGGGCGCTGGCCATGCCAATCGTCCAATAATTATTGACTCAAGCGATGGAGACAAACATTTGAATCTTGAGTCTTTTGACAGCTCTACGCTCTGTTCGAGATGAGTGGAACGGATGGATATGAAACTACCACTTGAAAACATACCCGTGAACGCTTGATAGGGCGTTTACACTCTCGCGCGAGGCGCGAGGCGAGACGCAAAACCATATCGTAAACAAATGGAACAGAGTTTGTCTCTGTTCCATTTGTGCTTCTAACGATCGTACAAAAAGTTTACCTACGTGCTAGAAGCTTTGCCTCTGTTCCGTTTGTTTACGACATGGTTTTGCGTCTCGCCTCGCGCCTCGCGCGAGAGTGTAAACGCCCCATTAGAATTGCTCGGAAACGTTCTGAGCGCTGTCCGCTAACAGAGGGTTTGATGATATGACGAAACACGACGCTGAGATGAATGTGAGTGTCCAACTCTACTAGCTGACACTTAACTGCGCGGGATGTGTCGGTCCGAGATCAAGGGTTTCACCCTCATTGGGTGGATTGCCAAAATGAAGAGACATCAAGGGTCTGTTATCCTATAGATTTCTACTGTCACTGCAATATCGTACTGCTGTTATTTCTTCCTCGATTTTAACCCGATAATATAGCTTAGCGGAATACCCCTTAATAATGTATTTTTTGCACCTAAAAGTCAATTTTACCTAGTGTAAATCTATTTCATTTTGGAAAGTCGATTCTATCTAGTGTAAATCCATTTCATTTCGGGGGGGGGGGGGGGTCCGGACCCCTCGGACCCCCCCCCCCCCCCTGGGCACGGCCATGTATATGTGCCTTCAAATGTTGCACCTTCAAACGTTTATGTTCTTTTTCGAATGAAATTCGCAATCGCTTTTCGGAAATATTTTTTTACAATATTAGGGTTTAAAAAGGGCATTCAAGATTACACACTTGGCATATATTAATCAAATAACGAGAAATGTTGTAATTTTTAACATAGGCCCCCTTTGTCTTGCATCTGTTTGCGTACCTAAATCATACTTACATGTTTGTTTTAGATTTCAGGAAAAAGCTTGTAGACTTTTAAACATTTTTATTCAATTGTTAGGTTAGTAAAGGAACAGTATACCAGTCAGTAGCTACTCCTAGAATAAAATTGAAATCGAAGCAAGTGACGTTAGGAATCTTAAGGGCTACCACAAATCATAATATGATTACTGGTCTTCTTCTTGAAGCATCGTCCCGGCCACATTTACAGTGCCTTGACGACGCAGATGCTTTTATGCTACTGATTTGTTCTGAGAATACCATATGGCGGCGACTCGTAAATCTCCATGCAAAAGTAATAATACGAGCGGACACAAACTGAGCCCACAGCGCCGTAACTATGGGCCCAAGGACACGACATGTCTTACCCTGGCCCCACTTCCGTCGCACCCTCTTACCGCATTGCCGTGTAGCTCATGAAAGAACTTACTGGGTGTTATTATACTGTGGTAAAGGTGGTACCTTTGCCGGACGTTTCGGAGCCCGTGGTTTCTTCTTTAGCGGCAAGAAGAGTACTGCTATACCGTTTATCCGTTCGCCATGAAAAATTCGTTTATTTTTTTATTTATTTATTTATTTAAGAATTAATTACAATAAAACATTGATTTTGCTTACAAAAATAACAGGAACCGAATGGCAAAACCTTAACCTTTTGCTTTTTTTGATTCTGTCGCCCGTTCTAGGGTGGACAGGAAAAAAATGGTACCTATACATATACATTTAAGCACGCATAATATTTCGCTATTCTTTATTGTAATATCGCGCTATTCTTTATTGTAAATCACCACATGATGACGCTGCAGCACATGAACTTCTATTCCGCTCAAGCGATGGCCATGAAAATGGGTATACATAGGTATTTGAGAAAGAATATAACACGGTAATACCACAAGTATAATGTAAATGTAATAAATAAATAATATTAATGTACATATTTGAGAAAAACATTAGTATTATTGCCCAGGTTTATCGGCACTCTGTGCGACGGCGCCCCAGTGCGGCGTGGTTGGTTAATAAATAGGTAGGCCAACAGCCCCAAAGTGCCGGCCGGCAGTGTGGTCAGATGTGGTATTTTTACACCTTTGGTGGTATTTTACGCCCTTAAAATTTGGCTTGTGGTATTTGTTTGATGTAGTTTTTGGTACATTTTTGCATTGAAGTCGTCAACATATTTTTTTTGTTATACTTGTTTTTTATTGTATGGAATATCACATAAAATAGCAAAGAACGGCGGCAAATAGAATAGCAACAATTGCATAAAATAACATAGAAAGGCGAGGCATCAAAATTATGTGCATAAAATATTAAGGGGTGCAAATGTGAGGATATATATATATATATATATATATATATATATATATATATATATATATATATATATATATATATATATATATATATATATATATATATATATATATATATATATATATATATATATATATATATATATATATATATATATATATATATATATATATATATATATATATATATATATATATATATATATATATATATATATATATATATATATATATATATATATATATATATATATATATATATATATATATATATATATATATATGACATTTTATCTCTATGACATTTCAGAGAAATGTCATAGAGATGAATACGACTAGTGTCGAAATATTCTCAATCATATAATTTCTTCTAAAATAAGTTACTAACATCCATTTCTGTTACAGAAACCATCCTCCTATACGTATTACATCCAAGGGCATACAGTAATTCGGCTGCAATAACTAAGAACATCATAGGTTATCAATTGCGGAAACAGGTGCCGCTGCCCTAAGTATTTAAAGAGGACATTAACTATCGTTTAAATGTTTCTGGTCCACCAGGACCCCAGATAAGTAACTTTTCATGAATCTAATTTTATATATTATTGAAAATAATTTTAAAAAATTTACACACTTAAAATATCAATATATATATATAT
>OX155980.1:29750208-29820975 GCA_944548615.1 Micropterix aruncella
ACGCGTCTACGATTATCCCGCCCCTCTTGGCCTTCTCGGTCGACATTAGGGAGGGGAGGGGGGTGGGGGGATTATCCCTGGGGGGGGGGGGATTTCCCTGATAGCATAATTCAAGACTTCGCAAAATTATGTTGTTTCTTTGAAACAACAAAGTCAACATTGGGAATTTTCGATGTCACAGCGGTCAGAATAGTATGCTTTATTATTCCCAAGATTTACATTTTTATCCCGTTTAAGGTAATTTGCCCAGCGAAAGGTCATGTAGTCAAACTTTGCGGTTCATTATTCTTACGGGAAATAGAAGGACGTTTTAGTACAATATTGTTACTCAATAACTCGTTTCCGAATGCTGTTTCGGGCAAAAGATCAGACGGAATATTAATGAGTTCGTTTTGACGCAAAATTCCAGTTTCAATGTTTATTCGTTATCGATTCAAGAGTGAGTCATCATCGGGAACGATCGTCATATATGCAAGCAAACGTAATAGAAGTGTTTTTGGCATCGCGTTGCGTTAAATAAAACAATCTGATCGGGAAAACCACTATATGAACAACATACTGTTGTTATAAATGAATACCTCAATATGAACAATAATTCGTTCGAGGTTGCGCTGGGATCTCCATATCGACAAGCTGTATGCCGAAGTTGGTCGTGCGTGCTTTGCGTTGTGGCAACGCACCTACACTTACTAATGATACACTTACAATGTGTTACCACAGTCCACTAGACAGTAGCGTATCTTAAAACAACATTGAAAACGTCACGAGTCCGAGGACTCTCATATGGCCGCCACATGTCTACTACGCCGCCAACGCTCAAAGGTTTTGTGAAATTCGCCAACCTTCGCACGCGCTTAACGCTAAACAAAGGCATTCGTTTTGACGTACCTATCTGCTCACTTCCCTCGCACCCTATCCCCGCAATCCCCTGTCGCTTGAGAGTGCATCTACTGTTCTCTCGCAATACTGTGGTATTGCTATGAATACGTGCATTCCCTCCTTGTGCATTGAGTAGAAATGTGGGCCGGTCGGTACCGCAGACCGCCAACGTGCTTTAGTTCTACAATTGCGGATGATTCGAAGTGTGGCTTGTGTTCCTCCTGACAAGCCCGCGAGAGACTTGTTCCGTGCATCGCCAATTTTGCTACTTTCATGTATGTATATAATCAAATATTAAAATAATATGAAAACCTAAGAGCGGGTATATCATGCTCTTTCGGCAGGCAATATACGATTTCTGTTGGTACCACCTCGATACAGGTTATTCCTAGTGAGGTGGTAAACCACAAACTATTATTTCTGAATCTCTTTCCGAGTTAGGTAAATTAAAAAAAACTGTTTAATTAATTATTAAATATTAGGCTAAGAGAATGTTTTTGTAATCAAATGTATTTTTTATGGACTTAAATAAATAAATAAAATAAATAAATAAAAGTGGTTTTGCTTACAAAAAAATAAATGATTTACAGTTATAGCATTCATTGCTACTAAACAAGATACGGCAATTCTCTTAGCTCGGTGAGTCAAGCATTGATAAAATTAGTGCAGTCTGTAGGTATATGTGATTAGACTATTTATCTAAAATAGACTAAGTTTTGATCAGGGCGGCGATATCAGTGCAAATATTCAAAGATAAACTGAAGAAGTATTTACTATTCTGATGATATTATTCCATAAGCAAATTCTTTGATGAATGTACAATAAATTAGCTATTAAGTATAGGTACTTTGTAAATTGTAAATTTTTAAAGTTTGTCAATAGTTAAAATTGCATAATTTTGATAAATATGACAATTTGACTTGTAAAAATAATTACGCAAATAAATTGATTTGAGCTGAAATACTAGTTGTAATTCGGAGAAAAACAGACCGGTCCAAAGAAACAACCATTATCTACTATATCATGACTTGCGTATAGAAATCAAGATCCGTCGCAAGTTTATTATTCCTTGTGCCCTCTTTCATACTATCATACTATCATTGCACCACAATGAATAACAAATGTACTTCATACTCAAACTAAAGGCTGTGAACAATAGAAAGAGTATTGAAATCAATTTTTAAGAGATGCATTAAAATTAAAGGTTGGAAAAATAAAATGACCGCGAAAAATAATTAAAAAAAATACGGATCCAGTTTACGAAAAGTAGACCAAAATAATATTCATAGGCTGCAAAACGTATTAGGGGGCGTTTAAGTATTACGTACCGCAATTTCAATACCCCAATTTTTGAGCCTTCCTCCCCCCCCCCTCCCCCATGTAACGCGCCGTAACGTTTTTCTGTACTCCCCTCCCCCTCCCTAAACGTTTCGTAACACCCACAGATTTACCTAAAACTCACAATTAGGTTTCGCAAAGTATTGGAAAGTCGGTAAAATACCTTTGTTATTATTTTAATCGCGTTTGCTGTAATAATAAATAAAACAAGACATTTCTAACTCGCAATACTTGCGTATATTGTTTATTTTATTTATTCATATTATTATTTATTAAACAATCACACAAAATGTAATAAACATTTTCTTAAGTTTAAAATATGTTAAAATGGGCTCAAATTTGTCCTAATAAAATTTTACTACTAATTTTACATTAAATTATACCGTTTTCCTGACTTGGGCCTGTCCTTACATACATTTTTGGCTTCATTCACCATTGTTATTTTCATGCAGTCTCCTATTTTAGATTTTTTTTTACTAATAAACTCCTAAAATAAAAAATAATACAATGTTACGTAACGAGTTGTTCGAACCCCCCTCCCACCCCTGTAATGCATCGTAACGTTTTACAAGACCCCTCCTTCCCCCCAAATTGCGTTACATAATACTTGAACGTCTCCAAGCCACGTCCCTCCATTCATATAATCTATCATCCTAAATACGTCCTACCGTAGGCCTTGTTACTTTACTAAACTTAGCCTGAAAATAGTTAGACACAGAACCTCAACCTACTTATATTCATTCCCTCATAAGAAGGCCGCGACACAGCAAATCACTTGGGAATTATTCAAAATCATGGGCGCTCTGCTTTTTAAGCTTTTACGTACGGGTGGCAACTATAGTAGATGCCAGCGGTACTATGCTACGTTATTGATATATATGGTAACTAGCGGACCCGTGCTCACTTCGTTGGACGGTAAAACTTTTTACTTGTGATTAAATTTTGAGTGTGGTTTGGTTAGTACTAAGTGCTATGATTTATTTCCTGATTGCCAAAAGAAGGGTTATATTTTTACTGTATATGCATGTATGTATTTGCATGCCAATTTGACTATATCACCGTTATTTGTGAGTGTCTTCTTGTGAGTGTCTTATTTGTGAGTGTCTTATCTCTTTAACCATTTATGCAGTAAAAGTGAAATTATATGCAGTAAAAGGGAAAAGTCTTTTGTTTTAAACACTCGATACGATAAATTTACTTATTTTGATAATAATTCATAATTGTTGATAATATGACCAATAAACATGACCTAACGATTTAAATTATTTTTTACTAAATTAACTTAAATAAATAAATAAAATAAATAAATAAAAGTGGTTTTGCTTACAAAAAAATAAATGATTTACAGTTATAGCATTCATTGCTACTAAACAAGATACGGCAATTCTCTTAGCTCGGTGAGTCAAGCATTGATAAAATTAGTGCAGTCTGTAGGTATATGTGATTAGACTATTTATCTAAAATAGACTAAGTTTTGATCAGGGCGGCGATATCAGTGCAAATATTCAAAGATAAACTGAAGAAGTATTTACTATTCTGATGATATTATTCCATAAGCAAATTCTTTGATGAATGTACAATAAATTAGCTATTAAGTATAGGTACTTTGTAAATTGTAAATTTTTAAAGTTTGTCAATAGTTAAAATTGCATAATTTTGATAAATATGACAATTTGACTTGTAAAAATAATTACGCAAATAAATTGATTTGAGCTGAAATACTAGTTGTAATTCGGAGAAAAACAGACCGGTCCAAAGAAACAACCATTATCTACTATATCATGACTTGCGTATAGAAATCAAGATCCGTCGCAAGTTTATTATTCCTTGTGCCCTCTTTCATACTATCATACTATCATTGCACCACAATGAATAACAAATGTACTTCATACTCAAACTAAAGGCTGTGAACAATAGAAAGAGTATTGAAATCAATTTTTAAGAGATGCATTAAAATTAAAGGTTGGAAAAATAAAATGACCGCGAAAAATAATTAAAAAAAATACGGATCCAGTTTACGAAAAGTAGACCAAAATAATATTCATAGGCTGCAAAACGTATTAGGGGGCGTTTAAGTATTACGTACCGCAATTTCAATACCCCAATTTTTGAGCCTTCCTCCCCCCCCCCTCCCCCATGTAACGCGCCGTAACGTTTTTCTGTACTCCCCTCCCCCTCCCTAAACGTTTCGTAACACCCACAGATTTACCTAAAACTCACAATTAGGTTTCGCAAAGTATTGGAAAGTCGGTAAAATACCTTTGTTATTATTTTAATCGCGTTTGCTGTAATAATAAATAAAACAAGACATTTCTAACTCGCAATACTTGCGTATATTGTTTATTTTATTTATTCATATTATTATTTATTAAACAATCACACAAAATGTAATAAACATTTTCTTAAGTTTAAAATATGTTAAAATGGGCTCAAATTTGTCCTAATAAAATTTTACTACTAATTTTACATTAAATTATACCGTTTTCCTGACTTGGGCCTGTCCTTACATACATTTTTGGCTTCATTCACCATTGTTATTTTCATGCAGTCTCCTATTTTAGATTTTTTTTTACTAATAAACTCCTAAAATAAAAAATAATACAATGTTACGTAACGAGTTGTTCGAACCCCCCTCCCACCCCTGTAATGCATCGTAACGTTTTACAAGACCCCTCCTTCCCCCCAAATTGCGTTACATAATACTTGAACGTCTCCAAGCCACGTCCCTCCATTCATATAATCTATCATCCTAAATACGTCCTACCGTAGGCCTTGTTACTTTACTAAACTTAGCCTGAAAATAGTTAGACACAGAACCTCAACCTACTTATATTCATTCCCTCATAAGAAGGCCGCGACACAGCAAATCACTTGGGAATTATTCAAAATCATGGGCGCTCTGCTTTTTAAGCTTTTACGTACGGGTGGCAACTATAGTAGATGCCAGCGGTACTATGCTACGTTATTGATATATAAGGTAACTAGCGGACCCGTGCTCACTTCGTTGGACGGTAAAACTTTTTACTTGTGATTAAATTTTGAGTGTGGTTTGGTTAGTACTAAGTGCTATGATTTATTTCCTGATTGCCAAAAGAAGGGTTATATTTTTACTGTATATGCATGTATGTATTTGCATGCCAATTTGACTATATCACCGTTATTTGTGAGTGTCTTCTTGTGAGTGTCTTATTTGTGAGTGTCTTATCTCTTTAACCATTTATGCAGTAAAAGTGAAATTATATGCAGTAAAAGGGAAAAGTCTTTTGTTTTAAACACTCGATACGATAAATTTACTTATTTTGATAATAATTCATAATTGTTGATAATATGACCAATAAACATGACCTAACGATTTAAATTATTTTTTTATTTGAAAAACTACTTTTTGTGACTTAAATATAAAAGTTAGACATATGCTGTCGCTGACTATTTTGTAGGCGTTATCAAGCTCTACGACTTAATCATATATCTCTCATAGTTAAGGCAACGTTAGTTAGAAACGTTTTCGTTCGACCGTTTATTCCGACTTATTTTGGAAATCCGACTACCACGAAAAAGTATTTTCATTTTTTGTGGTAGTCGGATTTAGTTTTTTATTTTTCTATGACACTCACAATATCGTGGCTTTCTATTGGTAAAAGAATTTTCAAAATCGGTTCAGTAGATCCAGAGATTACTTCCTACAACGGCACAAACTTTACCTCTTTATAATATTAGTATAGATAAGGCAGGTATAAATATTTGCCAGAGTTGCCGCACACTTCTAATGGGTCTTTATGTTTTGCTAACTTCCACTGCAATATATTCTAAGTAACTAATATGGCTCTGGATAGCCAATATATTTGTCCCCCTACATAAAACCGAAGTAGTCGAATAGAGAGCAGTACTTTGAAATCAACGGAACAATTGAGGCGAATTCGGAAAGCCTCAATAGTTGCCAGCCGTACAGAGGCGACAGTTCTACTGGTGAGAAAGTACGCCTGCATCTAACAAGTAGACAGTGCTATTAATAATTTTCAATCAACGTTCAACCAACACAATTCACTATTTTATTATCAAATTAATTGATTTTCACAATAACTTCATGCTATTAGCCTTCAATGCCAGAATGATTGGACAACAATTGGGGACTTTTGTATTCCGCCTCCAATGCACTGGAAGGTAATGCTCTATGACTGGACGCCAGAGATGCTGAAATTTTATTTGAATGCCTTTCAGCATACATTTCCAGACCCCGGTAACCTCGCTCGTTGGAGCTATGCCGAGGATAGCTCCAACGCTAGCAGCACAGCTAGACATATTCTAGCTGGCTGCAAGGTGGCCTTAGATCAAGGACGGTACACTTACCGCCATGACAAAGTTCTCGCTGTTATTCGCGAGGTAATTAACCTCTCTGTGGCTCGTGCGAACAAGGGTTTGACATTGTCCTCCAAACCTTCAATACAGTTTATGCGGGATGGCTCTAAAGGCAAAAAACGTCTAACTACAAAACCCTTCTCAATAATTAAGAAAGCTTCAGATTGGGTTCTGGAGGTCGATTCGGTCTCTAAGCAGTATAAATTCCCTGAAAGTCTCGGATGTACAGCCCTCCGACCAGATATAACTCTTTACTCTCTATCTTGGAAGGTGGCCCTTATTGTAGAATTAACTGTTCCATGGGAATCAAATATCCTAAAAAACCACGAGTACAAATAAAATAAATACCATGATCTCGCAAATGCCGTAACCCGGAACCGCTTTACTGTGGAAGTCGGCTGCGAGTGTATGGATGTTGGTGTGTGTTTGTGTGATGGAGAGGGTGTATGTGTGGGTGTATGTGTGAGGGTGTGTTAGGGTGTGTGTGTGCGTGTATGTATGTGTGTGTGTCAGTGGCGGCGCTAGACCACACTTGGACGTCGGCGAAATTAGGTTCGCGAGGCCTTTTTTATTTACCAGTCAAAAAGAAAACGTTAGATTACATGAGCTGAATTATAGTGAAACTAATGTATGAGTAAACGAGTTTTATTGCTAATCAAATGATGTTAAAAATTACACAAATAGAAATTAAAATAGACGAACTTTTCGGATTTTGGCCTCACTGAACTTTTTCAGGATTATGTCATAGCTAATACTAGCCGCTATTTCAGTTTCAATTGATAGAATTGATAGCGCAGATAGTCTCTCTTGGGTCATCATTCTTCTCAAGTAGGTCTTATTCAATTTTAAATTTGAGAAGCTTCTCTCAGCGGAAGCTGTGAGCATGATTTCTAATTGCTATGTAAATATTTGGATATATTTCTTCCAAATTATTTTCTAAAATGTACTGAATGAGTTGTTTCGCGTCGTTGACAGAGTCAAGTGAATTCGCTTTTAAAAGCTGTAGCTCTTCATACAGCTCGAAAGGCTGTATGTCACTGTTTTCGCCGTCGCCTTCCCGCAGTAAATCATTACAATGCTTGAGAAGGTCCTCTTTGGATATCGATTTCAATAATCTGGATAATACCTCTAAATTACTACTCACTCACTTCACTCACGCAAGTGTATGAAAATAAATAAGAATAAAAAAATAACATTTTAAATAATTTATAAAACTTTTGCGAGGTCCCCTCAAGTGCGAGGCCGTCGGCGGTCGCCGACGTCGCCGACGCCTAGCGCCGCCACTGGTGTGTGGGTGTGTGTATCTGTAGTGCGAATGTGCTTGTGAGTGCTTGTGCATGCTAATTCAATCCGATCTGATAATCAGCTTTTCACGTACCTCCTTAACAAAGGATCGACTATTCTGATGGTTAAATATGTCAATATCGTTAAAGCATACATTGTATGCATGCATAACGCGCGGCAATAACGAATTGGAACCATAGTTAGTGTTGAACCTTGGTACGTAAAAAGTTGATTGAGCGCGTGCGAGTCGGGAAGGCGCTCGTATGCTCACCCTAATCAGGAGGTATGGACTGTCCAACCCAGTATGAACAATTTTATGTAGAAACGCCATAACTGATACTACTCGCCGGTCCTCTAATGTCTCTAAACCATAGCGTTGCAGAGCTTCAGCGTACGACAAGCCGTTGGAAAATAAGCGGAAATTTAGATGACGTATAAATCGATTTTGAATACGCTCAATCCTCAGCTTGTATGTAGCATAATGTGGAGACCAAATATTAGAAGCAAATTCAAGCAGGCTGCGTACGTATGCAACATAAACCGTTGTCAAAGAATGAGTGTTTTTAAGAGGTCTACAAACTCTCATAATAAAACCGAGTGTGCTGTAAGCCCTGTTGACGACTGAATCAATGTGCTTATCCATTAAAAGCTTGCGATCTGAGATGACTCCTAGATCACGCACTCGATCTACTTCCAGGATTTCATCATTGCCAATTGTATATTTAAAGTTAATCATATCGACATTTCGCGAAAATGAGATTTTATGACACCTAGCTACATTTAAAGAAAGTTTACGCTGTTCACAAAAACGAGTGAAACGATTCAGATCTTCCTGGATCAGTTGACAGTCGCCATGGTTCTTCACTCCCATGAAGATTTTCAAATCATCTGCATAAAGGAGATAGTCGCAGTGTTTAAAGCAAGTACCGATGTCGTTAATATAAACATTAAAAAGCAAAGGCCCTAAATGGAATCCCTGTGGAACACCAGACTCAATGCCAAAAAAAACTAGATCTAAATCCACCAACGACAACGGCCTGCCTTCGCTTGAATACGTAGGATGCTATCCACCTTAACAGATCTCCATGTATGCACATAGACGACAGACGAGTTATTAGCTCACCATGATTGACACGATCAAAGGCCTTTGAGAAGTCAGTATATATCGCGTCCACCTGAATAAGCCGATCCATACGTCCCAAAGTATAGTCAGTAAAATGAGCGAGGTTTGTAACAACCGACCGATTTTTAAGAAACCCGTGTTGGTGCTCTGTGAACGAGCTAGCGAGAGCTTGATATAGCTGGTCGTAAACAACCTTTTCGGAGCTTGCTAAAAACTGGTAATATTGAAATAGGCCTATAGTTTTCTACGCAGTTTTTGGCGCCACCTTATGTACCGGTGCGACGATGGCTTCTTTCCAAGCAGAAGGAAATGCGCCCTCATTTATAGAGCGTCGAAAGAGCAATGTTAGTGGCCGGGAAAGTTCCTTCGCACAGTTGATGGCAAAAATAGGTGGTATACCATCGCTACCAGGTCCTTTATTGCGATCTAAATTCATAAGATATTTTAGGACTTGAGATTCGATGATTTGGATATTACTTAAACCACAAATTGTATCTAGATTGTCACTAACTGGCATTATATTGACAGGTTGCCCGGTGATGTATGTCGATTTAAAATAATCGGCAAAGCTTTCGCTAATCACTTGGCCCTCCGTTGCAAAGACACCGTTGAGTTTCATACGGTTAGGCAGAGCGTGATCTTTTTTAATACCCTTTACATATGCCCAAAATTGCTTTGGATACTTGGTTATACTATTCTCGCTATTTGCAATATAAGAGTGTTAACATGTTTTCTGCATGGATTTCTGTCGCGATCGTAGCAAGGAAAAGGCATCATAATCGCGCGGATTCCCGTACCGCCTCCACTTTCGGTGGTATTTAATCTTCTCTTTTATAATATTGATTAGAGCTGGCGAGAACCACTTTGGATATTTACTAGATATCACTTTTTGCCTCGGAATATGCAAATCGATCCCTGCGCCAATTGTAGTATAGAATACACCAATAGCGTTGTCTAATTTATCTGTCAATAAAACATTGTCCCAGTCGATAAGTGATAAATAGTAATTGAGAGATGGATAATCCGCCTTTGAGAAATTATTTCGAGAGATAGCTGGAGTTATAAGAGGTTTGTATTTAAGGTTCGGAACGAAAATGTCATATGACGGGTGATGAGCATCTTCTTTCACTGAGGTTTTCGTTAGGTTTCGTTCGTGAGGCTTCTTTATACTGAGGTTTTCGTTACGTAGAGGTGTTTTTTTTCGAGAGGATCAAAAATTCGCTATATAAAAGTTTTTAACGCATTATATTCGTAAATAGAGAGGTATATATATAGTACTGTATCTTATGGTAAGTTCAAAGGGATTTCAAAAAAATCGTTACATTGAGGAATTCGTTATATGTATTGAGGTTCATTTTATCAAAAGATTTACCATATTGTATAGTCTTCGGTATTCGGTATTCTTTCTAGAAGTTTCTTAGAGAGTATCATTATTTATTAATAGCAGTTGTACCGGTATATTGTACTGGAACTGTATTACTTCAATAAAGAAATTTTAATTTCCCATGGAAGTTAAACATCTATATTATTATTATGAATTTTACCTACTGCTATGTAAATTATCGCTTGAGAAGTTTACATTTTTCCGAAAATCTTTAACCCATACAAAATATCGGACCAAACGCACTGTAAGATCGATAGCTGAAGGATTCACCTATTCGAGGTTCTTTGCAGTTCTTTTTAGTTTCTAATGCTGAACAATCGACTAACTTATCATTCACCAAGTTTTCTTCATTCATTTACTGTTGTGTTCGGCTCCTGCCCAAGTCGTTTTGCGTCTACGCCGTCACGATGGTGCATTCCATTATATCATGGAAAAATCATGTGCATGACTGCAGGATGACATGGACGCAGTGTACCTTTGGAGCATAAACCACAAGCTATACCTTAATACCTTAAAATGTTCCATCATGACGTACTCGCGAGGTGATGCCCCGCTTGTACATAGTTATGACATAGATGGCAAGGCACTATCACGAGTGAAGCAAACACCCCTGTTTGATACACCCCTGTTTGATACATAAATTGCTAGGCTTTGTTTTGAAAAACATGAGGCAGTTCTTCAATACATTTTGGCATGTGCCTCCTATTCAATTCCCTAATTCAGAGCAGATTAGACGTCAACGCTGCAATATGAGTCCTTATAAAAAAAAACTACATATCCTGGCTGGGGAGTATGCAGAAGCGATTTCTGAGGTTCCTGTACTTTAAACAGTAAAGAAATTATCCATTCCTATATCGTACGGCAATTGTTCTAGGGATGGCTGGGTACAACTCAGTAAACGTAAGAAGAAATTAGCTGGCAATCTGCCACATATATAAACTGCTCAGGGTATTCGTTGATAATTCGATCATCCTTAGAAGAATCGGTATTTTTGTACCTGCCAATTACTGCCGTGCTAGGACTCACGTATTTTATTAGGCTACGCGGTGGCAGGCGGTGGAAGAAACCCCGCCCACCACCCGGGCAGTTCTAATGACCTGGCTCATTTTATCTGCCCGGGATGTACCAGAAGGGTATCACATGAGGGGTGGACGAACGGAGATATGGAGGAAGATTCTCCTGGTTTCTACCTCCTCCCTCACCCCGTGAACCGATTATTAAATCAAAGAAAATATTTTACAAATCACTTACATTATGATAACATATTTAAAGCAGTTTGATTTTATAGCATATATACACGTTGTAGCTTACGTAGGTACTAAAGTAAAAAACAGTACACAGTGAAAATTTAGAAATTATAATAATGTAGTAAGGTGAATGGTAGGTGATGAGATGGTGAATCCATGCTACTGAGTGGTCCCGAGCTCCGTCTGCAAACGGCAGGGGCACCGTCTGGGGCATCTACACCGCGATAACCTGCAAGAAGGCACGCACCCACAGGGGCGTCTAGGTAAGTCACAATACAATACAGGCGACTTCAGTCGATGAAGCAGCCCCGGACAGAATCGTTAAGAGGAGAGGCTTTCCCCTAGAGGAGGAGAGCCCCGCTACCTCAAATCATCCCAAGTTGACACCCAGTGGTCCGCGAACACCCGGAGCGCTTGGAAGCAAATCTTGCAACTCACGAGATAAGCATACCAGATCGCTAGACTGCCGACGCACGCACCAACCACATCCAATATTTTTTCCCTTAGGGCATGTCTAAATGATGGTTTTCTGCGGTCTGATGACCGGAGCCACACTGGCCCCAGGGATCGTCGCTGAAGGCAAAGCTAAATAGCTTGGCCCTGAACTCACCGTGACGCTCGATGAGCTGCGTGATTCGGTGGTCAAGTCAGAAAAGGAAGAAAGTATGGGTGAGGCGGCCCATACCGCCGGTCTCCCACCGTTCCTGCCAGACGCGCAGGCTCTCAGTCTGAATCAGGCGGGTATACTCCACCAACCTGGTTTCCGCCGGGTTCATCGTCAGACTGAAATAGTCCACCGGCTCCCCGCGGCGTAGCCATGACTTAGCCGCACGATCCTAAATCTCCGATGACGGGAAGAGCGAGAGTAGAGGTCGTCCGATACGCGCCAGTCATCGCCACAAGTGGGAGACGCTGGCCACGCAGTAGAACCATACGCGCGGCCTCCGAGATGGAGGGCCACGACCAAGCACGCGCTGCATAAGACACTTGCGGAACGAATACACACTTGTATATCAGTTTTAAGGCTGGGGAGCAAATGCCCCACTTGATCCTGCTAACGCGACGGAGAGAAAGAAACAGGTTAAGCGATTTCGTTGCCGCGGATCTCGCATGACCCAGATAGGACAGGGACGCCGCTAACGAAAACCCTCAGCTAGCGGACGCACTGCGGAAAAGTTACATAACGCCCTCCAACCCGGATCAGTGGAATCCCTTCAATAATAATGCCTGAGTTTTGGCCGGAGAGAAGGATAGCCTGTTGCGACTTCCCCACCTAAGGATGAGGTCCAGCGAACCGGCCCTTCTCCCGATCTCTGCGCGGCTCTTGCCGCCCACCAGGAGGAGGGCATCGTCAGCGTAAGCGCTGACGGTGCACCCCTACCAGTAAGGCAACGCGAACAGGTCATCGAAGAGGATATTCCACAGACTGGGACCCAACACCGACACCTGCGGACACCCCATAGAAGGAACCATACACACTGACGTCGGGCCATACATAAGAGAAACTGAATCGTCGGAGAAATAGCTGCGGATTATCTTAAGGATATTGTTCGGGCACTGTCTGAGACGAAACTCGCTTAGAATCATCGGCCATCACGCGTTATCGAAAGCACCCGAGATATTGAGGAAAACCCCGACAACGTACCGACCGTCAAAATCGCCAGTCCAGTTTTTCGCAAAAAAGATAGCATCCTCAGTGAACCTCTTCCGTGTAATTCCAAACTTTCGGTTGCTGTGTGGGGACAAAGACGTCTCCAGGCGATCTCGCACAAGCATCTCCAGCACTTTTCCCAGAATGGGCAGGAGTGTGATGGGCCTGTACGCTTTCGCGTCCTACCGTGGTTTGGCATTACCCTTGGGAATGGCACGTAGGATACCATATTTCTAGCATTTTTGCATAACCACCGTCATCTCCCACCTTGCGAACTCTCAGACGCGCTTGACGATGCTCGCCATGAAAAGGTCAAAGCGTTTTTATGTAGAGACTTTTTCATATCCCATTGAGTTAACTACGTCGGTAAGTCACCGCCTCCACGATTCCGTCTTGGCATGCCTAATGGTGGTATGGTAGACTTCACGAGCCAAAGTCATGTTCATTTTACTTTGTAATGCCGGCTATATTGTAAAAATTGGGTTTTCGGTGCCGAAAGAAGACACTCCCCTTTGCATTAATAGGATAATGGCCGGGGCGGCTTTGCACGGGTGCAATTTAAAGAAAATATGAAGTATATTTATTTAATCATGTTTATTTATTTATTTATTTATAAGGTATTTATTAGGAATAATGTCAAAATTGGTTTTAGTCGTAATTTTATCGTGAAATGAAGATCGAAATTTGACCACGGCTTATAGATTCCAATTTGGGTAATTTTTACTGTCAGCGTCAAAATTTTATTTTTACTGCCAGTTATTGTAGACCTTTATAAAGAAAGAGAAATGGAAATAAATGTTGTTTATCCGAATTGTGGTTGTACATTTATGGTGATAATGCGTTACATTACGTCTCTCACAATTCCCTGTTATCATAACAGGTTGACAAATTTACTTATTGGCCAAGTTTATTATTTTGTCATTAATTAATAATATTATTTAAATGGCTTACCTATAATATTTAACTCATATCTAATATTAATTCGATAAATCCGTACAAAGAATACAAAATGTTTAAAATTTTAAATGCGTAATCTTCATATTTAAATTATATGTTTAAAATATTTGTATACACGTATGCATGAACTCAATATTATTTTAAGAAAAATAATCATGTAATGTGTAAAAGATATTTTCGAAAAACTATTTATTTAGTGCTGCGCCATACGATTTTTCCTTTAACTCTTAAATATTTTCAGGTTGGTGGTAATATTTTTTTGAGCTGTATAATATCGTTTTTATAAATAAATTTAAATTTGGCTTATGTGCCTGGAGGTCATGTTGATATCTCGTATTGTAACCATGGTCTACATTGTTTATGTTGAAATACTGCTCGCAGTTTGCTCAAATTTTGCAGATTTCCAAGATATAAATGGATATGAACGTTAACACCGACCCCTTTTTTAAACAGTGGTTTGCAGCTGTTAGTCGTCGGAATTCCATATATTATTCACAGGCATCATTTGTGCACAATGTTTACAGCTGAATTTTCACTACACAATGGCCCGTATTCTGTTTCTCGCAGGTGACTAACTTGGGGTCTAAAAACACGCTCAAACGACGCTTAATTTTTAACTGACGTTTTGGTATTCCCTTTCATGGGTCCTAAGTGGAGCGTGCGAGCGTGGAGAGCTCATCAGGCGCTTAAATTGACATTAAGCACCGTCTAGACCCTTTTTGGTATTCCGTTTCTACAAGTGTCATGACGGATGGGTCTTGTTCGGGGTCTTAACCTAGAACGGTCTAAATCGAGCGGTCTGCGTCGAGCAGTCGCCGTGTAGCTCTTATTTCTCTCGTGATTTCGATGATTTTTTATCGCTTTTTCAAAGATGTTTGCTCAGCATTGGCTTCTAATTCGAAGAATGGACGATGAGCGCCGATTATCGAAAGTAATTTTTAATTAACATCTATATTTTGCCCTGGCAATCCTGTGTCAATATTTTTTGTAGATAACGTTAAACAGTCTTGTATTTTTTTAGCCTTGTATATTGTATGTTAAAAGGCCTTGTATATTTGTATTTCTTGAAACAAATAAAACGGGGCATCAATCATTTTGTGGCGACGAGACGACAGCGGGCGGGCGAGCGAGTAACCGAGCTGTCAAAATTAGGACCCTGCTTTGGAACGGCCATAGACAAAACGGAAAATTTTAAGATTTAAGACCGGTTCTTAATTTTGATGAAACGGAATACCAGCAAAATTACGAAGGTGCTTAAGTTCCTAAATTTTAGCACCAGCTTAGTTTAAGCTTGCAAGAATCGGAATACGGGCCAATATGAACAAATTTCATTTGACAGTGAGGCGCGAAAGGGCTGAATATTAATGTATATGGGAGAAATACTCAACACTCAGATCTAAGCCTGCAACGTTGTAGGATTGACCTTGTGATTTATTGATTGTCATTGAAAATAATAATTTTAAGGGAAATTGTAGTCGTTTAAATTGGAAAAGTAAATCCGTTGGTATTAATGGAATCCGGGGAATTAACACTGTTCCTCCTGTTCCACTTCCGGTCAGTATACTGCACTCTATTACACAATTTGGGTGGGTTAAGGTTCCGTAATAAAATAATAGGACTCTATACTTTTAAAACCAATTTGTGTGGGGGTAATCCAGATTGTGTGGGGTTGAGGAGTTGCAGACTGCAAGGAGTTAAGGAATTCTCTTGGGAAATGTACAGCCTCTTCCAGGTCACGCACAGTGTCTACAGAGTAGTATGTTTGCGTCGGTGCATTGATCTTCGAGAGAATTAAGTCATTTACCTTACCTACTTGATTGTTAGTAGGTGACAAAATAGCTTTCTCCTTGAATTAAGGTATAGTCTTAGAACTTATATTTTTAATTACTGGATAAACGCTGTCGACAAATTCTTGAAGATTATTTACCAAAAGTTAAAGGTTTTGATTGTCTAATTATCCCACTGACTTGTGACATTTACCCATTTCCTATTTTGAGGAACAACTCTGCAAAATGCCGGTTTTCGTGTGTAGACAACGAACTTCTCAATTGTTTGGAGTTCTAATCTATTCATATTCGGCCGACGATAATATCTTTTCAGTGCAGTATTAATTTCATCAGCACGTTTCCCCCTCATTACAACCAAGAAGCGTCCCTTCCTAGAGCTCTCAAAATGAATGGATGCACTGATTTCGTGAACGGAATCAGCCGCTGTGATTATTGCTCTGTCATGTCAACAGACTAATCCAGATGACCAGGTCCGAATGCAGGGCATCACGACGTAGTCACTTTACCGTCATGCCAAAACCTTCTTTCATCGATCAGCCGCTTTCGAGTGACTTGCGTATTAAGATATTATAGCAGCATTGCCGAGTTTATTAACCTTCTGGGAAATCAATGCAGAACAGTCATAACGAACATCTGTGGCTACCGGGTCAGTAAAAGCATACTGACCACAAAATTTGGATGCCTCTTTGACATATACTGCGAGCATCCTGTATGAATCTTTTCTGCCAGTTTACCGCTAGCACTCGTTGGAACACGGAGTCCGACTAAACTACCACTAATAGCTTGCAAGCAAGCAATTTCTCCCAACGAGTAATTTTCAACGGTTAATATTGACAACAAAGTTAATATCGGCTGTAATTTGTATGGTTTAAATAGCATATAAGTATTTTCTTCAGTCCTTTCAATTTCTGTCTTGATGTTTGCGCTCGTTGAACTTTTTACGACAAACCACGCCCAGACTTAACGCTCCGCATACAATATATTTTGTTGTGCGCTGTTCGTGCGCCCGGAGACTTACTTACTATTGAGACGTGTTGCCACCTTTATTGCATTTTATGTTGTGTGTCGAATATCTGTACGCGTTTTATGTTGTGTTGCAAATATCTGTACGCTAAGAGCAAAACGTGGGGGATTAGTTCCATATGACCCCGTCCCGTGGTGAAACAAAGGGCGTCTCACGGATGTGCTCGCTCTAATGCTAGAAAATGCTTTATTTACGAAAAGATGTTTAACATATTTAAAATTCAATTCCTAATAAAACTTCGTTTAAGAAATAGCTGACGTTTCTAAATTTTGGTGTATACGTAAGGAATGCAATTTCGGAGTAACATCGACTCCAAAATAAATACAGTGTTTACTTTTTTTAAATTTTCCTAATTAAAAGAAGAAAATATAAAAAAACTAACTCGATATTCAGCTCGCCAAGTATTTAAAAATTTAAATTAGATTTTTAATTAACGCAGTATCAAGCGGTCACTTCGTATGTAACTCGCAAGGAGTTATAGATTAAAAATCAGATTTTTAATCAACACTATATGAAGCCGTCACTGAATGATATTGACCCTAAAAGCTGTGTAAACGGTGGCGGCGGTATCTAGCGCCACACTGGCGTTGAAGAACTGTAGTAATTTTTAAACGGTGCTGTTATCCCTCGAATCCGCTCCGGCTCCAATCCGCTGAAATATTTTTCACGTTCATTGTACGTTTCCTTTTACTTCCTATTATTGGAAAGTAACAAATGAAAATCATGGTCATTAGTTGGGAGCGCGTATTGCTCCTAAAATTCAAGCGAAAGGAACAACTAGAACGTGTATAGCAATACAAATGCCCCGAACATCGGTAAATTACAAGTGGGATTATATAAACAAAATTCAGCTGCATGGATCTGAATGATGTTTTTAAAAAATGATGAAACGGCCTTTGCCGAAGTGATCAATGTGTTTTATTTTTGTTTTTTCGCTTTAATTTTTCTGAATTGAGGGCATTTTGTGTTGCAAAAGGATAAGCTCGATTTTTGAGATATATGGATGAATAGTGATCGTTTGTCGACGGTAAATGGACCCATAAACTTACATTGCATAGTCTAAAGTCGTGCTCATACGTAAGTATATCTTATTCAAATATCGGTGTGATCACGAAGCGCTATCTAGCGGTAGGTAAAATGTCGCTAATATTGATTATATACGCTATATTACCTGCGCGCTCAAACGCTTCACAAATTTTTATTTACCAATAAAATTCTTCAAATTTTTAAATAATTTTTAAATATATATATATAATGATTATAAAGTAAATAATTATAAAAGCCACTTATATCGTGACGAAGGATTCCCTTGATCGTATTCGGGAATGCTTTAGGTGTTAACGAGCATGATGAATGTCTCTCACTTGCGGAAAGAGGAGTAGGTTTAAGTTGGGCCCATTTTATAATTATTTACTTTATAATCATCTTATTGATCAATTCTAAAAAGAATATATACACAAAACTATCAAATATTTATATATATATATATATATATATATATATATATATATATATATATATATATATATATATATATATATATATATATATATATATATATATATATATATATATATATATATATATATATATATATATATATATATATATATATATATATATATATATATATATATATATATATATATATATATATATATATATATATATATATATATATATATATATATATATATATATATATATATATATATATATATATATATATATATATATATATATATATATATATATATTTTTTCAAATTGAAATTATGTTTATTACTAAATAAATGAAATTATAAAATAAATGAAAGGGCACTTATCTGGTCTGTGGCGACCAGGAGCGACTCCACGCCGTTTATACAATCAAATATTATATATATATATATATATATATAGAAATATTTGATAGTTTTGTGTATATATTCTTTTTAGAATTGATCAATAAGATGATTATAAAGTAAATAATTATAAAAGCCACTTACATCGTGACGAAGGATTCCCTTGATCGGATTCGGGAATGCTTTAGGTGTTAACGAGAATGATGAATGCCTCTCACTTGCGGAAAGAGGAGTAGGTTTAAGTTGGGCCCATTTTTCAACTAGTAAACGCTCACCCTTCATCCAATTATCTCAAAAATTAAGCTACAATCCTTCTTTATACGTAAACTCACTCAATTTCCTATTATTTCAAGGGAAATAACAAGACAAGACGAGCTACTTGACAGATGGAAGAATTTAAAATTTCGAATTTCGTTTTTTATTATATAAAAAAACGAAATTCGAAATTTTAAATTCTTCCATCTGTCAAGTAGCTCGTCTTGTCTTGTTATTTCCCTTGAAATAATAGGAAATTGAGTGAATTTACGTATAAAGAAGGATTGTAGCTTAATTTTTGAGATAATTGGATGAAGGGTGAGCGTTTACTAGTTGAAAAATGGGCCCAACTTAAACCTACTCCTCTTTCCGCAAGTGAGAGGCATTGATCATTCTCGTTAACACCTAAAGCATTCCCGAATCCGATCAAGGGAATCCTTCGTCACGATGTAAGTGGCTTTTATAATTATTTACTTTATAATCATCTTATATATATATATATATATATATATATATATATATATATATATATATATATATTATATATATATATATATATATATATATATATATATATATATATATATATATATATATATATATATATATATATATATATATATATATATATATATATATATATATATATATATATATATATATATATATATATATATATATATATATATATATATATATATATATATATATATATATATATATATATATATATATATACTAGCTGACCCGGCAAACGTTGTTTTGCCATATAAATAATTTTTAAGTAATTTCTAGTGTAGACAAAAAATAGCTTACTTATTGTAAGTGTGTAAGAATGTGGTATATGCGTGAAATAGGCATCGAGCACTGTGAACGATGAGGGAATATAAAAATAACAAAAGGCAAACATTATTTTTAAGTTATTATAATTTATTCCTTAAAATTATATATCATTAATTAATCAATTACGATAGTAACACTAACAAACAATATCAATCTCTTAATGCTATAGCGTGAACAATAATTTTTGTTAGTCCATCTTTAGCTAACACAAACAAACTGGATGGTTTACCCACTCGAGAGCATACCACGTATAATTGCCCGTGTGAAAAACATGGTGTTCCCAAATCTAAGCCACAAATAGATATCGTTTGACCTTGGGATTTGTTGATTGTCATTGCAAATGCCAATCTAATCGGAAACTGAATACGTTTGAATTGAATTGGCACATCTGTAGGTATAATAGGAATCCGTGGTATTAATATATTTTCACCTCGGAACTTGCTATTTAAAATGCTGGCTTCGATCACGTTTTTCATTAATTTTTGTTTCTTAATGTTGCATACTGCATCAGGGTTATTCTGAATATTTAGTGGCAGCTTAAATACTGAATGAGCTGTTCTGCCTCCATCCAATAAAGTTGCTGCAATGCCCGATGATGCAACGGCCAATGCGATGCCATTATTTGATCGTATTTCAGCAAGAATTAGCGAAATAACGAATGTTTTGCCAGTTCCACCCGGTGCATCCAAAAAGAAGAACCCACCTTGTCCAGCTGAAACTGCGAGCATAATGCGATCATAAATGGTTCTTTGTTCCTCATTCATTAGTGGGACATTGCGGGCAACAATCGCTGCCATTTCTACAGTGCTGTACTGCAGTTCACGATTCATTTCAGTATTCATTAAATCAGATGCAGTTCGATTTGGCGAATTCATACCGAAATGACTGAGTGGTAAGTTGGCAATGACAATGCAAAGATCCTCAATAGCAATTAATGCTTCATTGTACATTGCGTCGCTGAATGTTATGGTTAGATCGTGGCACCGTGTACGATGTTGATGCAATATATCATCAGTCATTGAATCTTTGTGATTATCCCACAATATCTGTGCTCGGGCTGGGAAACATGTAGTCAACACTATAGCGAATAGTAGACGAATTTGTATTGCTGTACAGTTCAATGCAGCTTCAGCAAGCATACATTCCCACTGGTTGTCGTCTTCCAGCAAGCCGAGTGCAAGGCATGCATCTTTATACGTTGGATAGTGTTGCCCATTCACTTTACGTATATCTTGAAATGATAATGGGCCAGTAACATTAACCAACAACAGTCGAAGATAAAAGCACTCAGTGTGTCTTGGATCGACTGTAAATAATCGCCCCAAGGCGTTTGATTTAAATAAATTGAGACATGCAGCAACTGGTGAGCCTTGCTTGCGGGGCATCCATGTTTTTGTTTGAGTCCATGTGAAATAGCGTGGTACTTGTGAATAGAGTAATGTTCGTGCAAAGGCACCAAAATCATCCGCACGATTACACAATTCAAAAAATTCAGTGAGTGTAGTTTTAGGTGGATTTATTGCACGATCAATCGCTGTCTCGTTCGTGGAAAATACACGCTGACCGTTTTCAAGATGGACGGCTAACTGAACAACTGCTGGATCCCGTTCATGAATTGGAAAACCAAAGATACGCCAAGCAGCTTCATTGGAGCTGATATACCGACCAATTTGGTAGAGCGTTATTTCATCGTTTTTATTCACTGGAGGAGCATTCACATTAGTATTTTCCGCTCTAAACACAGCCATATCACTGCCTTAATGGACATACTTGCAAATGTATTTGTTCTTCACAGAACTGCAGAACTCAACATTAATATGAGCATTGTATGTCTTGCTCAGCAGAGGCGAATATGGCACCACCCAACGATTGTCAATATCAATGTCTGTGTTGCTGATATTTTTGATAAATGATTGTCCGCCATTATCGGGATTTCTTCGACGATATATTGGGTATCCGTCGACATTTGTGATCGTATCATTAGTAAAATCTTTAGGGAAATTTTTAGTACATTTTCCATCTGCCATGCAAGGCGATGAACTATTAAGAGTACCACATGGACCATGGATCATGTTTGTTGTAACAATAACAAACAGCAGTTGGTCAGTGGACGGATCTGGAATTTCATAATTTTATTATTAATAATTATAAAATAGGAAAGATTAATAGTTAATATGAGAGTTACACTGAGATAGCAAAATAATAATTGTCAACGTTACTACTACACTTGATGCATAAACAATAATGATGGCCGACAACTGTGTAGGGAGTGAGAGAAGTCTTATTGTGCGAGAGAAACAGGAGACCGGCTTTGTTCTCATCCCTACTCCGTGCTGTTTACTGGGTCAGAAGTGACACCTGTAGACAACTGGCGGGGATAACTAATTAAATGACGATTGATCAGTTATCGACCGGGGATGAAAAATGATTAAATTACTAAAATGGCTATTAAAAAATAGGGGTTGGTGATAAAAGGGTAAAAATTTAGGGTTGTATGTATTTTTTAATGCGACATAATAAAAAAATAAAGAAATTAAAAAAATTACTAAAAATTAAAGAAAAATGTTAAGGGTGGACAACCCTTATCACTAAGGGGTATGAAAAATAGATGTTGGCCGATTCTCAGACCTACTCAATATGCTCACAAAATTTCATGAGAATCGGTCAAGCCGTTTCGGAGGAGTACGGGAACGAACATTGTGACACGAGAATTTTATATATAAGATATATGTATATATATATATATATATATATATATATATATATATATATATATATATATATATATATATATATATATATATATATATATATATATATATATATATATATATATATATATATATATATATATATATATATATATATATATATATATATATATATATATATATATATATACAGTTCTTAAATTAGATACAAAAGCCCGAGAAGTAAATTTTGTAAAAATCCTACCCTTGAATTTCTCTATAGTGCATTGTTTGCCATCGGTGTAGCAATGGATTTATTAATATGTTATATTGTCTGTCTTAATATGCATTTGCTATGTATCATATGGAGGACAGGCCTAAAGCGGAAGCATAGAAATGCATAGAAATATGACGGTTATTTGTAGATTTTCCTTAATCTATCATAATATTGCCAGCATTAAAGAAAATGCAATACCGTCTTGTCTCGATGTTAGGGTGTTACACAAATAGTACCATTGCACTGTGGCAAGCTTATCGACATAAACAATTAATTCCAGAATAGCGATGGTAGGCTTTAACCGGAATAAGTTTGGACTTGACTAAAACTTTACCACACATCTACATATTTTAGGGGTTGAAGAGAAATTTGACGAGTGTGTCAAGTACGGCTACGGGAATTTACTAAGGAAATCATAGCAAAGTACAATTGGAAATTCTCCTAAAGTCGATTTTAATGCGGGCAAGACAACGACCGCTCGGATGCAGAAACGGATCGTCTCGTGACCATGTTTAAAATGGCTGACCATTGCAGATTGAATATTATTAATTTAGACGTCCTAAGTCTTCTACGCTCACCTCACGGTAGGCAAAACGATCAAATAGGAAAAAAGAAAGAAAGAAAGGCATGCAGAAGTTACAATTGTTAATACCCTCAACGACGTCATGTCAATAATATCTATGAAATTACGGCTATAAAACAAAAATAGTATTAAATGTGGGACATAAAACTAAAAATAATAAAAACATAAAGGGCGTGTAGGTGAACGCTAAATTAATATCCCTAGAATAATATTGTTGTTATGACATTTCTGTAAAAATGTCTTCTTGAATAATGTCCATATCTTCTAAAATACTTTTTTTAGCTTTACAGATTTATTCAGACAACTTTCCAATAGGAACACGATTTAAACTCTCTTGACGGCACATATTACCAGCTGTATGAATTAACACAGAAGTTAATATTTTCTTCGGTATAGTGTTTAAATTTTTCTATATCAATATTTCTTCCTGATGACAACGATTCTAATAACACAAAAAATCTTTCAATGGCCTTTCGATCGCCTCCTGTAATTAACGTCGTCATTTAAGAATTTGTAAGCTTTAGTTGCTGTCATAGCGGCGCTGTTATCATTGGTTGCCCCTTACTTTCCCCCGGTTTACAAAATCAAAACAATATCATATTTTATTTTAAATTTCTTCTTGAGACGTTGTCGTGTCAAATTTTTTTTTATGTCATCGTTTTGTGAATTTGTGAAAAGCTACTGAAATTTGTAAACAATTAATTTAAGAAAACGTGTGTCTGTGTGATCACTGTATCTATTAAGTAATGTGGCCATGGATAATCAATTTGAGAAAGAGTACAATTTGAGCTGAGGAGTACACCTGAACAGGCAAACTCGACATCCTAGGCTGGTATAACGGTGAAGATCGTTCTTTCAGCCCTGAGGTGATTACACAGAGAATTAGGGACTACACAGTCCACAGTCTAGCTCCGCCATCGCGCCCGTAAGAAGCCGATGCTTTTCCGCGAGGCACTCGGAAGTGAAATCAGTGGGCCAGCCTCATGCACTTGCTATCAGATTGTGCCGGATTTCTCCGTCCCTCTGTCTGGTGAAACTTGCGCGCGTCCTCAACAAGATCTATCTTCTGATGACTTCACCCCCCCCCCCCCCTCAACCCCACTCGGTTCGTTAAATTTCGTAACTCTGAAACAAGTAGTTATAAATTTGCATATTACGTTTTAGCTTTAGTTATGCTGTAAATATGTTATCCTGGTAATTAGTGGTTCGAATAATAAGAAAATGGGACGTACGAGTAACTTTAAATATTTTAATTTTTATTTGTATGTCTGCGACCATATTGTTATACCATTTTTAAAAAACCTATAGAGACACATTTATATCTTTGATACTATCATAAAGATAAGCATAATGATATACGTATGTAACTTTAAATAATATTATTCAATTAGGTTTCAAATGACTCTGACACCATTTTTTTGCTTTTGGCACTTACACGTAAACCCTATTCCATTTCTGACATTCAAAATGTTAATTTCTACAAAAAAATATGAACTTCCAAGAAATGTAATATAAATCTTGCCAGTCTTAAATTCTTCAAAACAGGTTAACATCTTTCAGCGTTTTCCGCCATCTGCAATGGTTTCGGTTTTCCCCTTGCTATCTGGGTCCAGGAACACACGCTGTATAATGTACACAATTAAGTACAATATGAAGAATATATTTTTGTTGTTGTTGTAAACAACATGTTGATTATGCATGTCAAACTGTAATATAATATTCGAATGTTCGCTCGAATTGAATGTACATTTTGGCAATACAAATCGTTTATTATGCCTACCCAACTGTATTACATTTCAGAGTGATGGACTAGGTACTGGCTTTGAATAGAATATTTAATTCAGCAATACGCTGCCAGGTAATGAGCGAGGTGTCTGCCCTCGCCTGCCACCTTGGATCATCGAAACTATTGAGGGTGCCCTGAAACTCCGGCGCGCCCTGGTCCTTTGGCGCCCTGGGTACCCTGCATGCTTTACTTCCGACACCCTCTGGGTCTCTAACCTACTGGGACCTAAGGCGCCGGGCAGTCTGACCTCACTAACAAGACCGGAGCAAGTCTCCTTCTCTAAAATGTTGATGTAAAACTTACAAGTTCATAAAATGTTATTAAATTGTTATTCAGCAACCCTACAATCTTACGCTTGGGATGGAGAACTAAATAAGGGCATACATTTTACAAAACATCAACTTGAGTCCTCTTTTGTTTAAAATTTAAATATCACAATAATAGATTTTTTCTCCAACTGAACTAAAGTCAAGTCATTATACCGATATTTTATTTAGATTTCATCGTTCCTTTGCTCACTTTTACTTTCCCGGCCCACCAATCAGCCAGAATGAAAAGTATTGTTACCGCGCGAAAATTTCGAGATGAAGACGAAAATATATATTTTGAGCCCCCTGAGACCATTTAGACCATTCCAGGTTTATCTCTCTTTGTTTGTTTGTCTGTGTGTGGGTATTCCCCTCGATAGCGCCCAAACGCTTAATCTGACTGAGCGGAAATTTGGCATGCAGGCATCATTTGGTCATGGCAATATTTGAAAAGATTGTGGTTTAAATCAGTCCACGACGGGGCGCACTATTTCACTCTCGAAATATTGGACTTAGATACTTCAAATTCGCTACATCAATGCCTAGTTGGTCCGAAATCACATTGTAAAATTTTGGGAAAGTTGTGCAGTTGTTGTGGTTGAATCAATACGAGTAAGTAAACAAATTTTGAACAATATGACTGTATTTTAAAGTTTAAGAAGCGTTGAGCGCGCTGCGCCATCTATTGAAACTAAAATGTAAACATGAAATACGAAATTTTGAACTAACATGGCGACGCAGATGGGAGCGGACCCCGCGGAGCAGTTAGATTTGGCACCGGTTTAAATTTAACCGGTAAAAAATTTAAACCAAAAACTTCTTAAATTTTAAGTAAAGAAATATTAAAAAATATAGTAATGGCTCTTAACTCTGGTAATCAGAAACATACATATGTAACCGGTTGATGGCGTGGTCATTTACGAAAGACGCCACGTCACACTCACAGTTGAACATCTTTCTAATTATAGCTATTAAGTCAAGCTTGATATAATTTATTTGTAGGTAAAGGTAAGTTTAATGGTTCCATGCAGTTTGTGCCTCAAAGGCAGCTTGTTTTGTGGCCGGCTCTACTCATGATTCAACTTTCATCCGGCACCCTCCTGGAAGAGGTAAATCAGCACGGGCGAGTCCTGTGAAGTGCATTGCAGCACTCTACAAAGCACTGTTGTAGAGGTCATTGTTATGACCCAAAGTTATTGCGACTCATCTCACGGTGAAAAGACGACAACGATCCTTATAACATCCTGAGATGGCGTGTTCGCCCGTAGCATCGACACTCTCAATCTGTATAAATTAAGGTCGATAACATCATTTTCGTTCGATGAAACAATATTTCGAAACAGTGAAACTTATATAGATTTTTCCAAAAACAATAGATATCCGTACCTATATGAAGAAGAGCAGCATCCTTACCATACACAACAGACTTCAGCCCAGCGCTTGTGGTACGTTTCAACTTAGTTACTACTAGATTTAGGTTTAACTTAACCTTATCCTATTATTATTGTGGAAAAAATCAAATAAAAAACAAACAAATTGAAAAATCGACAATAACAAATCTTTGATTAACCGAATTTAAGATATTCCGGTTAATATCATTTATTTTTTCAGTTTGATGTATCCTACTAAATTCAAATTAATTGAATTAAAAGTGTTTGGCGTATAATCCAACACCACACATATTGACCAAAAGTGTTTGGGTTTTCCAAATTCAATTTCTTTGTTTATTCTTGATCTTCTTCGATTAAACCGTATTTATTCGGCAAAAATAAATAGACAAATAAGTACATATCAGATATGTATTTAAACGCAAGCCATTACCTACGACTTACTTGCATAAAGTTGTGAGTAGAGTGATTATATTTTTTCAACGACACCCACTGCTGATTAAATTTCATAAAATCCTCTTAAAAAATTGTATTTTATTCATAGAGTAATTTACGGTTTCTCATATACAAAGAATTAAATTAGAAGAAAATTTTCCTTGGTCCAGTAAAATATCCGTAGAGAGTAATCGATCCATGTTTTAATTTTCCTTATTTATACATTCGCCAAAATGTATTATGTATACTATTTTTAAACTACATAAAACACAGTGTTTTTATAATACGCTCGAGGGCACAACTCCACCGGTATTACCACATCGCCTCAGGCTTTCGGCTTTATTGGCGCCACTGTTACATGAATCAATAAACCAGCAATACACAAATAAATCGAAAGCAACACAAAAGAATAAACCTTTGATTTAGATGAATTAAAATTCTGCAAAGAACAAGAGATAAAATTACCGATAAGGTAAGAAATAATGTGGCAGGCGACTTAGATCTAAGCTACTGCAAAAAATACAGGAATACTCGCAACGATTTAATTAAATCTACAAATAACAACAAATCAAGGTAAAAGAAGCAGCGAATGATTCCGCTATGGAAAGATTATCAAAGAAATGAGAGGCAAACGAAACGTTAAGAAGGACTTATATGAGATCAAAATGGAATTTGTAAGCATGTTACAGAACATCCAAAAGATACGGAACATTTTTTTAATGATCACTTTAGTCAAGTAGGTAAGTAGGTCTAAATTTAGTAAGGTGATGTTGATAGTAATACATCGATGTATGATTTATTGAATTCCGAGGACACTACTACATTAAATCATTATTTCCATCTTTTCTAATATTATCTAGAGAGCCTTATAAAATCATTTGTACTCTAAAAACTGGTACTGCCGCTGGATTACAACAACTACAAAATTGGTACTCAGGGCTTAATTCCGTAAAAAATCATTTCCACACTTCTTGCTCACATCATCAATGAAATTTTTAGACAAGCAATATATCCACAACGTTGCAAGGTTGCTAATATTGTCCCAATTTACAAAGACGGTGGCGATCCTACGGAATTAAATATTTAAAGAACCATATCTCTAATAAGTTCGGTTTCCAAATTATTTGAAAAGATATTAAGAGTGAGATTCTTTGCCTAGAGGCATATAGGGCGTCGGAAGTAAAGAGTGCGGTGGACTCAGGGCGCTAAAAGACCAGGGCGCGCCAGAGAGACACTGCCCGGTGGCATAGTGGTTAGGTCGCCTGATCTTACATTGTAAGGTCCAGGGTTCGATTCCCGGCTGGGTCACCATTTTCCGTTGGGATCAAATTAACGGAATTGAATTTTAAATTCTGTCGATGGAATGCAATAACAAGACACACACTTACACACATGTTATACGCGCACATACATATAACACGTCGTAGTAGGGTTGGTTGTAAGATATTGTCATATGACAATAAACCCGTCCAATGTGACATTTCACAATAAAGAGTATAAACAAACAAACAAACAAACAGCTTCGGGGCACCCTTAACAGTTTCAATGACCCAAGGTGGCAGACGAGGGCAGAAACCTCGCTTATTACCCGGCGAAGTATTTCTAAATTAAATATTCTATTCAAAAGCCAGTACCTCAACGATCACTCTAAAGCGTAATACAGTTTGGTAGGCATAATAAACTATTCGTCTTTCCAAACTGTATATTCAATTCGAGCGAAGATTACATTGTTATATTACAGTTTGACATGTAGGTATAATAAACATGTTTAAAACAAAACAAAATATATTTGATTTATTTTGTATAATATTAAACAGAGTGTGTTCCTGACCCAGATAGCAAGGGGAAATCCGAAACCATTGCAGATAGCGGAAAACACTGAAAGGAGTCACGAGACCTATTTTGAAGAATTTAAGACTAGCAATATTTGCATTACATTTCTTGAAAGTTCATATTTTTTTGTAGATATTAACATTTTGAATATTAGAAATGGAATAGGGTTTAAGTGTAAGTGCCAAAGACAAAAAAAAATATATTATGGTCATTTCAACTGGCAGCGATGGTATCTCCTCGAAAATACTCAAAGGATGTAGCGATAGTTTATTAATTCCTATCACGTTTATTGTTAATCTGAGTCTCTCAAGTGGAGTATTTCCCCAGTGCCTGAAAACAGCCGTAATTTCGCCAATTTTTAAAAGCGGAAATCTATGCGATGTCAACTGTTACCGTCCTATCAGTTTAATAAATACACTGTCTAAAGTAATTGAGCTAGCAATAAAACGTAGGTTACTGATGTTCTTAAATAAACATAATGTGCTATCAACCACACAATATGGCTTTCGTTCTGGTAGATCTACTCAAGACGCTATTGCCTTCTTAACTGAAGAAATAGTGACCAGTCTCGATAAAGGGGAAAAGTGTCTGGTGGTCTTTCTGGACCTGTGCAAGGCTTTTGATACGCTGTCACATATTTTATTGCTGAAAAAACTAGACAGGTGTGGTATCCGTGGGAAGGCCTTGCAATGGTTTACCGACTACCTCTCGAATAGGTCACAAGTCACCAAAATAAACGGTAGAGTGAGTTCTGAAAGGTACATTACGTATGGAGCTCCACAGGGTAGTGTGTTAGGGCCAATTCTTTTTCTAGTCTACATTAATGACCTTACAAATGTGTCTTTGCATGGAGGAAAGGCACTACTGTTCGCTGATGATACTGCTCTAGTTTTTCGTCAGAAAACATGGCCAGCCGTATACCAAATAGCTGAATGGGGCCTAAGCAATATTAACTTTTGGCTAAAAATAACCTTCTTATGCTAAACAAAGAAAAAACTAGTTACATCACATTTTCCATAACTAATAATAGAAATTTTAAACATGTAGGCCTCAAAATACATGCGTGCAATACAACTGCTCCAATAAGGCCAGAACACTCTTGCTGTACGTGTACTATTATAGAGCATAAATCACAAGCGAAATATCTTGGCCTAACATTTGACAGTACACTAAGATGGGATATTCATATCGGTATTCTGACGGCCAAAATACGAAAATCCATCTTTCTCTTTAAGACCCTCAGAAAAGTAGTTCCTCTTCAAACGCTCAAAACTATTTATTATGCGCTAGTTTACAGTAAAATATCATATGGTATTCTGGGCTGGGGAGGATGTACGCGAACTGCTTTAGACCCAATTGTTAAGGCTCATAAAGCATTACTTAGGGTTATGGCTAACAAACCTTGGAGATACTCTTCCAATGACCTGTTTAGTGAGTTGGAGTTGCTGGATATTAGGCAAATATATGCGAAAGTAGTCCTCATAAACTATATACAAAATTCCCATCTACACCAAATCACTAAACATGCAACACAAACGAGGAGCACCACTACTCATAAGCACTTGCGTCCCAAAACAATGACAACGTTTGCGCAAAGACACTTTTCATACATAGCGCCCAAGATTTTTAATGAGTTACAATTTAATTTGAAGTCGACCACTAATGGAATAAAAACAAACAAACAAATTTCTCCGCTACTTTTGGAATTTGGAAGACATGAGATTGAGGTGCTCATCTCCGTCATTCTCTATTAAACACCTAATATTTACACTGACAAATAAATCTTATCTTTTTATTTGTTGCTACTAGGATAATTATTATCTTTTTATTCTGTTTTATTTATTGACTAGCTACTTGACTATTTTAATTACTGGCTTTTTATTTTATTTTAATTATTTTTTTTTTATTTTTCAAATTATTACCCTGTTATTTTTCTCTACTTACTGATTATCACTGCAATTATAATTTTATTGTATTTTATTATTATAATTATTTTAACATTTTTTTTACTGGATATATTTTGATTTCATTAAATTATTACTTTTTTATTTTTCAACATGATTATAATTTAGGTATTAGTTATCATTAGAATAACTCTTGAAATTTATGCTAAGTATTTATTAGAGTTATTAGATTTACTATAATTCATTTATTTTTTAATTTTTGTTTTTCTCAGTAATAGTACTTTAATAAGTGTGCGCACAATATAAAATGTACAAGTGACCTAGTCGAGTCTACCTTGGTACGGGCTTCGGCCTAGTTAGGCAGACTTTGTGAATAATGTTTTTGAAAAATTACTTACGAAAATAAATTTATTCTTATTCTTATTCTTATTCTTATTTGCAACCTAATTCAATAGTATTGTTTAAAAATATATACCTAAGTATTTCCTTAATTCTTATCTTTATGATAGTATCAATAATATTAATTTGTTCCTAAAGGTTTTTAAAAAAAATGTATAGCAATATATTCCCACACAATACAAATAAAATAAAATACAAAATACAAGAAAAATATATATTTACGTACGTCCCAATTTCTTATTTAGCGATGATATTTCGATGGCTGTTTCATCCCATGTCTCAGTCTCCCAGTCTCATAGGCATTATAATATTGTAATAGGATTTATAATATTATACACCCTATTATAATATTGTCTTTGGTACTACCGATTCATTAAAATAAATCTGTTTTCTTTATTTTTGACAATTATAAACTCCTTTATTTCTAATATTCATTTATCAACGCGTTTGTTAAAACACTCGCCCAGGGACTGATATCGTTTAATCTGCCAGGATCAACCTCACTCGTTCCAGAAGGGCATAACCCACCAGGAGTAGACAATAGAGACCCTGAGAAATGTGACGTTTGCTATCACTCCCCTGCCATTCCCCACCCCCAACCCATGCAGTTGCTACAAGGATAACATATTTACAGCAGCCTATAGCAAAAACTTTCTATGCAATACCCACTCTTATAACTACATGTTTCAGGTGCGAGTGACGACGCACACCGCCAAGAGGGGGAGGGGGGGAGGAGGCCTCTGATTATAAGGCCACCTACCTTACTGATGATTATGGGAGATCCTTGTTAGGATGGCCAGCGCGCTGCCTGGTATTACAGTATAGTTTCTGATCCGGCGTTTACGTGACGCGGGAATTGTTGTATTTATCCACATCACCATGAAGCTTCTTTGTGGCAACTAATATTTTAAAGGGGAGCTGGAGGAATTTGGACTCTTCACGGACCCTAGTATATTACACTCAGAGTTACATAATAAGATGTTAAAATAAAGCTTTTTTTATGCCCAAAAAGAGGAAATCGGGAGAAGTTGAGACGAAGGACAAAAATTGTGTCCATTGTTATTTGAAATTCGCTACCCGATATCGGTAACCTTGCTGCGTTACCTTATCACTTCGTTATGTATTGTGAATGGGGGATATTCAGAGCATAGAATGCTGCATGGCTCTTTATGATACCTTTAGATTATCGAGCATCACGCGCGTATATGTCTATGGTTCGCCAGCATATCTCATCATTGGAAGGATGAACTGGTTACATTCTCCCTTTTTCAGTGTCTGGGAAAGTTTGAAGCGGAATATGTCGCTGAAATTATGAAAGCCAATGCTAGCTGTAACCTTTTCTTTTTCTCGAGCACGGCTGCCTCTGTCAGCTGTATCTTATTCTGGAACAAAGAAGTTCCCAGGAAAAAAAGTTCACTAAGAGAGGAAAAAGAGAATTTAAATCATGAGTTTCTGTTTTTCAGCCTTCGAAATCTCAGTTTGGTTGTTTTTCGGAAAATTCCATATATTTCCATATTCAACGTGCTCTTATTATAATGAACCAGCTGAAGTATATTTCAATAGCCGGGGAGGTATATTTCAATAGCCTGTGCGGCTGCCTATTTAGGAGGGTTTAGAGTTTAATGGGAATAGTGGAAAAAATCTCGTTTTGTGATTGAGGTGAGCTTTTTGATAAAGCACCATGAACGTCTACTGCCCTCTTTTGATAGCCCTTAGGCTGCCCCGTGACCGAGCTTCACCTTCTGAACCGATCTTGGATTTGGTCGGAAAATAACGAAGCGAGCGATATGGGAGTCAGAAAGGGTAGAGTAATAGTTGTTTGCGTCTGCCTGTTAGGACCGACATTACGCCTATGGAATACCCAGGTCTCGCATACTCGTTCTTCATCATTACACGTCTAACGCCTCACTGACCTTCACACATAGTTCCAGAACAGTGCGTGTTCTTGGAATCCTAGCGTCTCTGTCACTCACCTCCTGACGTTTACGCTTCTGGTACAAGCGGGGTTGTCGTTGCACTGCCCTGGCAGAAAAGACGACGACTGTTGTTATTACAACCCCGGCGATTGGCAAAGTGTGTGCCCCCCGTCCGTGGCTTTCCTGGCTCTGGCGAGTTTCTCTACTCCTGTCTCCAGTACTATCTTGCAATGTGGTCCTTGTATAACCCTCCGCCATGGTTCGAAGACTACCCGCTTCTTAATTCCTCCTGATGTTCTAAGATATGGATCTGGCTAAGGCGACCAAATTTTTTCGGTACACTGTCCAAAATAAAATCCGCAAAATGGTAAAAAGTGGAGGGGGTGCGGTGGCGGTCGCGGGGAGAGGGGCGGCTGAGACCGCTGCTATTTAAAGTGCGCGGCCGAGCCGCCGGCACCAGTTGCCTGTCACTAAGCGTCGCACCCGTCCAGCGCATTCGCGAACCACCGCTCACTGTTGCCATTCGTTCGCACACCAGTCAGTGTTGTAGATTGCTAGCCGCGCGCCGAACCACCGCGCGGATCGCTCGGCCCAGTGTATAAAGACTATCGACGGCCGCGAAGGCAGAACCGCTCGCCGCCCGCAGCCACAGCCTCGGCCGCTCGCAAGCCACTAGGTAAGTTAGAAAGTAAGCAGTGTTCCGGCTCTGGCCGCTTGATACCAGTCCGAACTGGATGATACGGTCGCCAATATTCAAAACCATCGCAAAAGTTGACTCTTTCCACAAATCGACATCGCTGCCACGAGCCGTGCTTGTGTTGGAGATTTCAATAGAGCAACCGTTGCTTGGTAGATCATTGGCGATTATGGCAATGGATATAGGAAGTTCGGCGTTCCTCTATTGTAGTGGTTTTAGGGGTTTGGGACTGGATATTCCCTCGCAACCCTTGGATATTTTTTTCCTACTGTAAATGACATATTCTATATTTCGGTGGAGGGGTGTGGGAAGAGGTGGGTCGGTGGTGGGGGGATCCGGATTCCCTGAACCCGTAGTTGCATCTTAAGATACTAAACATAATCACCAAATCTTCTTCTTTATACTCGTCGGACTCAACTCTACGTTTTCTAATCAGTAGAAGAATTGGACGGCGCTTAGAACGTTACGACAGAGAATCCTATCTCACTTTTGTGTCTATTTTAATGTAGGTACCTACTACCTACAATAAATGTCTCTGAAAACCGCTAGCGCTGTACATGTGAGGAGCTCCTGCATCTACCTCAACTGTAATTTCAAAAACCTCACTATTACCTAATATTGCGATAAAGCCGTAATGCGATGCTAGCGATATCTGCCTTGCGTTCTACTTCTGTGTATTCTTGTTTAGTAAAACTAAACAATTCCTCCTTCTAGCTCTGACTCGAGGCGTCCACGGCGCAAGAACGGAGAACAGAAACCGCCTTGGACCTCGCACCCACCGAAGGATCTTTATAATAACGTAAGTATCCTTATATTAGTACTGCACATACATATCTATTATTATGCTAACGCTATAAGCGCGAATTTTGCCGAGCGTCTTAATTGCCTAATGGGAAAGTTTGTAATATGGGTTATTCCGATTGTGTTAGTGTTTATTTTGTAGATTAATTTCACCGTACCGCGCTGCGTATATGAGGACAAAAACAGGGCGTTAAACAGAAGAACCTACCACTTTTATTACTGGAAATTTATCACATCATCATCTTTCAAAGCTATATAAAATGAACGCAATTATTTCCCAAAAAAAAAAATACATAACAGATTTTATAGAAAACCCGTGGCGCGACACCGCGTGACGTCATTCGATGCTCCTACATTTAAATACACCTTTTAGAAATTTAGTAAAAACTCCAATGGGTCTTGTACAGGTAAGTTTTTAATTAGTGACATCTTGAAGTGGGTCAAACAGTATGAACAAATAGACAACTTTTAATAAAATAAAATTGAAACAACCTTTTTTTCGTTTTTTTTTTTTGGAAAATTTTAAAAACTTGATTTATAAATAAAAGTTAGATAAGCGATGAACGCGTTGCGCTATCTAGTAATAGGTAAAATATCGCGAATAAACAATATTTGCAATATTTTACTTACCGCTAGATGGCGCAACGCAATCACCTCGTTTTATACTATTTTTAAAAATAAATTTTTTTTAATAAAAAAAAGTGCTTTTCCTAATTTTTTTTGTGCATTTCCCAATAATTTTAATAAAAGTAACCTATTGGTTTGTACTCATTCACCCACTTCAAGGATGTCACTAATTAAATAATCACCCTATATACAATATAGTATCTGGAGCCCACCTATGCCAATCGAATACGAATTGAAGCAAAACTATAGATATAGATTTTGTGAGTGGACTATTGTTACAAGAGTGGATTTTTTAAACCAAAAAGAAAATAAATTTCATTCGGGCAATTTGAAAGTCATCATACGTAGTTCAAAAATGCTAAAACTAACTTATTAGGTGTTATAAAATTGCAACTATTCATTTACAGATACTTCCACCATCCCAAATTTTTCTTTTTCGAGTATTTACGTGATACACGTCTTTTTTTTTTTGAATAGCTACATATCCTATCACCTATCAGCAGCAGCAAGGCACGGTGTAAAAATATTTTCTTTTTCTGCTTCACGATAAAAACTTATCGGCAGCCGTGACCTGATCGTATCAGTACCTATATTTTAGAATATACTCAGAATAAATCTGAAATCTATATATGCCCTAAATTTTAGATGTTTAAAATGTGAATAGGTTTACATTATACAATTTCACATTTCGTGAAAAGACATTAGGAGAAGCACGAAGTATTTCTGTTCATCATAAAGCAGACACACGAATAGTTCGAAAACAACAAAGGATACGATAGAACGTTTCGCACCAGAAGAAAACCAAATTACCTAATTGTGCATTTTTTTTATTTGTTGTGTGGGGCTTTTCTAAGGTCTGTATGAGCCTTGTAATACTGGGACCATTGCCGATCTATTTTGTTCGCCACCTACTATAGTTCTGCGCTAAACCTCGTCTCATTTAGGAACCGCAACAGGCTTTCGGCGCTAGATTGTTTTACCTCCTCAGGTTGGGGGAATGACCACCCAAGTGGATGTATCTTTTACGCATCAGCGGGCCACACTCGCACATGAGGTGCAGGGGAGTTTCCTCTGCCCCTTGGCAGAACCTACACATTTTTGTGTCTCGGAGCTTGATGTTGTACATGCGTCTGTTAAGGCCACAATGCCTGTGAGCGCCCTCACCAGTATGCGTAGATTGTTCCTATTTGGCGATAAGGCCACACGGGCCGTCCTAGGGTCGTAAGCATTTATTAGCGCTTTGGATTGATTCAACTATGGCGTGTTGTTCCAGTAGTTGACGGGTTGTTCTAAACATATTTGTTTGAGCATTAGGTTTGCAAGGCTTTTTGGTACGCCACAGGAAGGTTCAGGGCCGTATAACGATCCCTTTGATATAATATGTAAACATTCAAAACAAATAATTTATGTAAAATTCTTGCCTCAAACATATAATACTATTTATTATTTTATCGATTCGGCAACAAAATAAATTTTAAAAAAGGTCTATCAAGTGAGGGCTCCGGAAACTGTTTAATCCACTATACATACTTAACGTAGTTATGTTTATACTTGTACCTACTAATATAACCATAAAAGGTACTATAATCTTTTATTTCAAAGGAACAACAAAAACAACAGACAACCTTATCTGATGAAGCATCAAGTTGCAAATATTATCACTCTGGACGGATTATCTTTCTAAAGGTTAACCAACTCGAGAAACAGACATACACTTCCACTTCACATAATTTCTTTAATCATTCACTTACTTACAATAAAAAAGTTTGTAAAAAGCTAAATTGAGTTCAGACACCAGATGCACTTTGAAATAGATAGATAGATAGATAGATACGTTTTGTATATATGTATATGTGTGTGTATGTGTATATATATATATTTATATGTATGAGTGTATTTATATATAAATGTATCTATTTATTATAATGCCTATAGGTAATTATCCTTTTTTCCTATTATTATTACCGCTTTACTAACTAACATTAGATGTACTTTTCTTCAAATTTTCTCAATTATGTTGCTAATTTTTTAAATTATTTTAACCGCAAATTTATGAAAAACTGTACTATGTAACAAATATAACACTGGTATCACTCCGGAACAGACTGTAGTCTAGTGGAGCTGATAAAATCCATCAAAATCTGTACTTTCTTTGCTTTGCAAACAATGATTAAGTATTTGTTCTTTTCTACACTGTATTATTTATGTCAACATTGTTTTTATTTTTATTTCGGATTTAAATAAATAAAAAAATAAAAAGTAATAATATCGGTTCCCACTTTTTGTCCTGTGAAAAGTAGACTTAAGGTGGTAAATCTCCCGTGTTAAAAGATGATAAATCGACTTTAATAGCATTTTTTAATCTGTAAATATTTAGGATGAGACAACACAGTTTTCTTTATGATGCCTGCGTTGCCAAAATTATATAGTCTTCAATTGTACAGCGATAGCTGAATAGTAACAGGTATACAAATATACGACACTAATTGGATTTTAATTAGTGTATGCACACGCATTTAATGCAGCCCTTCCTACGCTTCCTCAATGTCCAATGTTGTATTTTTAGTACCCGCATAGCAATATTCATGTTAAATTTTACTTGAGCTGCAATATAAAGAGCTACAAAAAGAAATACGTTATACTTTATAAAATATATGAAGCACAAAATTCAGTGGCGGATATGGCAGCTGATGAAGAAGAAGATATTAATGACATTTTGTTAATAGACCACCTCTATGTTGGTTTAATGGAACGCCATTTAAGGCATTCAACTTTTTAGTCGTAATAGAAATACAATTGTTCTTGCCATAGGTAGCTTTTTTAATGATGATTTGTGACCAAACATTTGTATATGTATAATTATTTTTCCACACACGACTTGATCGTTTTATAAGTATGACTTTATTACTCTCTGACATTGTATCGAATATCTTAATTAAATGCCTCTGCTAGACTTAGCCACCAATACAAATACTCCATAAAAATATCTTTATAGTATAATATTAATAGAGATACGGATCCGGTCGGAAATACCATCGAAGTTTCTACTAAGAAATATATATCGAAGCATTGAGTGAGCCAAAAGGAAATATTGCAATATAATTATGCATTCATAGATTTTTAATCAATGTCAAATTGTTTTTGTACTTTATTTAATGTTTGTCATCAAAAATGTGGTTTTTATTAAGTTATCTCTGTGTAGGAAAACATTCAACTATACATAAAAATAGATGATAAGCGAAGGTTAAAGGAAAAATAAATAAAAACGAACGAAATTCCGCGGAAGTTGTAGAGGAATCTTAATTTTCCGAGTTTAAATAAGTTGAAAAATAGTCACAATTCATTTGAACTGCGGTATCATAAAGATAGTCCACAAATAATATGAAAATAAGAAAATCAATAAATTGTATGTAATACAATAAGTTAGTAGCTCTGAGTTGGTTGCTGTGAGTGGGCGAATTGTTTTGGTTTCGCTCTCAGCTGGTGTTGAATGCGTTCAAAATTAGTCATACATGGTATACATAAACGATGCGGTGAAATTAATTTTCTGGTCGGATTCGCGGCCTGTACACATCATGGGTGTCCAACCTTTCGAATAAACACATTTAGTTTTGTATCCTTTTTTTTAGAATAAATAACAAATAGAAGCAAAAATATATAAAACGAGACCATATCGCATATTATGTATTCATTGGCCTCCAACTGCAAATTAATTGGATATGAAGAGGAAAATCCGAATCGCGATAACTGTTCTTGTTTTGTCACATTTCTGAATTGAATAAACATAGCTTTCCCAAACCGATCGACCGTGGAATTTATAAGATTGGCTAGAAGGAAAACACGATAGTTACAAATTAAACGATAGCTAGAATATTCCGACACTATGCAAATGCACATCTAAGGGGAAATTATCAGCCTCGCTCAAATATTAGTATTTAAAATGTTTACGGAGATATACTTTTTCTTTGTGACTGTGGTTAGTGTCAATTTGTATGAGTTGTCATTGTTTATTACTTATTATATTTACACTACTGAATTTCATACTAAGGAATCGTTTAATATTGTGGTGTTCATACTGTAATATTTTTTGAGGAACTATTTAATCATTTACATACATTATAACTTCAGTGATAATGCAAGATGAGATAAACGATTGACTAATCAGCATCCCTAGATACGGGTCTCTGACCTAGTTAGGAATGCGGATAAACATTTTCACCATAGGATGTGCTCAATCTCTCCCAACTCAACCATATTATGTTAATGGTGTGTATATGACATATATAAAGTTATTGTAAATTAATAAATAAATAAATAAATAAATATCAGCATCCTATCTTTTAAAAAAATTTCAATTGAATGCAGAAGCTTATGAACTTACTCCTCGATAATAATATGGCATTGTGAAGTGATTGGGCAACACAAAAACACTCGATCATAACGACGTCCCTACGTGTCGATTGCATCACAGTAACATCTGCACAATATGTAAGTGCGTTCCGAAGGTAAAATAACGTTTAGCCGAGCGTTATTCATAAACGTAACTGGTTTAAGTAACCGTTCAAAATTTTCAATCTTGACCTACAGTCAGTCGATTGGTGAAATATTGTTAGCTTACTCGTGAGTACCTTTTTCGACCTTTTATAGCCGTCGCGTACGGCGATTGGTAAAGGGAGCACCTTTGAGTAAGCATTCAATACTCACTTAAATAGTCGTAATTATAAAACTTCCAAACCATCTAGTCGTTACAAATAATAACTTATTTTATTAACCATGTGATACTTCTGCCAAGGTACAAATGCTTCTTGTTGTTAGTTGTTGGTTGTAGGAGTTGATTGAAACGTCACCTGCTCAGCCATATATTTTAGCTGAAGATCCTGCAACCAGCGCAGGCCGGATAACATAAGCAAGATCCATGATGGCTGGTTCCCACATATCTCAGTCATATCTATCACAGTCATTTCCTGACGTCCTCTCTCTCTCTCTCTCTTTCTCCGTCCTGCGGCGTGATTCCATCCCGAAATTAAAAATTGAGGCATTTTCTGAGTAATATTTCAACTTCGTGAGATGGTTCCATTCTGATTAATAACGTCCTATTGACTATCTTCCTGGTTTCTATTTCAGCCTAGAATTGGAATGTTGTAGGAATAGATGGAAGTCAATTAGGTGAGTGAAGTGTATTAGAAAAAAACTGATTTGTCTAACAGTTTGATACTGATTTGATTACCACTTTGTTGACCTGTTTACCTCTTTAACTGATCGGTCAATAAAATATCACAGCTATAGCGTGTACACGTCAACGGTTTTTTTGATAATGTCGTATGCTTTTAGTGGTATAACCAAAACGCATTTGCTACGTATGATCAGGTTTGAATATCCTAGTCGTAACAAATCGTTTGTTTGTGTGCCAAGATTGAATAGCAAAAATACTAATGACTGAAAATGAAGATGAAGGATGAAACCTCAATCTGAATTTTATTTTTATTACGAGTTTTGAAAAAACGACGGTAGAATCCGCGTCAATTCGAATTGTCAAAAGCTGATGAACGAGACGAATCGTACGTACGGCGGTTACACTATAAACTACATATATAATAGGCTACATGCTTTGAAGCATATTGCATACTAATGCAACAAATTTAATGAATTTCAAAAGAATTATAAAACGCTAAATAAATCTGGTCAAGTGCGAGTTTGAATCGCGTGTCGATGCTTTTTTATTAAAATGTTCCTGTTATTAGCTATGCATACATATATTTGAAAAAAAAGGCTCCAAAAAGGTTCAAGTTAGACGGTTTAACAATACCTCGGTATACGGAGCTTGTGGGACAGATGATATTTTCTCTCGTTCATCACCTTTGGGCCATCTGAATTGCTGCATACTCGTTGACAAAACTAAAATCAATTTGGTATTTACAATGAACGCAGCCTCGCAGGAGATAAGAGGCTAGAATCGCAAACCTTGTTATCACGCGTATTATGATTTATTGGCCTGGGATTTCTATTATCCCGATTCTAAATGGGATCGCGCATTTAAATTCTACCAGTATTAAAGAAAAAAATCGAAAATGTTTTAAAAAAGGTTCAAGTCAGACGGTTCCACTATCTTTTCTCTCGCTTATCAGCTTTGGGCCATCTGAATTGCCGCGGACTCTTTGACAAAACTAAAATTAATTTGGCATTTACGATAAAACTAATCAGGTTAGTGATTGCGGCGATTCAAGAGGGAGAATCGCGAGCATTCTCATCACGCGTATCAAGATTTATTGGCCTGAGATTTCTAGTACCCCGATCCTAAATGGGATCGCACATTTAAATTCCACCGCGAGCACTGCGATTAACCAATCCATCACCTTGTCCATTAGGCCTTTAAAGTAACTCCTCTTGTACCTGCGAGTACTGTCTCGAATTCACTCGCACTCCAAGCGAAAATGTAGCGTCGCACAGTGTTACTCTAACTAAAATTACAAAAGCGAATTGAAAATACCAAAAGTTATTTTAATAGATTCCTACCACTCTAAATAAATTATATATGTTGATCGATCACAATGAAATGTTGAGCAAATATTTACAAAATAACTTTCGCCATTCAGTATGTTAAAAGGTTATATTTTTTAGTATTTTAGGCAGAATTGCACAAATAATACTTCACTTGGCGATAATAAAACATGAAAAGTCCGGAGCGGCCTTAATAGTAGTTACTGTTGACTCGAATTTACTGAAAATAATTTATCGCACATCATACATACCACAATTTATTCCAAATTTCGTAATGAATTTTAAATTACAATTATTAAAAACAAAACGATAATAGACATGTAATAAAAACCTAATGCCAGAGGAGAAAATAACTTACTTTCAATAATAAATTCCTTGTTTTTAAATTTGATTACTAAACACTTAATTCTAATAAAATATGTTATTATATAAGTAAACCAGTAAATAGTATAACGATTTACATCGGAGAAATTTAGGATAAGAATTTTAATTACTACAATTAATAAAATAATGTTTGATTAATATCATGCGGTCATTGAACGTGTCAATTATTGGTGTTTAGTCAACATACGCTAGGATTGTATAGTTTTATTTGTGCAATAAAATATAGAAAGTCAATATACGACACCCTATATTTAAATTGAATAATAGCAACAGGCAATTTACTATACTTAAATCGGGGAATTGAAGAATTTAATTGAATTTTCTATTCAACCGTTTTTTATTGAGTAAATTTTGTGATTTTTTAATAAAATAAAACTGTAATAACCCAAAATTATATAATTTGTATCTAAATAATGTATGATAAATATATATCAAATAACCTCTGCTACAATATACATTTAAGAAATTTGACAAATTGATAAGAATGGACTGGGTTATTAAGTTTGATATCACAAATACACACCGAGCTCGCTAAGCTTTGAGATCCTGTATATCAAGATTTAATAGATTTGTAAACAAAGTAAACAAAAAAAAATTATCGCACATTAACAGGCAAAAAGCACTTCTAATAAGGGTGATATTAGCTCATTCAAAAACAATTCTGTAAGTAGCCAAAGGCCCAAGGTACAATGGAAACCAAACTACTAATATATCTTCTGAAAAGTTCAAAGTTCAAAGTTCAAAGTTTATTTATTCCAAAAAACCCGGTAAGGGTATAGAACTTACAATTAATAAATACATTTTTTATAATATTCATATTTTAAACATATCATATATCTGGCAAAAATAAAATTAAATCACGTTAGAAATCTGAAAGTCAATAAACTATACAAAATCAACCATTACATTGTCTAAATATTAAAAAGATCATTTAGAAATATCAAAAATAGAAATACCAAATCCAAAAATAAAAAAAAATAAAAAAGTATAAATCTTTAAATAAAAAAAACAATAATAATAATAATAATCAAGGTGTCCAATTTGGAAAGCATCAAATAATAATCAGAGTAAAAATATAAAAATAAAAGCAATAATTCCTAAATCATGTTACATAATCAAGTAAATTGTCTATAAAATGAAGTGTTCAGAATAGGATTAAAATGGAAGTTAAAAAAAATAAAAAATAAATAAAATAAACGAGTAGTCAATCAATTGTGAATATAAAATTTTAAAAGTCCGTGCCATATAAACATTTTTGCAGTAAAAATTCCTTGGTAAGTTTTTTGAATAGTGTATATGTTTGTATATTTTTTAATTCATCTGGTAACCTGTTATAAAATGTTATGCTTCTGTATTGAGTTGTCCTTTGAAATTGTGATGTTGCAGGTATAGAATTATGAGTATACATCGATTTGTGCCTTGTATTGTGGGAATGTATGTGGGCATCAGTTTGGTGCTTTCCTTCATTTTTATAGAATTCGCACAGGCTTTCGTGAATAAGTATGGTATAAACGGTGGGGATCCTTAGTTCACTAAATAGTGGTTTACAAGATTCTCTTCTATTTAATCCGCGTATTGCTCTCACGGCCCTTTTTTGTAAAATGAATACCTCTTTAATATCAGTGGCATTTGCCTACAATAAAATCCCATATGTCAAGTGGGATTCAACCAGAGAATAGTATGCACTAACAATTTCCTTTTCGTCCAATATTTTTCTTAATCTGGATACCGCATAGCAAGCTGAACATAATTTTGACTTAAGCTGGTCTATATGGGTTTTCCATGACATATTTTCATCGATGTAAATTCCTAGAAATTTAGTCGACTTGGCAATCTCGATAGAATAATTTAACGCTAACTGTTTTTCTTTTTTATTTGAGAAGTTTATCAGCACTGTTTTGCTTAATTTTAGCGACATCTGGTTCGCTCTAAACCAATCATTGACTTCAAAAAGTGTTTTGTTTATTAATTCCTCCATTTTTGTTCTACAATCACTTTCAAAAATACACGTGGTGTCATCTGCAAATTGGACAGTTTTGGCACAAGTTATGTTAGTTGCTAAATCGTTACAATATAGGTTGAAGAGGAGAGGTCCTAATATTGAGCCCTGGGGTACACCGATGTTTACTATTTCACATCTCGATTGCTCAGCCTTTTCCTCTATTCCATCAATTCCGCGAAAAGAAAGGTCCATTGAAGAAATCCGTTTAAACTGCTTTTCAACATATCGATGTGACATATATGTAATTTAATAATTCAAAATCTGAAATTATTATACTCTCATTTTATTTAGTTTTTATCGATATTTCTCTGCATATATCTCATAAGATGTAGAAGATAATAAAATAAAATAATCAGTCACATGAAACGTTAGATCTGTATCTAAATATTCGTATAACATTTCACCTAAAACATTTCTAATTATACCTTTTGTTTTGATCATGCGATGTGATGTTTAGTGTGGTGCCCATCTTAATTCTGATTCAGGAATTTGAAATAATCGTTTTTTTTTCCTTTGCATATATTTGAAGTTTAAACCTTTAAAAATATATCCTCAAGAGGGTTATTCAAAATTCAAATTATTTTCGGAGTTACAACGACTTTTGTGACTTGGCAAATAAACCGATCGTGCCGAAACGAACTGATCAATAGACCCCCGTACTATAATGTAATCGCCGACTTGATTATGAAGCTAGAGCACCTCGCTTAGCTGTAAGAACTTTAGAAAATGTTAATTTCAAAGTAAAACCAAATGTGACAATTAAGTATCATTGTCTGAGTACGCTGCCGAAACTTTGTCTCAAACTTTAAACGCCTTTTTCTCGAAACTACTTTTTTCGACCTAATCGACATGATATCTCAAGTTCTACTAATACGATTTATTTGAAATTTAGTGGAAATCATTTATGCTTACCCCTTGTATTCGGGAGCATAGATTTAAAAAAAATGTAATAAAAAAATAAAGAATAAAAAAAAGTGGCAAAATCGCGGTTGTTTTACATTACAAATAAGTTAAAAAATCGAAATTACCGTGTGAATTTTGTAGGGCCCGACGTTTCGGTGACGTTGCAGCCTCCGTTGTCTAGGGTATACTGCCTTGACAACGGCGGCCACAACGTCGCCGAAACGTAGGGTGCTACAAAATTCACGCGGTAAATTCGTTTAAGATCTTATTTATATATTTTTAAAGTCGTCGACATTTTGCGGAAAAAAAGAATACCTTTCCTACCAAGATCCGGGTCATAGACACGTCCTTACTGATCAAGATTTTTTTGTTTCATAACACTACAAGAGTTGGAAACATGTCTACCAGGATGCACTTTTTTTAGCTTCCACTTCACTAGCTTTCCACTCTTTGATTTTTTTTGTATACTTGAAACGTCAATGAACATTTTGTAAAAAAAAAATGGATTGTAAAAATAATGTTTTTTATCCTACCCCCTTAATACCCCCCCCCCCCCCCCCCCCCCGAATACACCCTTAATACGACTATTTTAAAAAATATGAGAATCTCGGCTGCATTGGTGCGTCCAGCTAAATTAGTTGGAGGGAGCATTGTGCACCGGCGCGATCGCGGCGCCAAGTGAATTATTTCACAATCTGCTCGAGCCTTCGTGGAAAGGTGCTCTGCTCGCCGAGCTGCTTCTATCGTTGACATGGCGATACGTGAACTTAATTTTATCACGAGTTTATAAATAGACATCCTGTTTTACAGTTATGGACATGATCTGGTTATGGAACGGGTTTCCAACTCAGTACGCAGTGAGATGCTGCATCCACTCAAGAGTGATGTGCGGGAGATTCTCATTACGCATACACAACTTTCGTTACACTAATTGTATGCAAATAACGATAGGGTCGCACAAGCGAATAAGATCAAAAAGTCGCTTTCTTTTCATAAATTATGCAAAAACTTAACAGAATCGATAAACATTTCAAACTCATGTTAAAAAATAACATAACTTTTATGATCGCACTGAGATAGTGTATCGTTAACTCTATCGCTTAACAAGGATATTTTAAGAATCATAGTAATTTGGTTAATCACTGTCTCGCCTGAAAGTCTTATTTTTCTCAATACTATTGCACTACAATAGTTTTGTATTTCTATTGGTAAACTAGGTATAATTACAAATCATAATAATTTCGTTAAACATTTTCTCACCTGAAAGTCTCTCTATATTTCAACATATATGATATTTGTAAGCTACATATCGATTAATAAATATTCAGTTTTTCTGATGACACAGTGGTACAATATTCAGGGGCTCTTGGTGTCATCTCTAGGAGTTAGTGAAAAACAACCTTGGTACTATAAAGAGAAGGCTTGCAATTTGCGTCTATAAGTATAAACAGGCCACCAAACAGGTCTCTAGAGAATGTTGAAGTTATCGAAATATCTAGGAGTTTATAGAGATTAACGCCTTTGACATACTAATCAGATCTCCTGCCGAAACGGTTGCGATCGCGAATCCTCGTGTATAAGGCACTATGTGTATGGTTGTATAAGCCCACCCTGAATTGAACCAAAACGCATTATCAAAGATTCTTCTAATGTACTCGAGTTTGTTATGGTGGGGGAAACATTGGATGCGGCAATTAAGTAAGGACTAGAATTCCGTCATCAAGGTAATATCAAGGAAGCCATGATTTCATTTCAAGGAAGCTGATCTGCTATTCACCGATTCAAAAAGATTGAAGTTCAATCAGCTCAATCAATCAATCAGTTCAAGCTAACATCGGCGTCCATCCAATAGAAGTGTAGAGCAAGGCAATTTACCCCTGCTCATTAGAAAATTGCTTTTGCACGAAGAAATGTCATATAACTTAGGACAAAGGCACTCCATCCGATCCTCAGGGTCGTGTCCAAAAAAGAAACGCTACCCTCAAAAAATTTTTAGAGTGGTTTTTAAAATCAAGTAAGTGATTTTGCCATGGTTTACTGATGACATTGGTTTTTTATTTAATTGGAATTTAATAAATCAAACCCTCGTAATAAAATAATTTATTGTTGCCAATACACATATATACTTTTTGGTATTTATATCCTAGGTTTAAAATATTTAGGTCACCTTCAGAACAAAAGTATACTTAGTAAGGGTGGCCTACAATAAAGATATATCGTATAATATTGTTTTTTTTAAATAATAAAAAACAAAACAAAAAATATTTTAAAATCTATGCCCCAATGCAAAATATATGGACGAGTGTTAAACCGCAAAATTGCAGCAATAAACTAGCCGCTTTTTTATCCTCAATACTCGCGTTTTTATCAACGCAGCAATTTAAATAATTGCATTACTTTCGTTGTGAGTTATTTTCAATGTTATCCTCGCGTTTTCCGGTTAGTTTGGGAGCCATGCGACGCGACGTATGATCGCTATAGTTTCAGCTGTCAATGTCAAATAATGTAGGCTAACTATGCGCATGTGTCATTATAACCCCGATACGTCCTTTCATGCAAAATTAAGTCAACTTCTATTACTCACATATGCTTAACCCGTAGTATTCCCATTTTTTCTAGATTATCTCTTTTATACTCTGCCTGAACTCTATTCGTTATGATTCTGATCCTCGTTCCCTTAATTTTAAAAATCCTCAATGGTATATACGGGGTGTTATTACTGCACTGGTTTTTTCTGTGGGTGAATTGGTACAACGTAATAAGCAACTTCTGATTAAAGAATTGAAAAAAAACAAAAATAAATAAAAAAAAATAGGGAAAAAAATATTTTTTTTTTTTTTTTTAGTTTGAAATTTTGAAGAAATTGATCTTAAATAAAGGTTTGAAAAGCGTTTGCGCCCGCTGCGCCATCTAGCGGTAGGTAATAAGTCGTTAGTAAACAATATCAGCGACATTTCTAGATAGCGCATCGTGATCATAGCTTTTCATGCTATTTAAAATAAAATAAAAAAAATACGTGTGGCACTCGGGGACTGCCGCGGTAAAGCTATTGCATAGCATTTTTAACAACTTATGCAATTATATTTATTTATTTATTTTATTTTTTCTGATATCAGATAACTGCGCTCTATCGGGAAACGTTGAAATTATTCCGAATCATTTGCGGCTGCTGTAGCAAATGATTCGGAATAATTGAAACGTCTTCCGATAGAGCGCCGCGCACGAACTTTTTATTCGATAAAGCAAAAAAAACGGATTATTCGAAAAAAACGTAGATAGATAAATAAATTATCTTAAAAATGGTGCAGGTTTCATAATAATACGCCAGATAGTATTTGCGTAGTAGTCGTTTTTGTGTTCGGTTAGACCTAATTTCACAAATAAATTACACTATGTAATATAAACAAAATCTAAAATATTCAAAGCTAAGAATATTAGGAAAATGTTCTTGTGCATATATTTTTTTCGAATCGTAAGCAGTACTCGTTTAGACGTAATTATTAGTTTAAAATCATTAATTTTCGGTAAGAAATTTCTTCATTCGGTCGTCGCGCTGGCCTAGGCCCGCGATAATAGCTATGCAATAGCTTAAAAACAGATTTTCAAAAAAAAAAAAACATTTTTTAAACTTATTTATAAAAAGTTGCTTACTTTGTTGTACTGATTCACCCACAAAAAAAAAACCCATGCAGTAATAACACCCCGTATGTATTGTAATAATAATAACTTTCTGAAAGCAGAATAGTAGATTGCTATTAGTTTGGGCGGTGTCGACTACAACGGGCGAACTCGTCACCCCAGGCTGATAAGACGATATGTGATCGTTCTTTCAGCCATGGGATGAGCGTAGAAGATTTGGGTAACCCAGTGAGGCCATCTCGCCTCCTGGCTACCGGTTTTGGCAGGATATCTCCGTCTGTAATTGACCTTCAGGACACCTCCTTCCTCCCGACTGGTTACGGGACCGAAGTCGCTTACGCGGCCTCTACCTGCCGTAATTCAGCGGTGATTAAGTTTGAATCTTTCGCGGAGCAATGGCATCTTTTTCCCGGGTCTAAATTTATAATCAGGTAGACATTTGGTTAGGTCAACATCCACCCCGCTGCTTAGGATACAGTATATTTCCATAGTCTCCAGACTACTTCGGCAATTAGTCAGAGAACACAACCGATTGGCGTCGCCGAACGGTGCACAAACCGCCCAGTAGCGATGGGAGGTAATCCCACCAGGAGAAACCGATCCACCAGCGTATACAAGAAAAATAAATGGTTCTAGAATGGTACCTTGCGGTGCACCTTTGGCAATTTTCTGGGCATTTCTAAAGCTATTTTGGACTAGAGTGGCTTGCGTCCGACCTTGTAAGTAAGATTCTATTAGGCTTGGATCTTTATCTCTAATAGCTTGAATCTTTATCTCTAATAAGCTTTCGAGCTTCTCAAAAAGATAAGGTGATCGAAGCAGTTGAAGGCCTTGGTCAGGTCACAAAATATGCCACAAGTTTATTCATCTTATCGAGGCTCGATAAGATGAAGTTTGCAAGTTTGTAAGTTTGCAACAAGAAGTTTTGCAATGGCATATACGATGGATAGTGACTTGCCGAGCCCAAATTGCTTCAGCGTAAGGATTTTATGTTCGACAAAGTCTCTGAAGAAATAATTTTTCAAAGATCTTGCTAAAATATAGCATATATAGTTATTAGGATCATCTCAAAGTCCATTTTTATGGATAGGAATCACTTTTGCCATCTTCATTTTAGTTATAAAAACTCAAGGGCCAATATATGTATATAATAAAGAAGCCAAATGATCGTCCACCAGTATAACACAGCTTTTGATTATTCTTGTCCATATAGACCAGAGGTCGGTGGATACAACAGAGTGTCATCAACTTATCGTAGATTGGCAAGTTCCACCAATGGCGAAACCTGCCTTTTATTCCTCCGGAGACTTCTTAAATATGGAAAACGATTGGCGATAGTCTGTAACCTTGTCGCACTCCTTTTTTTCGTCTACTATTTAACATATACTTAAACAGGTGCACAAACATGAATAGAATATTGGTTGGAAGAATCATATAAGGAGCACCATAATAACAATACAGAGAATGTAGGTTAGTTAAATATATAAGTAGGCATACGCAATTAGCGACAACAATAACAAAAAAAGACAATCATTTCTCAAACTACCTCACGGCATCTTTCTACCGAATTACAGGATTAAAAACCCTGTCTGAAAACGAGTTGCCGGCGATCGTTTTTTCCTCGTCTCGCTTTTTTAACCGCTGTTTTCCTGTTTGCTAAATAAGGTTTTACCGGTGATAAGTTTTTTGCGAGTCCTTGGGCGGAAAATTAAACAGGTGCTTTCTGTATTTTTTTTTTTCATTGCTGTCTGAAACTAGTTGTTTATTGCGATTAGCCATCGGTTGCAAAATTTCACCCTCACCTTAAATCGGCTAGACCACGTGGAATAGATAAAAAGCTAAACAAACATACAAACAAATCAAGGGACTCCTTTTTGAAAACGAGACTAAGTCAAAAAAAACTGAAATAATAATAATCGTCGCTTTGGTGAAGTAGATGTAGCTATATGGAAACTATTTCACTTATAAACATAAAATGACTGTAAAAATCAAATTGAGTACAAATTCTTGCTGCGCAAGTCGGACAAAATGAGTAAGTCGATAATCAATCAGCGGTCGAGTTTCGGCGGCTATGCTTGCCCCGTAAACGTCAAAATGTCAGGCGTTCTTGTTGTTTCTGCGAGGCGTATCAATATTATATAGCATAGCTCAGTATAAACGAGGAGACTGCTTGTAAATGGAGTAAATTCGAATGGTGCGAGGAGGGCGACCGTAATGTTGATTCGGCTTATGTTTAATTTGAATTGTTTGTACTGTCAACTTAGATGTTCAATCAAAGTAATAGTTTATAGTATAAAAAATGTAACATTGCCAATTGTATATTGTTTTTCTAAGGCACTTAATATTTCTGTGCAGTAAAATAAAAAATAAGAGATCATTTAAAAACGAAGTCAGTTTAATGTTTGCAATCAAAATGGGTAATTTATTTTTTAGTAGTATTAAAATCTATTTAAATGCAGATCAAATTACATCCATCGTTCGGTAAACTTTTTTATTTAGAAAGGAAACCCTTCAAGTAGATCTATGATTGCTGATTTGTACCTACTTAACCTAACAGTTTAGAATTTTATGATTACTTATTCTTTATGGTTTAATTTGAGACGGTCATTTTTACGACTTGCTAATTCACCACATTTGCATCTTCAAACGGATATTAAATCTGGAATATACAATACATTGGTTTTATCATTTTTTTGCGGTTTACATAATGCTAGTAATTTTAATATTTAAGATTTATTTTCCGATTGTTATGGCTTATAAACTAGCCCATATTTTTTATTAACATTGTGGTTTCATTTGCGGTATAAAACTATACTATTATTCAAAGTTCCGAAAATGCCTCATAGTGGACGAGATTAACAGTTGTTATCCATTTTCAGTGCTACCATTAAATGTAAACATAATCGACCATTACATTTAAAATTAAATACTTAACAAATATGTAAAATGTCACTATCCTTTTTCTTGATACATTTGATTAACAAAGAAATTAGCAACTCTATAATGAAACATTATAATTGGCCACACACTTCGATCCGTTTTCGTGATGGTGAAATTTTCGGTTAATCTTACCTCGTACCACGGATCGAGTAACGAGAATAAGAAGTCGACAGTGGAGTGGAAAAATTCTACTCTGCGTGACAGTGGAATTCTTCCGCGTGAAATATTAAACAGCCTCATAAACGTGTTGGTTTCTTATTTGCCACATTACATCTTGCAACATATATAATGTTAGCTCTCAAGAAGAGCGATGCGGCGCCCAGCGCGGTCGCCATCTTTTGTAAGATAGAAAATAATATTAAATTATATAAGAAAAATCCACTCATTGCAATGCAGGTATTGAAATTACCAATATTCTCAATATCCCGGTGGTAATAGGTAGAACATTTTATTATAAATCATTTTATAGGTATTTGTGAGTTCAGTTTCGCATCTATCCCTACATTCAAAATATCAATGAAATTGAATGAATACGAGCATTATCTGAAAATTTATCAGCAGTTGACTTAGGAACATTGATTGAAAAATTGCTTTTTTGATAAATTCAAATATCTTTTGAGATATATTTTATAGGTCATATACTTTAAAATGGTGATGGTCAAGAAAGTTTTAAATAGCCTACTATTTTATATCTGGTTTCTTCTTTTCAAGCTAAACCTATTTATCCAAGTAAATTAACCTACATATTATAATATGTATTACTATTTTACATATATATTTAATACTATAGAAAGACCTGATATCCTATAGTTATTGTTTTTTTTTAAATTCATTTTTTTCATTTAGAAGAAAAATCCCGACAAGAAAAAATCAGCAATGATTTTTGTGGTTTTTGTGACTCATTTTTTTTGCTATCAATTATGACATTATATTTAGACGGTCAAAAGGTAAAACTCACTAAGGGGTATATTCATCATCTTCATCAGAATCATCTTAATCGTTAGATTCTGGCATTTTGTTTACTATGTCAAAAGAATGGGGTAGACTTCAGACATAAGCCAATGTAAGCCAGTCTATTTTCAGTTATTAACTATTTTGATTGAGAAGAAGAACGTCATTCTCAGGCGTTATAAAAGCGGCGCTCTACCCACAGAACCTTATTTCTAGTTTTAAAATCTACCCATTTTTTTCTGATAATGATGTATCTATAGATAATAGAGTACCAGAGCCTAACGGATATGAATCTGATGAATATGATACCAGTGTAATATGTATTGCTTTTTCATTTGTTTTATTATAATTTTATCGCTTAAAAATATCATTCATAAAATCATTCCTAAGAGTAATAATTCATATTAATAAATAGCATATACATATATTGAATTAATTACCATTTATTAAAGCATCGCTTATTAGGTAAAAATCATTAACTGGTAATTTATTTATTACGGCAACAGTATAAGTTTTTGATATTTAAAATCGCTTTCTTGTGAATACACCCAAAGTATGTATTTTATTAATTTTTATTTCCTTGACCTTAATTTCTATAAATTTCGTTTCTTTGACCACAGAGATATGTACGTATTATAAAATAATACCCTAAAATTATATTTTTTTTAATAAGACTAATAGGTCACTGGAGTTTTACCATTTAACCGACGATATGCTTGAGTTAGAAGCAAAAATCCTAGTTTGTACAAAACCGCTAATTTTGCCCATACTCCTGTAAGCTAATTGAACTACACAGAAAGTCGTTACATGGCGGGCAGATAGAAGAGCTTCTCAAATGATATTAATTCTATAAATTTTGAGGTATAATGTACTTACGTTTGTAATACCAAATAAATTAATATAACAAAAACATTTGTTAAATTCTCTTTTTTTGACACTGAAATTATACCTCTATAAGTGTAGATAAATATCGCACCATTTATTTGACTATTTGCTTGTCTTAAAATGTTTGAGTATTGGCTTAAAAAAATGCGTCAAAAATACGTAATTGCATAAACGTCTCCCAGTTAGCTTGTAAGTGTCACTTAAAGCCATCTTTAGAGTATACGTCATCGCTTTAGGTGGCGATTTCAAGTACATAAGATTATTTACTTTACAAAGAGCTAAAATATCTATTCAAACACAAGTATCGCAATTTACATTTTAAATAAATAAAACCTGGTTCTTTGTGAGATGCTTCAGAACGAGGAACTTGTATAGTTTTATTAGTGCAATATCAAGTTCCGGTTATGGCTATAGTAATTTATTTAACCTTAGATAACATGTGGACATAAATAGAGGATGTGAACTTGCCACGACAAATATATTTGTTGCTCGTACTATGTCTACATGCCTGGGTTCACCTTGCCAACTATTCGATTATCTTACCAGTTAGACGATGAATTTAGATTACTTTAATTTATTTTATGCTTAAACCTTCGAAATTTCCAAACAAGCTCGCTTATCGCTTTAAAATGTAATTTACTATTACATACATTTTGATATAGGAGTATTTCAAATCTTACAGCGTGTCATATTTTTTTCTTCCCTTAGTAGGTTTTGATTGCAGTAATCTAATTCCATTCTATTTTTTATTTCAATAATTTTAGTGATACCTGAACATAGAATAAAATAATCAATAGTATTTTAAAATAAAACCATGAAGTTTATCTAAAAAAAAATATATATCGTTTCGTAATAATAAATGATTAGTAAGTACCCAATCAAGATTGATTCAATTAAGATTACTTGATGAACGATTTAAAATTGCAAATTTATAACTAGCGCTGAAAAGAAAACATATAAGGCGACATGATACCTGGAAACAATCATATCTGAAGAATTTTAGTTTTATGAGTTTTTTGAGAAATATAAGCATTAATTAAAAAAAGTTTCTAAGTGAATCCCGAGATAAGAAACCAATTTAAAATTTGGACTCAAAAAATTTGCTCATCGTCTTGGACATTAAGGCTTTAAACTGACTTCGAAAACTTTCAGGCGCGTTTACTCCTACAATGTAAGCGGTGAGTGTGTTTCATTATAATTTCATAATATTGACTGGTTAATTCTCTAGGGCAGCACTTCGCCACATTTTTTTATTCAGGCCCTAAATTAATTACAATTAATTGAAACGTGAGAGCGCTCTGAGAGTTAAGTTAAATATGCTTTTCCATTAACACCCTTATATCACCACTGCGTAAAGATAGTAATTCTGTGCTAGCGCTGCGATAGAGCATTTAGTATGCGCCTTTTAGCCGGCGCGAGAGGACGTAGAATCACTGCTTGACGCTTCAACGACTCTGGATTTTTATTGGTCAAACCCTACAAAATTGACTCCGCCTATTTTTTCGCGTGTACGCCCATTTCGGATGTTTTCCTGAGGTCTCATGTCGCCTTAATTATTGTTTATTTAGCCAGGATGTACATTGTACATAAGCATTTGATTAATAAATGCTATTGTTATTTCCAAAATATAGTCAACGCTATTGCATGACTTCGTATCCACCGCATTAATAGAGACACATGAAATCATTATCCATGGTAATAGTCGTGGGAAATTTCCTCATGCTCACAATGGACGTCCATTGCAGAATATTTAATTTTTTTGCAAAATAATAGATTAGCTGGGCGCGCTATTCCAATGTGCAGGTTATAATTTCAGGTAATTTTAATTTACGCAGACGTGTATTTTAATTTCAGTGGCTCTGAAGCAGACCCCTTTAAATATAATGAAACGTAATCGCTTATTTATTTATCTGGTGGGTTATCCATCAAACCGAACCTTCACGATGCCAGGGAGACGATGTAATAATACTCACATGCAAAGAAAAGGCACGAATATAATTACGCATGAATTATCTATGGGAACTTGTTTGGAGAATATATTTTAAATATTATTTGTCACAACACATGATAATTAGTGGCACGAAATAACCTGATCAAGATGGCATGGTGGCGCCAGGTACGATACAAGTTAATTTAGAATTAGTTTACATCCATTTGTGTTTTATATTTACGACTTCTGGTCGTCGGAAGAACTTAGCTATTACTGAGAATTGCGCTGCAAAATATCAATTTATTCGGAATGTTGTGCTTGGGATTTTTTCCTTCATAAGCTCCATAATACTTTGTCTGAATAATGATTGGATGATTGGTGTAAGGTTGGGGAAATAGATTTCATTAAATGGGACTACAGTGCGTTTACCGTTTTTATTATGAAAAACTATTGACTAGAGCCACAATTTTCATTATTTATAAAAATTGAAACAGAGAAACAGATTTTTTTATTACCTGTTGAATGAGAAGTGAATTGGTTGATTACGTCCCTTCTACGTTTTAATGAAAGTCTTGGATGCACAGCCCTCCGTCCAGATATAACTCTTTACTCCCTATCATGGAAGATGGCCCTTATTGTAGAATTAACTATTCCATGGAAATCAAATATCCCAAAAGACCACGAATACAAATTAAATAAATACCATGTTCTTGCAAATGCCGTCACCTGCTTCACTGTTCACTTGCTCCACTGTTCACTCGTAGTCTGTAAAATCAACCACACAATAATCAACTCCTTCATAGAAAAACACCTAAAACTTATTTCCGCTTCTCAAATTTGGTTTGAAGGTGGAGTCAGATCACTCGTTTAGCCTATAGTCAAAAAAATAAGTTACAATACTCTAACGAAAGATGTGAAACTCAATAGACTCATCTCTGCAGACTCAGAATTCTTTCTTACTTCAGGGTCTCTGTGGACCGAATATTATAATGAAGAGCAGTATTGTGTATTCTTCTAAACTGATCTTTTCCTGGGATAACAAATACAAACTATGCTTTACAGAGAAACACTAAAATACAATATTGCACCTTACAGGGATATTTAAAATGATGTTATTTTCTACCTACACCAAAAAGAGTTCAAAAATATTTTATGAAGATATCCATCAGTATTGTTAAAGAGGGAGATTTAGGGACTTATATCTAAGTGATTTAAATTCAAAACATCATTTTGTACACAAGCATGTATGTATGCATGTATTTATCTTTATATGGTTCCAAATTGTTTTTAAATCATTATCACTTTTTTTTAAAGGCATGTACGTAGCATATTACCGTTCATATTTTAATGCTTCTTTATCTTGAAGAAGTTAGCTTGAGCAATTTCAATTTAGCCCGAACATTTAAGTCGAAAAAAAGTGTGAAAGTTAAAGGAGAATTCCTTTCTTTGAGCCCACCCTCCAATAACGGTAGGCCATTTATTTATCATATAAAAGATATGTTTATGTATATGTTATAAATACTTTTATGACAGCTCTTCTTAATTCATTGTGGGTAAAAAGTTATAAGCGGCGATAGATATCGATAGTGGTTGTTATTACTTAGTGAGTCGCTTGAGAGATGCGAGGCCATCAGTTTTTTGGCTTTCGTTTTGTGCTGTATCACTTTTTTTTTGCTGTATGTTTTTTTGTTGTTGTGTGCAATAAAGAATAAGTAGTAATAATAGAAATAATGAGATAATAATTATATCTGTTAACAGACATTTATCATCAAAGAAATAAGAATTAAAATATATACAACTCAAAAACCACTAAGACATTCGAGGTGAGATTTAGTTTTTAAGTATAACTAAAATGTGCCTAAATTTATATGCCACTCTTAAGCTTATTGTTTGGTGGACCCAGGGCTCATACAAATAATAGTATTCTTCCTTGCTGTGCTGTAATATTGGTCATTAGTGAGGAATGTGTTATTTTTCTGCGATGTGATATTTTGGTGAATATAATCTGTATTTCCCAGCACTATGGGATGGAGAACGCAAAGACTATGCTCCTTAAATTCTTTTTGACTGCAAGATTCTCAAGGCTGTGGATTTAAAGGAGGCAATGGATAGTCTGTTTTATAGTCTCGAAATAAAACAGAGTATCCAGTATCCGTTAAACAGAGTTATAATTTTACACAGCTTCCATAGACAATATCGTTTTAACTTATAATACTAAAGTAGTAATGATGATTATTTAATTTTATGAACATGTCTCGATTTGACATTTTTATTTTACCTTAAGGTTTTTCCTATCATAAACATTTCTCATTTTATAACTGTAACCTCGAATTCAATGTAAAATGGATTGTTTATTTGTTTCGATCGAAGAGAATAAGTTATTTATCAAGTTCGTCTAGTTCAAGATGATGTTCCTTGACCCAGACGCAATACGCGACTGGCCGTTGTGCTTGCGACATTTTTTAGGATTCCGTACAAAAGCGTACAAACGGAATAGTAATGATAAGCGCTTTTCTGACCGCATATCACCGTCGTTTATTCGGGCAGTCTTATATATAGACATAATTTGCCATAATTAAAGAACTTGCTTGCACGCACCTAGCTCAAGAGTCAATAGTGAAAAAAATATTGTTTATTAAAGAGGGGTACGAATTGAAAATAAATATTTGTTTCCTAGTCGGTTCGGATATCCTACAAACTGGTTTATTTAGTTTATTTTAAAAACACTGTTTTGATAATTTTGTTTGTATTGATATTGATATGATACGCACTTGTATTTTCATATCTTCGTTTAAGAGTAACTTTCAAAAACACGTTAAAAAGTGCTTCCCCTCTGTCTTCGAAAGTTATCATTAAAAAAATATGTTTCCTTATTAATATCACGGTATATACATATAGATACAGAAAAAGTAAAATGTAGTAAGCACTATCATAGTTTTTGAGAATTTAAAAAAAATGCTTTTAAATCAATTAAAAATATTTTTGTTACTCTATGGTCGTGTTCTTGAAAATATAAAATCTGTTTTTTTAACGTGTTCCCAGTAATACTTCCAATTAATTTACATAATATAAACAATTAAATATATATCCCTGCTATATAAAAGCAATTTGGCATAGTATAAAGGCATATTATTTTTATTCATTTTAATTCGATTACATTCAAAATTATATTATAACTAGTAACATGCACATTTTATGTATAAATGATTATTTCAATTTGATAATCCTCTGACCATTTCAATTATATTTTTTTACTATTTATTATAATTCCCTTTTCCATACATAATTATTTCAATTTGATTATTTCACTATTTATTATTTACCTTTTTCGTGTTATTGAAATTAATTTTATTGTGTTTTATGATAGGTATTTTACAAATATTATTTGGAGACTAACAGACTGACAGACGCATTGACATATCAATGACCAAGTTTTTAAAGTAATGATTAATTTGTACATACATTGTTTATTGTCATGAAGAGTTAATTAATTCTCATGAATTATGAGTTAATTAATTAAGTTAATTCCTAATATTATTAGATACTATCTTTTTTTTCTCTTTTAACACATGTAGTTTGAAGTATGCACAAGCCACTATTTTCTTGGTACGCTAGCCTTAGTACGGGCCTAGGACTAGTTAGGCGAAGAAGTTGTTGGTCTAAAGAAGGACTGGGCTGCGGTACTCTCTTTTTTGCTACTATTTACAATGGAGCCTCTAATGATATTATGTAATGTACTGTAGTTTAAAAAATGCCGATTTCTTTAAATAAATAAATTAATATGCAATTCAATTTTTAAAATATATCAATATCAATGGTCTGCTAAAGATTCTTTTCAAGTCAATGGGTGTAAAAATGATCTCAGCCAGAACCTCTTCCATAATAAGGTGCGGAAACCTCAACGCACGAGTTTAATTTTAATCTCCCTGCGCGTTTAGTTAGGCACTATTTTATAACTGAACGGAACAAATGCAGCTATTACGCTTTGTATTTTCATTGTTACTACGTTGAGTTACGTCTAGAGGTCAAGACTTTTACTGTGTTTAGGTGATTTTTATTTTGTTGCATTAAAATTATCGTCACCCAGTAAAGAAAGGTATCCGGTTGCGCTTGAACGGGGTTCTATTATTTTCGCTAGTTTACAGCCTGTCGCTTACACAGCTCGACTTTTCTAACAAATAACGTTTAGGTATTAATAGTTCCTTACCAGTGTATTTGCCGTTTATTCACACTTTGATTCCACCGGATTAACGTCAGATTCGGCTAATATATATATGCCCATCGAAATGTCAGTTGAACAATTGTGTTTTCCCTGCAAATATGATGTCTGAAAATATGTCGTCAGCAAATCTATCAGATGCAAACCTGGCGCTTGCAAATATGTCTACTGTAAATCTGTGGGGACCCTTAAAACTTACCGCATTTTTGTATACGAAATCGGTTAAAGGCATACCGCATGTCACATGACGTTCATTATTAGGTTGGGGAAATTTAGTTGGGGAAATGTGTAAACTTTCATACGTTTTTTTATAGTGCAAATGCTGAACCCAACAATATGATCGCGAAAATACCTAGGTATAATAATGGCTCTAGAAGCATCGTGAAATGTTTCATTCGAACGGCTTAATGAGGCACGTTTAGAATATCGTCCTACTTTACGACGTTATGAAGTGGCAAATTCGAAAGTTATATGACAATCTAGTAGGTAAATTCCTAAGCCTAAGTTAGCAAATTCTAGTGCGCAGTCGGGGATTCTTAAAATCTTTCAGACTGAGAGCAAACCTGAAATTCATGGAAATACCACACATAATACCCACGTGTACCACAAAATCAGATGTCAATTAATATCTGGAATGAGAATGATTATTATATGATTGCATAATATACATTATTAATAGAAACGGAAATAACAATAATGATTTGACAGGTCGAACAGCCTCATTAAAATACACTTTATGTAGCACATACTATATAATAATAGTACTCAGGTGTATTACCTAAATATTTATTTATCGGTATACAATGTAACATATTAAGATAAAATAATATGCAGGTCTTTGGACCTAAAATGCTTTTTTAGTGGGTGATTCGGTCGATCAAACTGAACAAAAAAACTGAAAAATTAGTATTGTGACAAAAAACTATTTTTATGATTTATTTATACACATATTAGGAGATTTAGCTTTAGGAGTGTTTATTCTACTGACAAAAATAAAGCACAACCCGTTTATTTAAGCTTTGGATACCGACGAAAAAGTATTTTTAAATAAAAATTTAAATATATTTTCTTTTTTGCGTGCCGAAGTCTTAACTCAAAAATTTGCAGATGATTTTCAACATAGGTTACAATTTAAAATAGTCTCCTGTAAAAAACTGCAAATTTCTTAAAAAAATAACATTTTTTTTAAAATTTTTAGGTTTATGTATGTGGTTAGATGCACATAATCATTTCCAGGAAAAAAATCCTTCCCAAAAATCTGTATATAGAATATAACTATATTTTTAAGTAAACGTATCGACTGTCCCATACGTTATGGCAACACACGACGTGTGTTGTCCTCCTTCCCTTCCTTTTTTATCTGTTATTCCTATCATTTACTAAATTTCTGTGTTTAGGTTATTTTGTTTGCTATCATATTAAATAGTGGAAAACTTGTAGTTTCGCATTTTTTTAGAATTTTAGCTTAAATGGCTGAAGAGCTGTGCTTCTAACTTAAAAAAATATCATCATGTTATAAATTAAGTCGTTATTGTCATGTTTGATTCATCAAAGTCTACGTCATTTATCTTGGACCTTGATTTTCCAGTCGTTCAATCTAAGACTGCACCCAAATATTTTACTACAGAATCAAGCCATTTTCTGTTAATTATCCATCAATCTTGCTTAGAAAAACAACCTGAGGTATCCGATCTTCAAGAATCACACAATATTATAATTATACGAATCGAGTTGCGTTCGTCCGAAAATAATAATCAGATGTTATTAACTTTGTTGAAGTCGTATTAGTGAAAATAAATACATATTTAACTATAATTCCAATTGGTATACTTTTATTTGCTTGCATTTACCGAACTCGCAGGCTGCTGCAACTTGGCGTTTGCTTTTTGGAAGGTAAATATATGCTGTAGAGGACCCGTAAGTGGGGTCACATTGATCACACATCGCATGGCTGGCCGAAGCTGGTACTTCTGAAGTATCACGACCCGAGTCAGTTGCTTGATTGCTTCACAATACATATCGTACTGCTGGATTTGTCACCTGGGTTCATTGATTGAGATTTTTATGACGTTATTGATACATCGATAACTAGTTCTACTAACTGGTATTATTCCAGTTGGGATCGAACGATTCCAAGCGGTTTGTTAGCATCGTGAATCCGGCGAATTACCAGGGGAGTCTCGTAAGGCAGTTTCGTAAGACAGCGGGGGTAGACCTGGATGTTGACCTGATATTAGCTATCCAAAGAAATGGCCTTTTGGCCATCCGATCTCGGCGATCGCCGCGGACAAAGGGCTTCCAAGGTACTTACACCGTGCATTTTTCATACATTCGTTAGTTACCGCCACTTTGCAATGTTTGCGCGTTCAAAAAAAACTTTTGAGGCTTGGAATACGCATTACTGGCAACAAATTAAAGCTCTGCCGTCCGGCGTCGCGCCGTTCATCTAGTGAATAATTTCAAAATGAAAATTTCATACAAATGTGCAATTAAATTTCGTATTAAGGTACTGTGGGAGATACGCTATCAAGTCGTTTTAATTTCCCAAAGGCTTCTCCAATTTCCTTATAACGAAATTGACAAAAAGTCATTTCCCGCCATCCACAATTTTAGATGAATAGAAAAATCTTGATTTATGAAAACTTTTTCAGAAAGTGTTATCTTTCATAGCAAGTGTTCTTTCGTATCCTTACTACCTCACTATTTTACCATACTATTCCAGACATCTAAAATAAAAATCCGGTGTTTTATATTTTTAAGTAATTATAATATTTTTCTATTTACATGTTACCTAAATATATTTTTACGACTTGACAATTAGAAAAAAACAACAAAATAATAATTTTAAATCAAATGTATCTAGATTTTTTGACATCTATGACAAATATATAATTATTATCATTTTTTTTTCATTTTTGATTATCATTTAATAATTTTTTTTTATTAATAATAAATCTTCAAACACTATTTCAACTTTTAATGCAATTATTGATTCAAGAAGTTTTGTTTTCCTATCCAAATTTTATTTTGTAGCACTCTGATGATGACGAAATATAGTAGTTAAGCAGTTACGGTAAACTGTGTTGAATCTGATGTATCCAAAAATTTCGAGTGATTGTAGCCGATATCGGACACCGGATTTTCGGTTAATATTGAAAGGAAAAGCCGGACGAATACTCGGTTTAACCAAATAGTTCGTTTATTGGATATAATTACTATCCAAATCGCAGAAAGAGACTACAGAGATAATAAAACCATTTGTAGGGTGGAAAAGGAGTGGGGAGAACATGTAAATGCGTATTTGTATAACTTTGCTTCACATGTCGAAAGTTTACCGGTAAATGCTCCGAGTAGTTTAAGTGTATGTTTTGTTTACACTAGATCGCTAATCGCATATATGTAAATGAATAAATATGTCGCGTTATTCGACGACGTTGGAAATGATGTGTAAATCTATCGAGGGTCACTCAAAATTCTAACTACTATACACTAGACATATCGAGTGCCACAAAAGATGTGTAGACAATGTGTGCACCGAGCATATGATTTTTACTCAATCGAATGTTCGGTTCGTATACCGGATATCTGCCGGATACCGAATATGTAAAATATTGCCGAATATCCGGATTACGCGAATACTATTCGGCCTATCACTAGATCTTATCTTATATGTAAAGGATTACCTATGAAGTTGCTGTTTATGAAATCATTCATTTTATTATTATTTATTAAATTAAAACATAATTTACAAAATTTCTAATTTCTAAACCAACCTAACTTGGCCATGCCCGTACAAAGATAGGCTTACTGATTTTGATATTTAATAATAATATAAAATAATATACGTAACCATAACAATAATAAATAAATATTTTAAAATAAAAATTACCTCCGCTTTAACTAAAAGCATTTAAAAAAAAAAATTATTGTATAAAGGTAGCAAGTACCACTGCTTTAAAAGTCTTCTGTTTCTTTGCGTTCCTTATTTATTCGTAAATTATATTTTTTAAATGTACAAATCGTACTTCTTCTGACACTCGCGCCTTTACCTCCAATTTCGGCAGATTACTGCGGCCTTCCGACTGGTTACGGATTCGAGGTCGCTTGCGCGGTCCTCTCCCTTATATAGCGGTGATTCTGTGTCTACCGAATCTATCGCGGACCACGGCGTCCTTTGCCCGGCTGTTCACTCGGTATCGGGTAGCCGATTGGTCGTTTCAAGAGCGGTTGCCATACGGTTAACAACCACCCCCGTTCTATAGGAAACAAAGCCGTTTCCAAACTGCTTCAGTTATCAGTCGGAATGCAAAGTATCATCTGACGCTGCACGGTGCGTAAACCGTCCGGAGAGCCAGATAGAAATAAATTATACAAAGTGTTTAATTATTACACTCCACTCCTGTTTTTGGTTCCTACGAATTTATTCCAAACCAACATTTTGGAAAATTGTAAATCTACGCAATTGTACTCGGAAAAAAACCGGTATGTATTAATTTTAAAACCCTGATTTTTATTCCATTATAATTTCTAAACGCTGGAACCGATTTAGAAGTGTGTGATATTGTTATAATTGTTATGTCATCCCGAGTGTTTATGGTACCTAAACTATCCAAATGTCAAAAAATATTTGTCTAAATGTCCAAACGTCAATAAATTGACATAACTATATCGTGTTTAGTGTCAAATGATAGGTCTGATTGACTACATCATGGAAATATACATCTATCTATATTCAATATGGATAAATACAGAAACTACAAATATTTCATAAAAAAACGTTATAAAAATAATTATAAATATAATAGTTCACTTTATGTAATGGCAGTCGTGTTTTTTATTCTTTTTAATAGATTTACTTGTTAAATATAATGAAAATACGGTCAATTCATCCAGGCTCACCAAAAGAGGCTCACTGCTCAGAATGATGTTTTCTGAGATCATTTTAGTTGATGAGCGCGACAAATCGTGTTCTATTGTATAGGGTACTAAAGATGCGACCTCCTCTGCAGATCACAGCTGAAGAAAAAGTCTATTTATAATCTGACGTGATAGTTAATGCATCTGTCAAAACATTTTTAGACGCAATCTGTTGGAAAATTTGACAATAGTAATTACCGTATCAATATTGAGGTCGTTTGCGTACCTGGCACCAAACGGTATACGCAAGCATTATAAGTATTTACAATCCAGTTTTCATTGTGAGCTATGCTCATTATTATATCAAAGATAATGCTTCTTACCACTAGCCTACTTTCTTTAGATCACATGGATTTTTATTTTTTTGTATCCTTGTCAGATTGATAGACTGAGTCCAACCACAGATCTCATTGTCCTTATTCAGAAATGCAGCAATTAATTCCCTGATCCTACCTTCATTAACTTGCGGCAGTTTATTTACTTCAAATCCGATTAAAGTCATTTCGAATGTTGATCTTTTGGATTTTATATGGAAAGTATTGTTTACAGCAACTTGAGTTTGCAACGCGTTTTAAGTTCTGGGATATAAAAAATATTTCTGGAAAACGTGCATCTGTGACTGACACTCTGTGTGTCTGAACCCACTGTATCGCAGAATCTACTAGAGCAATTACTGCTAAATACCGTATTATAATAGTGTATCCTAATGTCGGGATTTGGAAAGCAGATGAGGTATATCCGCCATTTTGTTCCCAAATGCTGGTCTTTTGAAAAAAAGAAAAAGAATGAATCCGTTAATATCCGCTGATATCCGTATGATAAAAAAAATACTTTCAACTGCGTTATTTGTATTGCTAGAATGGATGAAAAGTGTATTAGGATCCTGAGAATAATGCCTTTAACTTGCTTGTAAGTTATTTTTTTATTATCTTAGCCGATTTACGAGTTTGTCAATTAAAGTTTTAAAATGATTCGTAGAAAATAAAGAATATGAAAATGGTACCTGAACATTGCGATTATTATAGCGGTTGCAAAATCAGTTGAACCGAAGAGAAGAAAACAAAAGTATTTGATAAATTGTAGCCACCATTTTTTTCTACTACGATTCAACATAATCTCCCCATTTTAGTTTTATGTTTTCAAATACAAATGTGTGTAGATTTTTATCTTTGTAATTATTATCATCGTCTTATAAATATATTTATATACATACAAATAATAATTTTCTATCTATTTTGTCTCTTCCCATCCCGACTCCCCCTAGTCGCAAGCGAAAAGAATATAAAATATCATATTGCGTTCATTTTGTTTACTTATTATTCGAAATCACATTAACAGATTTTTGTTACTTTTAAATACGTTTTTATTACATTGTATGTAGATCTGTTTGGTTCCAGAATAAAATGAAATACATAAATATTAACAGCACCCATTATTTGGTATTCGCGATGTGGTTGTACGTCGTAAATTTCGCTTCATTTCGTGATTCATTTAGTGCTTCATTTCGTTCTTCTCTGGACGAACTAGCGACGCTCTTGTAAGATCTGCAAACTCAAAATGCAGCTCTGCTAGCATTTCACTAGCCTATCATAACGCTTGTATTTTATTATGCGTTTCTTCTTTTTCGACTATGACTATAGTATAAAGCTCCCTAAGTAAAAAAGACTATAGCAGAGGAGAAACTGGACGAAATAATAATTCATATCTGATTAAAATTCTGATCTCCCGTTACCAAATGTCAAAACTGGCAGCCTTGTCGTTGATCGATTACCATATTAACAATCGCGGCCAATTTTTTAACAATCTACTGTCAAAAAAAGTTCTACGGTACCCTGCGATTATCCGATTAGATAAAAACTATATTAGGTGTACGAATAGCTGGATGGAATCGAATTTTTTGCTAGTACTTTTTTTAAACGTGAGTGTGGGTGCGCCACATTTAGTCATTCTTCTTCTTCTTTAGTTGCTATGTGTTTATTGGCGTATTTTTTATAACCATTATCGCCTTTGAGAAAATACGCAGCAACACTATTTTTTATATTTCTTTTGCCTTCTGCTGATGTTATCTCATGTCTGTTGCGAATAATTCACCGGATTATATACAAAACCTTTATGTTATAAGTGAGGGCTAGAACACAGAAATTCCGGGATTTTTGAAACATTACGACCTCTTTAAAACCGCGAATTTTAAACGCGTATTCAGGACGCATAGGTATATTTGAATTTATTTCCACGAACCTGATAATTACAAATGGTGTTATGTTAATAATCAACTCTGATATTTCGGTCGGTGGATACTAATAATAATGTTAACGCTGGGAACCAAATTTTTGGTATTAGGGTACATTTAGCGTCCAAATAATATAGGTTCGAATTGCGAAAATTTTATTAGAATTCTATGCGTTACTGCTACTGGTGATAAATATTTCGTAATGCAGAAACAATGTTGATATTGTATGCTATTAAGTCATCTCAATATTAATTATGTATCGACATGTTCAAATTAACGAGCAATAAAGCCAAACGCTCAATACTTCGATTACGGCCAGCCAAGGAAATCAATTGTTCTCGGAACAAACGACCAATTGATGCCATTTTAATGCACCTCATATTGTTATCGTATTTTAAATTCTGATCCGTAAATAAAAATTGTGTTTTCGAATTCGAAACATTCTCTGGTGAACGTTTATCGACTGGAATGTGAATGGTGTAAACGTGGCAGAATCGAGTGGCTCGCAATGACTTTCGTCGATGAACCTAAATACTGGTGGATTCTTGGATTGCCGAGTGAATGATCGAATCAGTTTGAGTAGATTGTTTCATATGTGCAATCTCCTTTTTTAATATCTGTGTAATCCCTTACAAAAGTTGCAGCCAAATTGGAGTCCCTACCATCAACATATGCTAGTGGAGTTCAAAATTCATTTAGAAAGTAATACCAATTTTAGGTTTGGCGGTGTAATAAAGGGATTGTTTTTGAAGAATGGGGCTGGATGCAGCGAGACGGTTTTCTACAACCAGTAATAATGACCCAATGACCTGTACCTGATTCCACTCTGAAATTTATTACATGTCCTACTAAGGGCATCACACTTAGCAGTGTACTTGTGTGGAGAGAGGTGGCAAATATTCTGCCATTTGCAAAGTGTGTAAGGGTACAGCGTGTGAATACATCAACAGTAGTGAAAAGACCCAAATTTTTACTTTAAACTTGGCAGCTGATCAGAAATTGAGTGACGTTGGAGACAATACAAGTTACGACTATTATTGCTTTTTGTAGTTGTTAACTCTTGAGTGTAAAATGTTTGCATTTTTTGACATAAAACCTGCCATATCTCTTCTAGATATTGGTTCTATCGGCTGAAAATAGATCTAACTAAACCACCAAATATTAATTTCTTTAGCATTTTTCTATTCCCGCACCCCTCCCACCTCAAAACTATATTCCACCATTGTTTTTCTTGGCGACCCATCGTATCTTGATTGTTACTGGTAATACGAAAATATATATTTTTTTTATAACGCACTCATTTTTTTGTTTATTTTTCTTATATAATCTGTACTACTATTATTATAAGGCTATCTTGTTAGGCTATATAAGGACCAAATACATACACCAATTGCATTCAAAATCTTCTTGTTAAGTTTACAAATCTTCTCGATATATTTGAGGTCTAAAAATATATTCGTTTGTTCGTTAGGTTGTCGAAAGTGGTTTCGCCCTTCGGTTTTAATTTAAAGTAAACTGCACCAAATTAGAAAGCCGCAGCGAAATGCCGTCTACGTTGAATGCAGCGCAATGCATTTAAGGATGAACACAATGTTCACGTCCTGTGATGCACATTTCGCTTGCATACATACACACCTACATATAACAAACGCCTGGATTTCCGGTAGAGACAACGACAAACTAACAACACTTTTGCGTACTAACTAGAGTTGTCAACTACAACGGGCGAACCCGTCATCACAGGAAGTTTTAACGATATAAGATCGTTTTATCTACTGTGAGGTGAGTGTACAAGACTTGGGGCGGAAACAGTCCACTGTCTAGTTATGCCGCTAGCCCAAAGAAACCAAAGCCTTACCGCGAAATAACCAGGTTAATCACACAGCGGCCAGTTGCAGCCATATACTTCCAGTTGCAGCCAGATTACTCCGGTCTCTCGCCTGGTTACGAATTCGTGGTCGCTTGCGCGGTCTTCTCCCTTACGTAGCGGTGATACGGTGTCTACCGAATCTATCGATGACCACGGCGTCCTTTGTCCGGCTGTTCACCCGGTATCGGGTAGCCCATTGATCGTTTCAAAGGCAGTTGCCGTAAGGTTAGCAACTACCCCCGCTCTATAAGAGACAGTACTGTTTCCAGACTCCCCCGGCTGTCAGTCGGAATGCACATTCGATTGGCTGATGCCGCACGGTTCGCAAACTATCCAGGAGCGCCCGAAGGTTGACTCCTAGAGGATATTGGCCCGCAGGCCAGAATCCTACCCGGGCTCGCGCTTCTGCGTGGAGGCCGCCAGATGGGTGTTGACCCTTGAGTTTAACCGACCCTAAACGCATGGGCTTTAGTGGCCTAACTGCAACAGGGTCCAGGGCCCACTAGCACAGACACTTTTGCGTACTGCACGAATGTTCACTTACCCGCGTGCCGCACAAAATTTCGGTGAATCAGCACTTTAAAAATAAATGCAAAGTTACTTGGACAGATCCCATCTTACCATTGAATTGCATTGTAAATTCCAGGATCCGTTCAGATTATGTTCGCTGCATCCCTTTACACCGCCCGTACCGCCGTACAGCTTCATAGTCTAAGAGAGGACGGGTAAAAAATCACGATATTCTATGATAAAAACACCACTATATTAAGTTTTGTCTGGTACTATCTGACTACCGAAAGCGATCACGAATGGCGAGCATCTAGTTAGGTTGGCTTAGAAATTAGAAATTATTTAAATTATATTTTAATGAAATTATTTAAGTAATAAATTATGTAGATAAAATTATTATCAGATTTTTAAGCTATTGCATAGCTTTTATCGCGGGCCTAGGCCAGCGCGGCGACCGAATGAAGAAATTTCTTAACGAAAATTAATGATTTTAAACTGATAATTACGTCTAAACGAGTACTGCTTACGATTCGAAAAAAATATATGTTAAACAAGAACATTTTCCTAATATTCTTAGCTTTGAATATTTTAGATTTTGTTTACATTACATAGTGTAATTAATTTGTGAATTAGGTCTAACCGAACACAAAAACGACTACCACGCAAATACTATCTGGCGTATTATTATGAAACCTACACCATTTAAAAGATAATTTAATTATCTATCTTTTTATCTACGATTTTTTTCGAATAATCCGTTTTTTTTGCTTTATCGAATAAAAATTCATGCGCGGCGCTCTATCGGAAGAAGTTTAAATTATTCCGAATCATTTGCTACCGCAGCCGCAAATGATTCGGAATAATTTTAACGTTTTCCGATAGAGCGCAGTTATCTGATATCAGAAAAAATAAAATAAATAAATAATCATAATTGCTTAAGTTGTTAAAAATGCTATGCAATAGCTTTACCGCGGCAGTCCCCGAGTGCCACACGTATTTTTTTTTTCGAATATGTGTTTACGAGCATTCCTTCCATTATAGCCGATTTTCTAACCAAAGTTGTGTATTGGGATTAATTGAATTTCTTGACGCTTTATATAACAGAGTTCTATATATACTATATCTTTCTTATTTAGAACGGGTGCGTAGAGCGCCAACTTTTTCTTGCGTAATGATAACGAATTTGAGTAACATCATACCATTTTGGACATAGCGGTAGCGACAATCGTTATGTTTAACGTTTAGCACGATGCCGTGAAATGGCAGCAAATATT
>OX155980.1:29821175-29922664 GCA_944548615.1 Micropterix aruncella
TTTTTTTCGAATCGTAAGCAGTACTTGTTTAGACGTAATTATCAGTTTAAAATAATTAATTTTCATTAAGAAATTTCTTCATTCGGTCGCCGCGCTGGCCTAGGCCCGCGATAAAAGCTATGCAATAGCTTAAAAATTCTAGGTACCTACGATAAAAACCTTTTTTTATATGCTTTAATAGTTAATGTTTAGACGACCTTAAAATTCGTGTCTGTATTTAAGAAGAAATACTGGTCTAGTCGAAAACTGTAAACATCTTAAGTTGTTCTTAAGATGTTTACAGTTTTCGACTAGGCCAGTATTTCTTCTTAAATAGGAGACGCTGAGATCGTGTCTATACATGTGCATTGCAAGAAGTAAGTAAATAGATAAGTAAGGCCAAGGAAAGAACATCACAATTACCCAGAACCTTTTCCAAAGTAATGATTGGATTCAATAACGAAATACTTTTTACTTCTTGTGACATTATCTTCGCTGCTGAATATATATGTGTTTTCATTCACATATCCGTGTCCTGGAGTAACCTTGCTGTCTTCTGTAAAAGAAATACAAATAATTTTCAAGTTTGATGAATGGATACTGACTTTGTTGGCCACTGCACTCTACAAGTGGCATCGGCAGTCATCTTACAAACCCCACTGAGGTCGATTCGTTGAACTTCCGGTTACCTTGTAAACGCCAAATTAATAAAAATAATAAACGATCATATAAATATTTTTACCTTTTGTGCGTATTTGCTAGGAATGACATTTACTGAAAGTGCTCATTTATCGCAGTCGACTAGCGCATATTGTGATGCTAATGTGAAATGTGACTATACGCGACCTTCCAAAGTAACCGAAGCAAAATATAGGAAGGAAAAAGAAACGGCAGGTCTGATACATCGCGATGACCGTTAAATACGTCTTTAAATCATTACTAACGTGATTTTAAAGGGTCGCCAGGGAAGCTAATGCAATACCACTAAACTCTACACAATAAGAAACATCATGCAAAGCTTAGTACTTTCCTGTGAATTCAATACGCTTGCGTCGACCGTGGTTTAGTCAGTCGATGCGCCTGTGAAAAGTCTAAACTCACCCAAATGGCATATTTTTTTGAGATAAAAAAGTTTAGCTCTGAAAAAATAATGAATAGTGAAAATAAAAACATTAAATCGCTATATGCTAGCATTTGCCGTTTTAAAGTAGATAAAATTTTGTTAATTAAATATTTCCTTGAAAATACAATTTATTTTTTGACGTACATTTTGAAGTTTTCAATGAACTAAACTGAGAAAAGGATGAATAACATCTAACAGAATACAACCTTACTGACAGGATACAACAATATAATTAAATAAAAGCTTGAAAAAAACATAAATTTAACTTTAACAAAAATATTTTTTTTAATAAAATGCTTGGAAAACGGCCTTGGAGTTCCTTACGTTCATTCAATTTATTATTCCGTTGCATCGGTCATTCTCTTATGCAAACTCTTTTGCAATTCAAGCCACGTCTGTTTATGAAATTTTGTCCCATCAAACATCAGTCTTAGCCTTCAAAAAGTAATTTAAACTTTAATAAGTTTTTAACACCTCTTTCTTATCGTTCTTAGCTTTTTTATTTTATATTACCGGCCATAAGATATAATAGTTACTTGAAATTTATTTATTATTATTATTATATATTGAACAAGAAAAGGTTTCTCAATGCCCTTAGTAAAGTAAACTTTACTCTTTTAACTTAATGGAATAAAATAGTTGGATATCCACTCACTCAAAAATATGTATATAAAATAGATAATTAGATGATTCAAATAATGTACTCATTAAAAATAATTATTTAATTTAATCGTAGTAAATAAGGTCGTTATAAAGGATAAAATTGAAATATAATCAATATGTAGTTTAATTAGTTGTGTTATCACCAGATTCAGAATTTCCTACTATAATAAAAATCAATCGTTATCGAAATTTTACACGACTCCCCAAAAGGAGTGTTATGTGTTCTGTGTTGAATCCTGAGATTAATATATGTATGCTTTCCGTTTCTTTATTCCACCATAACTTCTAAACTCTCGAACCGATTTAGAAATGTGTCATATTGTTAGAATCGTTTTGTCATGCCGAGTATCATATGGTACGTGCCGCGACGTCTTGCTCTCATATAAGAAGTTTACAGCGTCTTTAATATAAATCTCGGTTACGCGGTGCGTGTTGACATTCATCATTTGACAGTTTAGTTTTTTTTTCGTTCTTCTTCTTCGGGGCCGTCAGAAATAGATCTGGTAACGAATTGTAATATTTGGAATATTAATTTAGCAAATTAAATTGTACAAAGTATTTAATTATTACACTCCAAGCAATATCACCTTTTTAATATAACCGTTTTTGGTTCTTTGGTTCGTAGAATTATTTTAATTAAATTATATTTTTAATAATATTTTGTCACGCTAATGCGCTCATAACACTACGTTTATAATAATAATAATAATAATAATTCTTTATTGTGAACTGTAAGTAGGTCGTACAAAATGGATAGGTACTATTATATGTGCTATACAGTTTACCAATCAGGCGTACAATATGTGTTTTTCTATAATCAAATATGTTCACTTCGCAGTTGAAGAAAAACAAATCCTTCGAAATAGTTGATAGTTAGTTCATAGTTCATTTTATTTCACAAAAATCTTTAGAGATTTTAGAAAACCTATATACTAAAATACGAGGAAGAAGCCTGGAGTACCTCAGCAACCTTAGCATACAGCCTTTACCTAAATATTTTGATATGTCCCTCTTTCAGGAATAAAGTTTTCGATTTTGAGTACCCAAAGAATAAAATTGTAAGACAGAAAAAAATATGAAATAACTATTTAAAAATTTATAATCTACTAGCTACGACTCATAAGGACCTGTGGAGAGGGTTTACATCCGATTATTTTGATACGAGTCTCGCGTCGCATACTGAAGCGCAAACTTGAAGTGTCAGTTAGTTGTCTATTTCCAATGACGGTTACAATAAAGCCGGTTGAATATTACCTACAAATGGTGGCATACGGATCTAACTGAAATATTAAATAAATGTCATCGCCGTGGCGGTAACTCGTCTCTTCCGGTGGTCGGATGGCCGGGCGCTCTGTGAAAGAGAATCGAGCCATTTGTAGTTAACATCGCTCTGTGATTTTATAATAACCCCCCGCCGACCTTGAAAGTGATCGCCATCAGTCGACTTCCTATAACATTATAGACTCGCAGATGTGTACAAATGGTGGCATTTCTCACGGGCTAGTCGGCGCAGCACGGCGCAGCACGGCGCACATTGGGTCGAGCAGAACAAGCTACTTAATCAATCATTGTGGATGCTCAGGTATTTTTTCTTCTCAGACTGGATAGTATTTATTTCAATTTTACATTTTAATAACACGAGAACGCATCATGCGTTCGTATTTACTGATTTGCATAAAATATTATAGATAAGTATATACTTTGTTGATATTTAAAATGGAGAAATTCAAAGACATCAAGACATTATATCTGCACCCACGGGTATTTAGAGTTACATAATATACAAACCTAAACATTTTAAAAAATATTAAATTTTACAATTACTTGCACCTACTGTGCGTCGATTAATCTGGTTCTATCGGACCACCGCCGGATCTAAGCGATTTTGATCATTATTATAGATAAAATATCATTCATTATTAAAGTACTATTATAATTCATCAGCGCCATTATTGATAATTTAATATTTACAAACGACAATATTGTAAATCGTGAGATAATTAACAATGCGATAATCCATCCAAATCAGCGTTAATTTTCAATACAAACAATAATAAAATACGGCATTATGTACTCAACGTTCATTATGATAACCGTTAGATTATGCACACGACCCGGTGGCATAGTGGTTAGGTCGCCAGATCTTACATTGTAAGGTTCTGGGTTCGATTTCCGGCTGGGTCACCATTTTTCGTTGGGATCAAATTAACGGAATTGCACCGTTGCAGCGTATCCATGTATAAATAGACTATTTATTTCTTAGAAGATTTATATTTTTTTTATTCCATGTATAAATATTTTATGGTTGATGTAGAGTACATATTAGATTTCCAGAGTTTATGTATAATCTCTTGGGTAAACATTTGTAGTAGAGTTGAATTATATTTCGTAGTGGAAAAGCGCCTTTCAAACTGAATATTTTTTTGTGCACAAACAATAATGAATTTCTCCGACATCTTTCCTAGATAATAAAATACAACAGTAGCCTCAATATAAAGAAAGAGAAAAGCCAAAATAATCTATCAATAGCTTGTAATCAATAACCTGTCAAACTGTGATTGTGGCAACGTTATTGGCAAACGCTATTGTACGCAGAATGAGCCGCATGGAAATACTTGCCTAATAATCGGTTACAATAACAGTATAATAAACTGTTAGCAAATTGTAACAGTACTAAAGCTTTAGAGTATTTATGACGTAGGTAATTGGAAAAAAAGGGTCTTCGGATTCTTAATATCTGAGTTGGTCGTTAAAATAAAATATACAATATATACTGGTCGATTTTTATAGCTTGAGCCGGTTGAACGTTTAGTACACCCAAATAGAATACATACAAATTGTGACAACAAATACAAATAATTGGATGCGGTCTCGTTTTGCTGATGGCCGCTTGCGAGTTGCGAGAGATAGAGATAACACCCCCCCACGAAGCCTCGCTAGGTCATTTTTAAAAAGTAATACATCGGCTTACCGATTCTTGAAGTGCCGTCTCCTTTCCAATATATCCAAAAATTTTATTCTGAATATTGCCACTGGGTATAGAAAAATGATACTTCCAATTAGTATTCTTCTTCTGATATCATTTCCTTTCAGATATTTTGTGAATATTTTGTAAAATCAAAAAAATAAAATAAAAGTAGTTTATTTAAATTTTTATTCAAATTAAACATTCGAACGTGCGATTCCATGCTTTTGGCTTTTGTGATGATACCGATCAACTCGAACGTCTATCACTACTATTTATATAGAAGAACATTTTAACTGTCAGCCTCTTATATCTTCCCTTCTTATTCTTACTGTCTGTGTTATATCTTTGTGATTTCATTCTTGTTTAAATTAAGTTCTACGTTTTTTTAGATAAAGGATCATAAGAAATTGCCGAATGGATCATTAAACCGATAATTAAAAAAACTAATCGCTTTAATCCGTTATCTATCCAAAGCCAAGTAGGTAACTTCTAAACAAGAATGGAAAAAAACTACCATCACTGATGCAAATCTAACTGCAATTCTATAGAACTTCGAAAAAAAACTGTTAAGAATTTGTGTCGGAGCTTGTGAATAATAAATACATCAAAATTATAAAGGTCACCCTGATTATTTCCAATGTATCCTTCAGATTACCAAATAAATAAATTTATTCTTTGTTGTTGTTTGTTTATAAAGTAAAATACCTATTATATATCCTATTAATCAATACTTTAATATCTTTAATAAGGAGAAACAGTGTTTAAATCAAAAAAAATCCTTTCGCCGCCCTACGTTTTTAATACACGCTCAAGGTATATTAATCGACCTGTAGATATACTACGCTGTTTAAAAAATACCCCCACCCCAATAAGTCGGAAAAAATTCCAGCGGTACCAACGTAGATGAAAACACTTCTCAAAACCAATTTTCTGCAATGGTGTTCAACTGCTCGTCGCTTTACTCCTCAATTCTAATATGTCCCTTTTTTATTTAATTTTCATTGAGGTTCGTTGAGGGTCTATCCCGACGTAGTTTCGCTGTCCACTGCCCACCACTACTTTATCCGTGAGTTTCTCATGGCGTCGACCACGAACGCCTGGTCGATATTATCAATGGTTTTCACGAGGGTATTGCCAAGCGTTTGAAAAAAAATACAATACATGTCTTTCCATCTTTGACAATCTCACGAACGCTTAATGCACTTCCTTACCCATCGGCCAAACACCAGCGGCTGACGCTTTCAGCAGGCATTTTAAAAAACTCTTACACATCTCCATGCATCGAAGCATGCTTCCTATGCTTTTTGGTTTCCAAAAAAAAAATATTAAGTTGAATATTTTTAATCGCAATAACAGCCTCCAGAAATTCTAACTTTTCATTGATACAAAATACATTTATAAAAACATTTCTACTCCTGGAATCAACTCAATCCATTCATTCATGCATTCGTGTGATCATACAATTTTTGTGTCGTCGCATATTAATTATCATTTTATGGCAGTCTAACTATCAACGATGATTAACCGGGAGTTATTGGGGAAAAATACAATCGCGCTTGGATTGTAATAATTATTGTATAATTCATGTGACATCATCCATGTTTAATGGTTTATAAACCTCTGATGTTACTGCGACGAAGGCGAAGAAACTCGACGAGCCACAATTGCCGGTACGTGATCGCGGCGATAGATAGATCACAGGTTCGTATTGTACCAAGATAACGCTAATTACTGTGATAGAAATCAAAATAAGAATGCCATGATTGCCCGAGGAACAAAACCGCAATCAGTTATTATGAGTGTATATATACATACATACGAGAATCTGTCTAACTAACTACATACCTAATTGCCGGCTAAGGTCATTTACGATTTCGCAATTTAAAACTAATTTGAATTAAAATGTCGCCTTTATCCTCGTTTCGGATATGCCTCAATGTGCCGACGTATGATTAATTTCGCAAAAACAACAAAATGATTATGGAAAACCGGAGCGCGCTGCGCGAAAATTAAAGAGGAACGCTGGTGTGACGTTTACTCGCACTGATTACAGACCTTTCAGCAGACAGGTAATGTTTCTGTTTTACAAACTGACACCAACAACCTATTCATTAACAGAACATATTTCTGAATAAAATCGCACTAAATTTAAAAGCTCAAACCGATTTATAATCCAATTCAGTGGAAAGCTCGTTGGTATTCGTTCAGATTGATTGAAAGCACATTATTAACTTAATACCAAAACTTAATTATGTCGATCTTTCTATCACTAAGTACACAATACGACAAAATGAATATCTTAATTCAATTCCCAGTTTTCTCAAATTTTGGTAAGAATAAATATTATTATTAAACAAGCTTTTTTCCTCGTTTGGAAATATCTGAATAATATTTCTCTAACTACATTAAATCTTCCGACGAAGCCTTCTAATAAACGTAATTAATTATGAATACTTGATTGTGTCCAAGGATGTCAGCTTTTTGAAACACCTATAGGTCAACGATGAATACTAAATTATATTATAGTGAAATGTTGATAATATTGTTCAGCGGTAGCGCCCAAGTTCGCAGTAATACTACATAACTGATACCACCTAACTTTTTAATTTATTTATATACAATTTGAATTGTATGCAACAACATCAAAAAAGGTGTTTAAAAAAAAAATCCTAATAAGAAAATATATACCATATCGGGCAGGTGGTTCCGAGTTACATACATATATTGTAAATTTGTGGAGAAAGCAGTTTTCTAGGTTTAGAATTGCTTGATATTATAGGAAGACCAACAAAGATCGTGTAGTTTCAATCATTGTTCGTTTCTTATAAAATGCTCAGCGTATAAATAGGTAAAATTTTAACATCTGTTCAAGCTCTTTGATTTCACTTCTTTCGGTATGGAAAGCGGTATAAAGTGTATAATTGTGGATATTCCATTGCGATATGCGGATATATAAATTTATCCAAAGCGAATGTGAAATATTGCGTTTTATGCGGCGAAATATATTTTTATTACTTAATATGAAAATATTCCAGGACATTGCAGTGGTTATAGTTTATGAAATTTTCCAGGCGAAAGTAGAATGTATGGCGGATTTCTGTAAGAAAAAATCAATGAATTCTTTTTCATCATGCACTGCGCTGCAATGAGAAAATGCTCTGGCTGCTTCTTCTAGGACGACTACATGAAAATATAATCATTATTTTGTACTCGTACATTAGCTTTTTTCACATGCCCAATTTGATAAATGGATACTAAAATGGTCTACCGATGCTCAATTCAACGAAAAATAAGTATATATAATATAAGTAAAATCATAATATTTATCTCCTTCTGCGCACCATTTTTCTCTTATGATCAAGGTGGCAAGCAATCTAACTGTACACTATGACCAATTGTACTATTTCGAAAACCACTTCGGCAGGAAAGTCCATTATGGTATCGCTCGACGTATGGCAATTTACCGCATTAGCGAATGGATTAACGAGGGTATACGAACCCTGTTGGTGAACGCACTGGTATCATCCAACCTATCCAAAGTATACTTAGAGAGGTGATAAGCATGCACGAGATTTTGCTTTGACATACCTGCGAGACCACGCATACCACGCCCGAGGGCCACACTTAAGTTTCCGGAATGATTAAGAAAAACTACAATGAACGGCTCAAAATATTCCCCGTGAGCATTAATACACTTCTTTATACGTATAAACCATTTTTTAAACATTTATTCCACTCCTCCCTGGCGACCTAGGTAAACTTGTTTTCATATTCTTCCACAACCTTTTCTGGCGGCGAAGATCTTTAAACGCATAATTGGTTTTTATTTTTTGGCATAAGAAGTCAGAAGATGCTAAATTGAGACTGTATGGAGGATGCATCATGGGTTCTTCGTCTTTCGTCTTCAAAAAAATATTTGTTTAGTCGTGTGAGAGCTGGTATTGTCATGGTGTAGGTGATGCAGCGTTTTACTGTAGTTTTTCATCAATGTCGTTTAAAAGCAACTTTTAGACATATAAAGCGACTCCTATATATTAGTGAATATCATAAAAGTTTAGGTATCGAATACTTACTGACACGTGCGATATCTCATTCATCCGGAAGGCTCCGAAAATCAGTCTGTAAGTGACACCGTTTCGTTACGGTCAAACCTTTTCATAACGTCGCTCTATTGCATCTGTATTTACTTTATTGTACGCGGGTAATTTACAATGTAAATTTACAAGTCAAAGTTACTTGTAAAAATAAAAATCAATAGATTAATTAATAAATTTTTTAATAAATATATTTCAGAATTAAAAGAGTATACATAAGCTCAGAAAGCATAGTTTAATTTTATAGTCAAATAAATCAAGGAACTAACTACTAAATTACGTTAATTTTTGATTTTGTTTCGCAATTCAAAATTGGACTGAACAAATCCACATTTGCGGCAAAGGACTAAAACATCCTTAAGCGATTTGAATGCACCGCCTCGCAGCCATCCTCCGGTTACAATTGATGCGGCTATGCTGGGATGATCGCGTGACTCTCCCAATACAAGGTCTTCCTATATTGTGTTACACTAACAACGTGGCTATTGTCTGTACACGTATTAATAGTTAATTTATTTAATTGCAACAAGGATATACTTCTTCAGCGATAAATTGCCTTTACGGTTACTTTTTACCGATGAAATTTAGATTAACACTGCGCTGCGGCCGTTTTGATAGATTGTATAATCGTCTCGTCTATATTCAAGGTACAAACGTGGACTTGCGTGTGGGCAAAATTACGATAAATATTTTTCTTACGTTTAACTTGTTAACGAATATAGTGACCAGTTTCGTTGTTCTTCATAAATCACGGTGTCGTAGCTCTTCCCAGCCTCGTAGCAAACGTAGGCGACCATGACAGCGATCCTACTTCCGCCGAAAGTGATATTTATTTTATTCAATAAATACAATGTTTAAACAAGCTTCCACAGCTTTATTACATACTAAAGATCATTAACTAAAATATGTTTCGAAATGTTAAATGTACTTACGTATACGTAAAATTGTTTTTTTTAAGCTATTGCATAGCTTTTATCGCGGGCCTAGCCCAGCGCGGCGACCGAATGAAGAAATTTCATAACGAAAATTAATGCTTTTAAACTGATAATTACGTCTAAACGAGTACTGCTTACGATTCGAAAAAAATATATGTTAAACAAGAACATTTTCCTAATATTCTTAGCCTTGAATATTTTATATTTTGTTTTTATTACATAGTGTAATTAATTTGTGAAATTAGGTCTAACCGAACACAAAAACGACTACCACGCAAATATTATCTAGCGTATTATTATGAAACCTGCACCATTTTAAAGATAATTTAATTATCTATCTTTTTATCTACGAATTTTTTGAATAATCCGTTAATGATGCTTTCCGCAAGTGAGAGGCATTCATCATTCTCGTTAACACCTAAAGCATTCCCGAATCCGATCAAGGGAATCCTTCGTCACGATGTAAGTGGCTTTTATAATTATTTACTTTATAATCATCTTATTGATCAATTCTAAAAAGAATATATACACAAAACTATCAAATATTTCTATATATATATATATATATATATATATATATATATATATATATATATATATATATATATATATATATATATATATATATATATATATATATATATATATATATATATATATATATATATATATATATATATATATATATATATATATATATATATATATATATATATATATATATATATATATATATAATATTTATATATATATATATAATATTTGATTGTAAATGTGTAAATTATTATTTTTTCAAATTGAAATTATGTTTATCACTAAATAAATGAAATGATAAAATAATGAAAGGGCACTTATCTGGTCTGTGGTGACCAGGAGTGACTCCACGCCTTCTTCTTCTCCTCCCTCAGTGTTTGCTGGTGCTTCCTAGCCAAGGCACTAGAACCCGATCAAAATGGCCTCCCACCGTCTCCCACAGCGGCAACACAACAATGCGAGACGAGAATGAATGCTGGAAAATAATAGGCGATATATATATATATATATATATATATATATATATATATATATATATATATATATATATATATATATATATATATATATATATATATATATATATATATATATATATATATATATATATATATATATATATATATATATATATATATATATATATATATATATATATATATATATATATTTAATTTCTTTTTTTAAGAATTCGTTTAAAGGATGACACTTTGATGAAAAAATTAAAATAAATAAAAGCCACTTACATAGCTGGAAGGTTTTCCCGGACTGGATTGGGAAATGCTTATTTTAAATGAGATGTATGCCTGGATGAGCACCCCTTTCGACAGGGCAATGTAGGTTTAATGGGATCCCTTTATCGCTAGCGAACGATCGCCCTTCATCCACATCTCAAAAACAAAGCGTATCCTTTTGCAAACCAAAATAAAATGTCTTTATTAAAGACAAATTAAAGCAATAACAATGAAAAAAATCACAATGAATCGTCTCTTAAATGCGGAATGACATACCGAAAATTCGATTTGAAATTCAAATATATCCACTCTTTAAAAGGACGATATACCATTGCTGGGCTCGCTATCAGCCAGCCATTAAATGAAAATAAAAATAAAATACTTCATTTGCTCGTTGCCATGAAATAAGATATAAATCGTAATTTCTGGTCGATATATATATATATATATATATATATATATATATATATATATATATATATATCTATATATATATATATATATATATATATATATATATATATATATATATATATATATATATATATATATATATATATATATATATATATATATATATATATATATATATATATATATATATATATATATATATATATATATATATATATTTATAAATAAATATTTTATTGACAGTTAGGCATTTGTCAGGAAATACATATAATTATATGTATTATATGAATAAAGTAAATAAATATATTATGCATATAATAATATGTACACAGCTTCATAAATAAAATAATTAATATAGGCTTGTAGTTAGTTTGGTAAATACATAGATAATTAGGACAATGTTTATGACTTTTCTGTAAATAATAAAAATAAAAGATAAGTAATAATAATGATAAACCAGGAATTTAGTATAAATTGCTATCATCAAGAATTGTTTGAATATTTATTTTGAACACTGAAAGAAGTGTCTTTAGAAGTACCTAATATATCGTTGTAAGATGGAACGTCGCGACTGTTCATAATAAAGCGCCGCTTCATCCCCACTTTGAACTATAGATCGCGCTATTTGTAAGCATCCCGCTTGTAGCCGGTATTAAGAAGCCATTGTCTAAGTTGAATTCTACCTTCAGGAAATTGATGCACCAAGGGACATTCTCTTATGTACTTAGATTTACTTTTTCGGATGATGTGTCCGAGGATGATTGCGATTTCAATTTTCTATTCGCGTTCATGAAGTGCCTGGCCTAGAAGGTCGTACCTGTGATATTCAAATTCGCAGCAAAATGTAGTAGTTTTACTGTGCCTTCCTCAACGCTGTTGAGGAAGAAAAGCTAAGAAACGGTGAATTCCACTGCACCATCCCATGTTTAGTATAAAACTGTGGTTTCCGATTTTTAATCAGCAACCCGCTTCTAACCGGTGTTGAGATGGGAAGTGTTATATTAAAATATAATCTAGTGAGCTCCTATGGATGCCACGAAAAGCTCTCACAGAAGCTGCCAAGGTATTAGCCTCCTTAGATTTAATAATAAAGTTGTATTTGTATTTATTGCAGGTGAATCAGAGACGGCCGCAATATGACGGCCCAAGGGGGACCCGAATCGGGCCACACGGGCCCGGTGATAGGTTACAAAAACGAAGCCTACCAGCCGGATGGCGATGGCCACGATGACCTAGTGAAACCACAGCCACTACCGGTCGACGATGACACCTCCCAAAGCAAAATGGAATTCTCGCCCAAAGAAAAATGGAGGATACTTAAGAACGTGGCGGCGCTGAGCGCTGCCTTCATGGTGCAGTTCACGGCTTTCCAGGGTACGGCCAACCTCCAGTCGTCGATCAACGCGGCGGATGGCCTCGGCACCGTGTCGCTCAGCTCCATATACGCCGCTCTAGTCGTCAGCTGCATCTTCGTGCCCACCCTCCTAATCAAGAGGCTCACCGTAAAATGGACGCTGTGCCTGTCGATGCTCTGCTACGCGCCGTACATCGGCGCGCAGTTCTATCCTAGGTTCTACACGCTCGTGCCTGCCGGAGTAATCGTTGGGCTCGGAGCCGCACCCATGTGGGCAGCAAAGGCCGTATACCTCACGCAAGCTGGAGCTGTCTATGCCAAGATCACCGACCAGCCGGTCGACGGTATAGTGGTGCGCTTCTTCGGATTCTTCTTCCTCGCCTGGCAGACTGCTGAATTATGGGGAAACCTCATCTCCAGTTTAGGTGAGTCTTTTTTTCTGCTATTCCGCATTTTAGCTGTAGGTGAGCGGCGCGTTGACTTTTACGACGGATTTTTAAATACTAAACGAGCTATGGAGGCCACTGTCAAGTCATTACACGAGTGACACAAAAATGGGCCGTTGATATGATTTATAATCTCTTCGGGCAAATAAGACGGCTCAAGCTATGTGGCATGCATAAACTTCCAGCTTGCACAATAAAATAGGATGCTTGAAAGAGTACCCTTTAACATCTGTACTTCAAAACATATATTTCTACTGATAGAGTGGCATCATAAAATTTACACAATTATGGAATCATTCAACAAAGGCTCACCAGAAATTGAGTCGAAAATAGAACCGAGTGCATATTTGAAAAAAAACAGTCAACGAGTATGAGAACACGATCGTATACCACGCTCCACCTTTCGTTACTTTATTACTTCATGGTCGGAAATTAGCACGATACCTGTCAATCGGTATGACTTCGGTAAAGCACGTGACTAAAGCAAACTACCCGTTCATCAACGTTAATTTGAGGTACACGCGGCAAAATTAATCGCGTTGCATGCGAACCTATTTAAGACTACGAAATAATATGCACATAATTATTATAATGATCACAAAATGCTCGTAATGATAATGCACTTTTCTGTGCACTTTCAGCATTCAATTGACAATAATACGATCCGAACTGTCATCTACTTTGAAGAATACTCAACCGATATAACAATTAGTATTTCTAACGGGTCTATACCTGTATATAGTCTGATCAGCGATTTAAAAATCAGATTATGACAACATTTTCTGAAACTGTCATCAGCCAGATAAGGTCGGATTGGGCAATCTTGAGAATGGTTTTCCTTCTATCGTTAGGAATATATGATAATTGTATTATAGTAGGTAGGTAGTTTATTTTTGTAAATTAAGAAGCAACTAAACATTATTTCTATACAAATATCTTAAATGGATGATGGTTATAAATTCTTCATTTATTACATAATAATAAGCATACAATATCCGCAAATAACAGTGCCATGATTGTAGCGGAAGGCAGTACATCAAGGTTATGCAAAGTTGAAAATATCCATAAACGCCGCTGTCTGTAGCCCCAATTGAAGACATTTGTCTGTAGAGAATGTGACCGAGCTTTTGGTAGCAAAGACTATTTCCCGAAGGATCAATCCATAGTTTGTTAAACATTATACAAAATCAAACAATATTACATAATATGTATTTAAATTATGGATCAAAACTTAATGACTCAACATAGGCACAGCAGCACCTCTATATTTTGAATATACCACACTTTATCTAGGTCTGCATTCGATGCGCGTTTTTCTACTCCAGGCAATTAAATGATGTATTAAAGTAACTTTCTAGCGGTGCGTTTTCATGAATTTTGCATATTAACTGAGAAATCAAAAAAAAATAACAATTATTTTCTTGTTGATATTAAATATACGCCACTTTTCTCCTACAAGCATACCCCACGTTGACTCAATATGCACCGGTAAACAAAACATGGCTTTTAACCGCCCTACGTTTCGGTTACTATTCAAAAAGTAGGTTTGGTTTTTCTTTCGTTAGATTTCTCAATAACAATACTGGTTTAAAATATACCGGAAACAATATATAGCGGTTTATATAAGCGGGTTTTATATATCAGTTTTATATAAATTTTTAAACATATCATTTTTATATATTTAAAAAAAATCGATATAATACAGCGGACGTATCACGTACGTTCGAATAGGTAGAGTGGTTAATCTTACCTTTGCTCGTATTCGGCCGTGTCATATATTATAACAAAGCCTTAAAGCACCTCTACGCACTGGCTAAATATGCAGTACTCATAGCTTGTAAATTTCTTACATAGTTGATAACTGATAGGTGTAAAAAGGTCCCGAAGTCCTGATGATAAACATGCCAGCTTATATGTTGTCTTCTATACCTTTAACCGTCGAAAATTATATTATTTAAGCGTTTTGCTTACTAAACTGCAGAATGCTCGTTATATTATTAGAACCAGACTCCCTTTAATTCAGGAATATTATGGCATACAGCAGTAAGATATTCAGTTACACAATATACATAACACACAATGTATGACGCTTATTTAGTTTGTGAGGCTCGCTTTAATTCAGGAATTATGATGGCATACAGCAGAAAGAAATTCAATTACACAATTTACATAGCACACAATATAAGACGCAATAGCATGTTTAGTTTTTAGTATAACGATCAAGTCTATCAGGATTAGTACAATTATAAAAACGATGACTACTTATATTTGATTATTTTACCATGTTTCTCGATGACTTGAAGCTAAAACGCTGTATTTTACTATTATAACTGAATGCTCCTGGTGTACATGAGTTTGGTAAACGTATATCGGCATAGTTAATACAGAACAAGGATGATCTAAATAAATTCTTCGATATTTTTTTATTTTTCAACTGATATAAAGAGTGTTTTCTCAAAACTTGTAACAAAGGAGAGTTGTATACAAAAATATTGAATTATTTTATTTCATAAGCAATATTTGTCTTTCACTGAATATTTTGTTAATTACTTAATACTCAAGTTATAAGAATCGAATATGAAATTTCATTAACTGGAACTCATGATCAAGCACCATATTCTAGAAGTCACAGATGCAAATTTCATGTAACTCTCTCTTTGATTCCTTGTCGTTGAAACAGTTTTAGACACATATAAATAAATGTAACATGTATTACATACAAAATAAATAAAAAGTTGACATAATATTATAACTTGAGCCGGGTGAATGTATTAGTACACCCAAATATAATATATGAGAAGTTAAAATCGAAACAAATACTAGAATATAGTCTCATGCTACCGCTTTCGAGTTGCGGGGGAAAAAGATAAAATCCCCTCACTTAAAAATTATATTTCTAAAAATAGGGATATTTTTAGAAATATAATTTTAAAAAATCTTGTTTTAATTCTGTTACACGATTCTTGTGCTACACGATTTTTGAATTGCCCTGTATTTTTCGAAATATTCCCAATTTTTATTTTGAATGTAGAAGCCCGGAATAGAGAAATCATTATGTAAAATATCGAGATGTTTGGCCAATATTGAGTTGGAATGTTTTAATTTGTAGCTTTCCAAAAAAAAAAAAGATTAAAAAAAATTGTTTGCTTACCTCAAGTTACTCTTACATACGTGATGAAAAAAAATAACGTATAAAGTCGTCACAATTGGTTGACATGGATCGCGACATAGCCTATTAATTCGGATATCTGTCACTACTATTTAAGTAAGAGAATATTCTAATTGTCAGCCTGATAGCATTCGCTGTGTTTATTTTTGTGCTAAATTATGTTTCCAAATGAGTTTCGGAACATAACCTTTGTTAAGATAAGTTGCTAGAAAGATAATACTATGTATGTACTATAATTAAAAAAAAACAGAATCAATCTATTCAAACTCCCCAACCACTCAAACCCCTATGCATTTAAAACAAAGGATTAGTGCCAATGAAAGGAAAACTATCGACATTACAACTGAAATTATCGAAATTTTAGAATTATACCTTTTTTATCCTTCAAATTACCAAATAAATAAAAGTATTCTTTCTGGTTAGCTTCTAAGTAAACACTCTACTAAAAAATGTGCAAATTTATTTATTATGGAAAAATATGTTTTTGAACAGAAATTTTCTCTCGGATCACCCACATACACACTACACACAGTTTGGTAAACGTATATCGCCATACACACTATAAATTAAAACGGCTCAAGATAAAACAATCGAGCTCTAGTTCCTAGTATTAGATTTTTCCATTTTATTTCGAATTTATTAGTATAAGGAACAACTTTGCAATTTTTGGGGTTTCCTGAATAATAATTGCTTAACAAAATATGCTAATTTCATAAACATGTTCAAGATCAGATCAAATTTGTGTATAATTTTATTCTGTTATGATGATAACGATATATTCTGTGATGATAATAACGAGTATGATAACGATATCCCTATTGATGCTGTAGCGCGAATTTGGAAAATTAAGTACCCCGTTATCAGACTATGATCCTTGTACTTGTATATAATTTAATGTGGTAGTTTGCTGCCATTTTCTACCCACTACACACTTTTTAATTAGTTATGCTAGTATGTAATATTATAAAAACTAAGAGCATTTTTAAGATAGCTATTATTTATATAAACAGTATCTGTCTTGATTAAAACAATCGTGTCACATTCTTCTATCGCAAAAAAACTGGAATAACTTTCCTATACACACACTCACACCCAAATCAGCATGCGGAATAGTTCAGTAACAGGTTTAAAGCATTTTAAAGAGTTTTTTTTTCAAATGGCAGAGGCGAAATTTGCAAACCTATTTCATTTTGAAACAATTTATAGAAAAGCTGACTCATGCAAGAATAAAGACCCTGAAAAACAGAAAAAAACAAAATCTTTCAAAACAACGAGATCAATATTTTTTTTTTATTTCCACTCTCTTTTATTAGCGACACATAGGTACCTGTGGTATATATACATAAATAATGTAAAATAGTAGTTTGAATACCAGCTCAGCGACACTAAAAAATATTGGTTGGACCCTTATTAACTAAAAAAAATCACGAAAGGTATGCTGTTTTTATCATGGCTGCTTAGCTTTTATCGCGGATAGAAATGTCTGCTTAAGGGAACCACTGATAAAAATAATTAATTATTATTATCTATCCTGCCAAATGTGAAAACTGAGGTTTCTGAAACTATATAGCCATAACAATGCGTGATGAATTCCACACAGAATTTTATTACTAATTTTATATGAACATATTCAATTATAATTTTTTTGGAAATGCTTGATTGCATTTTTTACAAGTGAATAATATAAATCCTTAAACTATCGGTATAGTTATAGCTTTTAAGTATGGACATGCTCGATACACTCTATATAGAGAAATTTTATTACCTATTTTTATCTAGAATCTTTATTTGTCTATCTATTACTAAACTTATCAACGAATTTCCCTCCATTTTGATTTTCTTTGGAAAGGCACAATATTCGCCTATCCTCCCACCATTATTTCTCTGCCACGTAAAGACCGCTGCTGGAAAATTCTCTACATATCTCTACGAGAAAAGTTAATATCTATAAATAATAATATAACCTTTTATATAATAATAATTAAACGATTTATTAATAAGAAAGTGAGAGATTGCCTGCAGGCCAAAGTTTAGTGCTAACCATTACTATTTTATGAACATTTTTTGCCGTTTTGTTCACACTGGCCACTTTAAACTTCGAAAGGTTCGATTTAAGTTGGAATAAATGGAAATTAAATAAATATTGAAATTGAAATAAATTTTCGAAATCCAATAAATTGAAATAAATTTTCAAAATCCATTTGCCTTTCTGTATTTTTTTACTGCTCGAATAGTTTCTTGAGCCATCACGGAAAAGTACAGCTTCCCTTAAAATGACAACTTGCGTTAATAATAGGGGTCAATATTTTGATAAATTAAATATGTATTTTTCATATATATATAATGTTTAGTCTTAAATGTTCTTTATAGAACGGCAACTTCCTAGGTGATGATATTACCAGACGAGTCTACGGCTTGGATGATGCTCCATATGTAACTCCAACTCGTCCAACGGAATTAGCGCGCAATCATCAGTCATCAGAAACCAAAACAAACACATTTCTCGTGGCGCCCAAAACTGCTAATTATTGTCCATTAAAATGGCCAACGAGCCAAACTGCCAATAAAAATAGACTTAAAAAATCGAGACGCCATTTTATGTATCTGTAACATATTATACAAGTTTTTCCATACATTTAATCGTCATTAAAATGTCGAACGTGCGATAGAAACTCGGTCATTTTACGATATAGATAATATCAAATTTGTAATTCTAATAAAAAAACGACGGCGAACGATCTGTGACGCACTGTATTTCGGGTATCTCATTATTTTTCGAGAATATTTAATCATGGAAATTTGAGTTTGTTCATGCAAAATAGTACCAACCAAGAACTACGTACTTGTTGTTGGAGAAGTTTTTTTTATATACATATAATCTCGTTCGATTCATTGATAGATTACATTGATATTGCCTTTTGGTTACAGATTAACCAAATCCAAATCTAAAGAGGTTTATTACTATGTTTAGGTATATATCTATGCCCAATTAAATACCTTTCCGGATAAAATTTAATGACTCGCGGCATATTGGTTAGGTCGCCTGATACTCCTTACGAGTAAATTGTAAGGTCCCGGGTTCGATTCCCGGCTGGGTCACCATTTTCCGTTGGGATCAAATTAACAAAATTACATTTTCAATTCAGTCCATCGAATGCAATAACAAGACACACACTTACACATATGTTACACGCACACATACATATTAACACGTCACAGTAGGGTTGGTTGCAAGAGATTGTCATATGCCAATAAACCCGTCCATTGTGAAATTTCGCAATAAAGAGTAGAAACAAACAAATAATAAACAGTAAGAAGGTTATCTTATCACAAAGATCAGCAACCCACTTCAATGAAAGTAGGATTTTTTCTTCAGCATAGATATTTTTTATGACCAGGGGATCTGACAATCACTGCCATAATACGTTCGACTCATGCCTATCAAATACAGACTTGCGAATCCTGGTAAAAGTTTTGTCTGCAACAGCATTAATCCCTGGGAGGCCAAAAACGCCAATCGGTGGTTGCAGTGGTTAACAGATCCGAGCGTAGCCATTTCGGCTGGCCTCCATTAATATAATATAAATATATGATATACATCACTGATAGGATTAATTATTGTGTAGCAAGAAATAATTCTCAAAAAAAATAATGTTAGTATTTATATACAAAATCGACCAAAAATTTTCGGCGTCGTTTTTGCGCACGAAGGCTGGCTTCCGAAAGGTTAATAAATTGCAATTGGCAATCGGACACTAATTCCTAATAACTTAAAGATATATGCTAAGAAAATGTTAACTTCTTAAACGTATTAAAACATAGATGAATTTTTAAATGATAATATCTGAAATATACACAGGTTTATACAAATGCATTTATTTCATTATCTTTAGATTAATTTAGTGCAAATTTAATTTTCTGACTATGCCCTTTTAGGTTTGATTATTTCTGTTCTATTTGTATTATGATAATCCGATTATGCTTTAAATTATTAATATAATATTTTGGTGTCATTAGGATTACATACAATTTATCTTTTTGACAGGCCAATTCGTTTGCTATCTTTCTTTATTTATATAAAAATGGTTCCGTTTATTTATTTTTAAGAAACCATCTACTTACTGTTGAAATTTACTTATGGCAATTTATTTATTGGGAAAAGTTTACTGTACTCGTAAGTATCTTATGAGTAGGGTAAATACAAATAAATCATGCAGCTTTAGTTATGCTTTAGCTACAATATTTATGTATATTTTGTGTTTTAATATGCGAGATAAATGTGCAAATACATTTGGACAAATACATTGTAACGAATAACAAGTGTAGAAACGTTTATTAATCAATGACATCCTTAAAATGCTAAACAATGGAAGTTTCCTTGGGAAAATAAAAGAATGATAATTAGTCAAACTCTCTTTGCAGATGTTTTAAAACAAAACAACCAACGAGGTCTATCAGTTTTTATCACATAACAGTTGTCCAAACTAAAAAATGGTAAAAATCCAGATATCGGCTTATGCCATTTGGCCAACAATCGCTTACGAAGGCCAGCTGTATTCGATGATTAGGAAATATTGACTTCGTCTTATTATTTTAATTACACTTTTTTGGGCTTAAATCATAAATATTCAAAAACACTTTCTTGCGATATAAATAAGTATAAAAGAAATAGTTTTTAAAGCTACAGACAGCGGGCGCACATTAAATTTACATACCTACGTGGACTCGTTACTGAAATAGTATCGATTGCAATCAACTGGAATATCCGGAATATTAATGACGTTGTTATCTTGTTTGGTATGAATACGAAAAAAAAAAGAAGCGATTTCCAAGTTGCAGGTATGCGCCACTGCGCCATGCGTTATGACTCAGGTTTATAGTTTAACTTGTTAAATGATAGCTTATAGATGAAAATGGTATCCGCACGTTGTGTGTTTAGAATGCTTAGGGACGACCAGCCATAATGTCCAACTCCTAAAAATTCAAGGCCATTTCATATTCCGCTAAGGGCTCTCTAAACGATCAAGCATGCTTGTCAAGCATCGCGTCGCGGGCTGGGAGGGAATCGTAAACCGCAGGAAATATGTTTTTTTTAATATTTACCAATAATGCCTAATTTTGTAGTGTTATTCCAGGGAGTCACGTCATTCATCAATCAATTACGTCTAATTAACGTGACTCCCTGGTATAAACTACAAAATTAGGCATTTTTGGTAAATAAAAAAAAATATTTGCATATTTCCTGCGGTTTACGATCCCTTCGAAGCCCGCGACGCTATGTTTGACAAGCATGCTGGATCGTCTAGAGAGCCCCTTAAGATCACGTGCTCTCTTTTTTGAGACAGTGATGGGGTCGCGATGATTGAATACCTTGTTCATGGAGCTACTATTACTGGGGTGTATATGCTGAGCATATTTAAAAAATGTTAAGACCCGCTAAAATTGTTTTGTTTCATCAAGATAACGCGTCAGCACACGAGTCCTGAGTTGCGATGGCTGCCGTTGAAGCTGCTGGCTTTAAAGTTTTGGAACACCCTCAATACTCACCGGACATTTCCCCTCGTGATTTTTATCTATTTCCGATATTAAAGGAACATCTGAGAGGTCAAAAATTTGAAGATGATGATGCAGTAGTAGCCCAGTGAAGAAATATTTAAGTGATCGCGATGAAGAGTTTCTTATTAATGGTATTTTATGCCTAGAAAAATGATACATTAAGTGTATCAATCTAAAAGGTGACTATGTCGGAAATTAAAAAAAACATTTAATAAAAGTTAGCACCCATTATGATATTTTACAAGAAAGAGTAAGAAACAAACATACATCTTACTCATTATCACTTTTATTGAGCGCCGTATTATGTACCTATAAATCGCATGGAATCGCAAGATTAGAGGTTTTAGGTCAAAGCTTGTTAATCAATCGTTTCTTTATGCGACGTTTTATTTTGATTAAATCGCAATATCCATAGGGAATGACGTAATAATATCAACGAGGTTCTCGGTAATTATTGCCAATTTAAGGTTTTTGATGCAGCTCTTCTCGGTAAAAAGGAATACGACAATTTAAATTAAAAAAAATGACTAAAACAAATAAAACATAATAACAACATTTCTGCTGAAAATCTCGGTCGAGTATTATTGAGGCTAATTTGACAGTCTTATAAAGAATAGCTTAAGGTAATTTAACAATGTTTAGTGTTACAAAAAGTTACATTACTAATAATGTAACTTTTTGATTTGTCCCCGCAGTCCTGTCATCTGGGGTCCATGGAGCTGGTCATGGAGGTGGTAACTCTACGCTCAACGATGCAGCTCTTCACCTTTGCGGATCCAACTTCTGCGTGGTGGCCAACCATGGTAACGATAACCTGGAGCGTCCGCCAGACTCCGAGATCTACGAGATTAGTGCAATATATCTGGCCTGTGTGGTGATCGCCGTCATCATGATCACTCTGCTCGTAGATCCCCTATCGAGGTACGTGGTAGCTTAATCAATTTATTTATGTTCTATTTCAAATTTTCAGCGATTTTTTTATTAACAGATATTAGGTATAATAGAAGATAATTTAAAACATCTCCGGCGATAATGAAGTATGGAAAATTTTATGTACACCTTGAATTAGGCTGTGCTAAATTTTAATATACAACAAAATTAGAAATGAACGCTTCCTTGGGATAAGTTCAAATGGCCAAACAAGCTGTGGCATGCTACACAGAGCTGATAGACGTGGTAGAGATGCCCGAAAACTCATATGTTCTTGCCACACTAAATCATCATATTACTTACAGACTTACATCACATACACATACTATTTATGTTTAAGCATGCTTTAGAATATATACTTTCAAATATTGCTAAAACAATAGTCCGTTTGGACCTCTCTTCGCACGAGATTTGATTCGCATTTTAACAACTTTGAAATTCATTAGTGCAACCTCACAGACGATGCAATGGGCTTTTTCGTTTTCGGCAAACGTAATTTCTTTATGTAACTTCAAAGCGGCGATTGTTGTTTGCAGAGGAGGAAGAAACCGGTATCCTCGAAAAATCTCTGCCTTGCCACGTAACAACCTTGCACTCGATAGGATATGTGACGACATTATTCAAAGTAATATAATTAACGGAGCCTTGGTGCATTAACGAAAAATGGGACCATAGCCTGGATACCAGTTGCAGAATCGAACAATCTCGATTAGATTTCTACAAAATGAAAAAGTTGCATTTATCATTAGCTGACTATTTATGAAACTTCTTTTCCGTCCTTCTATAAGATGCTGAATTATGTATGCTCTTTCAGAACAGGTATAAAAAGACAGATGCGTTTGGAATGTGATTAAATAAGAAGATACAATAGCAAACAAGATACAAGAAGTCAATAGCATACGAGATTATAATATAGCCTAAAATTCTATGCAGATTTCCCATTTTATTGAGAGTTGTTAATGTCTCTAATATATGAATTTTGTTATCGCTTGAAAGTCGTCTTTTACTGCTTTTTCGGAGTTGATTTTTTGTCCTGTAAAAAGTTTCGAAATCTTCAATTTCCAAATCCCGAAAATGTGGAAGTCTGTCGAGTACGCGAAAAGTCTCCAGTCGCGACCTCTGCTTTTCTGTGAATGTTTGCTGTGGAGATCGGAGAGCCACGATCGGTTGTTAAATCACGAGCTCTTCATAGCTATTTGCATATTTTGATAGTGCACATTTGAGTTAACTGATATGCCAAACCGGAAGAAACTATAATTCATACCACCACACACGACCTCATATACCGGGAATTTAAAATTTTCCATGATTGCGCCCTCTAAAATATCGGAGCATTAACAAACAATAGAAAGCCAAGTGAAGAGATTATGTTGGAAAAGGAATGACATTGCTTAACAAAATATATACCAATTTTCAACACCGACTTAAACCTAAGTTTTCCAGTGGGCCAGTCTGACCAGACAAACCGAGTTTAAATCTGTAGTTCTGGCCGCTATGTTCTTGACTTATATAAATGAAATAAATGACCTGCATATGATTAATCCTAATGAGAATAAACAACAACAAAATACATTTTAGTACATTATCCTCGTTACTGGAATCAGCCCGTGTGATCTCTAGGAAAACATTAAACTTTTATTGTTCATGAGATGGACTGAAACATGTTTTTCGACTTTTTAAATGTAGCATCAAATTCTATGGCTTCGAAGGGGAAGTGAATGGGTGGTAAGGTGAACGCTCACATGTGGCAAGACAGCTGTCCTAAACCTACCACAGCCGGTCGTTAGTCCGGAATACACTGCTCACCCCCCAGAAGTGTAATAATACTATATGACGGGCCCGACTTCGGTCGGTGAATTCCTATGTAACTGCGTGCACTCTATTACTGCCAAAACAGTGTCATCGAAGCAGCGTAGCATAGCTGCATAAATAGGCGATTACAACTTAGTGAATTTTTATGTTTATTAACTGAGGCGCCAGCGCCAGAGTTGTGGCTCGCTCAACGATCTCTTGTCAAGGCCTAATGAAAATTTTTGAATGATCGTAAGTGTGACTTCGAAATTCTGCGGATGGAATGCCTCACAAACGCGCATATTTTTAGTTCCACGTGTATGAATAAACACAGGGCCGTATCCAGACTTTATAATCAGGATAGGCTCGAAAAAAATATAGGTAGGCTAAAACCTGAATAATTCCACATCTACATACGAGTATTAAAATACAGTTTTCCCGAAACACTTTTGTTAATTTTGTTCATACACATTAAACTAAAAATATATTGCAGCGGTTATTTTTTTCTCACGTACAATATTTTATTAACAATATACAGACAAAAATTGTAAAAACTAATAAACTCTTAAACCTAAAACTTTATTAATTTAATTACAATACGAGTATGCAATATGCAATTCACCAAATAGAGTCGAAACACGGAAGTATGACACTTTGCTTCATTTCTCTGGCTTGGACTGTACTGATAAAAATAAAATGTTTCGTTTCGTATTATTTACTAGTTCTGGAATTCAATTCAACCAGAAATTAAGCGTAGCAATTGAAAACTCCTTAGGTAGCTCTCCCTATGTAGCAACTTAGCCGGCCTACGGAGATGAATAAATACATAAGCATATCAAGTAACATAGCATCGCTACTGTACTGCATGAAAACTGGATATGCGCACTTCCTTTAATTCATTTAATTTAATTTCATCTACACCCTCTCCACCCGTGAAAAGGCAGTTTTAGATAATTTTACTTTTGAATGCGTTATGTCATAAACTGGAAAATGAGATGACATTCCCCGTTAGGAATAAATAAGCGAAATATGTTGTTTGAAAATTTGTGAACTTTGATTTAAAAAATGGCAGATTGACTCTCCTAAAGAAGTATGCAGGGTAAATTAGGGAGCATTGCGAAATAATTGATTTATGGTGTAACAAAAAAACACAATTTCCGTCCTGTTCATTTTGAGATAATACTTCTCCTCATCACCTTCTCGACGCATCGCTGGGGATTTATTTTATGTAAAAAAAACTTCTTCTTTTTCCATTATTTTTTATGAAGTCACCTAAGGAATATGTTTAAAATGAAAAAAAATATATGAAAGTGAATCATGAGTTTGAATTTTCGAAATACTACGTTGATAATTCGTATAACTCCTAACTGGTGATAATTGGTGGTTATTTCATTGTAAGGACGCCTAAACTCCCGTTTTTTTTTAATTTCTTACCCGGGAAACGACGGGTAATATTTTTTTTGGGCAACTACTTTTTTAAATATTATAATCGTCACTTTATAGAAATCCAAAATAAGAGTAAATATTGTACGTAGTATTATTGCCGTGTTGCTGACCTGACATATTTTGACGTTCATAGCCTGCGTGTCAATCGATATAATGGAGGACTTTACGTCACTATGATGTCAAAGTGGGTAAAACAGCAATCAATCTTACGTATTGTTCTACGGTGTTTTTATGAGGGCGTTAAAAATATACATATAAAAGTAAATTGAAACTGCTAGTTTTCCATATATAAATGAAATTGGAATTCCTGACGTCATATGCTATATACTTGAACGCTGGATACATAATCTCCATAATCGATTTCTCCCAATCTTCAATAAAAGCTTTTTCCAATCGGACAGAAAAGCAAAATGAATAAACCTGAAGATAAACCTGGAAAGAACCAAATACACGACAGCCCATGTTGAAAGAATAAACTCAGCTTTTACCTTTCTTGCTAAACCTTTAGTCTTCGATTGCTATATCGTTGAATCTGTTAATGATGTGATATTCCTTTGCTCATAACAAAACTATTAAAGGTGAGAAAGTACGTTTAATATCTGCATATGTGGTGATACTTTAAACTAAATCCTGTCTGCTATCCCGGAGGACCAATGCAATCCTTTATCAGACGAATGCAATTCATCAAACCAGTCTTAACTTGCGTTTCCGAAACATAAACTCCCACACAAAAAAAAATCAGTAGATGTATTTGAATGCAAAATATTCCGCACGGAAATACTCTGCTCTTGGAATTATTTCTCTTAATTATACTAGTTTAGTCTATCCTGATATTCTTAGACGTATTGCTGTTTTGCGTATTGTCGTATTGCTTATTAAGCGTAATGTGAAGGATTCTTTATCCTCCTAGATTATAGAACATTGTAATTACTTAGATTTTATCTGCAGCTTAACTGAATATTTTGTTTAAAAAAATAGTACGAATGTCTCAATCGTGCTATTTTTTCATAGCATTATTGTTTTAATTCAAACAACCTTACGGACCACATAATACAATATGTTGTTTGAAAACCAATATAAGAAACTTTCCAATAACAATATAGTAAACCAATTTAAAAAAAATATAAATAAAATAAACCAAGAAAACTTTAAGGTTCATTTTCAAGGCTCGGCTAGATGACAGAGTCGACTGGAGCGGTTGACTAAAGAGCATTGACTTTGATACTAATGCAATCCGCATAACTTCGTCACAGGCTTAACTTCACTAAAATTTATTTATTTATTTTATTTATTTGCAGGTGTTATAAAAAAACATATACAAAAAAACAAGAACACACAGATTAAAAATTTAAACTATAAATAGACAAAGACTATGAAATAAAGCTACAAACGCTGCAAATTAGGGGTATCCTCAGGATATCTCTTATCCTGGTTTTCAGGACACACCTATTAATTATTAGTAGGTACATATATGATTTTAAAATAAAATAACCAAATCAAATAAATCTTAAAATAAAAAATCCAAATAATCAGAATCAAATAAATACACAAATCGAAATAATCAAAATCAAGATATTTAACATCAAATGATATTAAAAGAAAATAAGGTAATTACATAAATTTAATATTCTACATATAATAAATCAAAAATAATCAAAATCAAATAATCACATTACAAATTAATAAATAAACGAAGACAATAGTAATAATCCAATTAGCAATAGTTATTTTAAAATAAAATCAAATTATGACATCTAAATATCTTCCTTTAATAATAAACTTTTAAAGTGGTCCTTAAATACTGCAATTGATTTCGATCGCCAAGCCATTCCCAACCGATTCCATACAACCGCAGAATAATACGAAAAGCTGCACTGGAAATGTGTAGTTTTGTGCTTGGGTATTATAGCAAGTTGTTCACGTGCCCGTGTTGAATGGACATGCCGGTTACGGGACCACGTCATAATCGAGTAAAGATATCGCGGCTGTTTATTGCGTACTACCTTGAGTACAAGGGTCGCAAGATGAAGCTGCCTTCTATAATAATAATAAATATAATAATAATAAATAATAGCGTCACTAAAAGTGTGTCTTAATGATGACTCTTTGGTCCACAAAAATCACAATTTATTATTTGATGTGATTAGTAAACTACATTTATTGTCTTTTTTGATGGAAATTAACATTTTTAACTTTGAATATAAGGGAGGAGGCCTCTACACCCAATATTTTCAGGAAAATGATACTGGTTAAAGACCAAATCGACCTCCAGATTTGGGTTTCAATTTTTCTTGATTCAATGGGAAGGATTTTGGAGTGAAATTATTTTTTCGCTTTTGAGCCATCCCACACTAACTGTAATTAGGGGTTAGAGGATATTATCAAACCCCTATTGGCAGGAGCCACTATGGACAGGCTAATTACCTCACTAATGATTGAGATGATTTTTTTAAATGATTCGTGAGATGATTCTTTGAAATATTTGTTGTCTAAATGTTGTCCATTTATCGTCTACTGTTGTCTAAAAACTTGAGACGATTCTTTGAAATATTTGTTGTCTAAATAAACTTAGTTATTACAGACTTAAGTCCATTACAGTTACATAAGTCACTTTCAAAGAGTGAGCACGTTTTTGGTAAATTCAATTTCAGTACTTTTATTGTTATCGTAACAAGGCGATGCTATAACAGCAGTTCTAAATTTCTTTGGTCCACCTGAACACGAGAGCCTCTACACGTTTTTCCTGCCGGTGATCACGTTTGCGTATACAATATCCGCGAGTCTCCGCGAATAATATGCTAATCGCGCGAATCTCGCCGGCCGCGTAAGAGAATCCTCGCAACCGCAAAGTGAAAGTCGCTTATTTGAAGAACAAACTCGTATTGAGCAGCGTTTTTTTTTTATTTTCACCTTTTGTCATCAATTTATATTGATATATCAATACGGGGAACATACGATGTCGTCTGATTCATCATATTATTAACGTACTAGCTTTCTATGTGCGCGTGCAGTAAATATCTCTTAATCCTAGTTACTAGATATTGGTGATAGCATCTAGTCCAGGAGAAAATCAAATTTACTAGGGTACGAGTAAAAGTAATTCATTTCGAAAACCGTCTCTGGTCTTAGAAATTACAATCCAAGTTATTCAATTTCTTTGCTACAATTTAATTATCCTCTTTTAACCTTAAATACAGTAAGAATAAACAATAAAAATCATTAGACAAAAACAAATTTATTAGGAATCATAATAATCAGACAAATGTTCAAATATAAAATTTCGAACAAAAATCAAGATAATCAAAATAATACAAAAATGAAAAAAATGGTCCAAGTACATATAATCAAAACTGATATTTTACCTGGCAACCAAAGCGAGATTGGCTATCATGAGAATATTAAATTAATGTTCGCTGAATATTTTTTTTCGAATGGTCATTATCGCGGTGTGAAAAAAAAACTGTGTCACATTGAAGTCAAAAAAATTATTTGTTGTAGAAAAAACGATTCGAAAACAATACCAAAATTGTTCGCGTCCGAAAAGAAACATAGGCAGGTAAATTTTCGATGTAACATTATTTCAACGACGATAAAATTCCGAATCGTTCAACGTCGCAGAAGACATCAATTTGTCGTGCCAGTATTTTTCCATGCTACAAGAATCCGAGGAAGATTTAAAATATTTGTAATTATGTTTATATTCGTACCGCCCTCGTTTTCTAAAATAATCTGGAATAATTAAGCAGTTGACCTTCTGGGCTGTTTGACATAACTAACTATCGTAGGTATAGTTTAAGTCGAACCTAACGGTATTCATAAACCATCCTTTTATTACCGGTTATACTTCTGTATTAACATAATTGAACAGTATTTCTTGGCATTGACAATTTAAAGTGTTTTGTTTAGGAAAACATGGGGTTAGTCATTATAAATAGGACAAAATTACCTTTTATCGCGTAAAGTTTGTAGAATCCGACGCGATGTTTCGGCTATGTTACAATATCCGTTGTCCTGAGTAGACTGGTCATTCCGTAATACTTAGTGGAAGGGGATTGGCGGTTGTAACATCGCCAAAACGAAGGTTGCCACAAACTATATGCGGTAAAATCCAATTTGCCTAATTATAATGTCGAGCAATCGCAATACTTTTAATATTTCACGTAGGGTTACTCTTTGCAATTTTATTATATTTTTATTAAACTAACAAATGTATAACATTTGTATCGATTCCGCATAAGAACAACGAACGCTGATGAATTTTTTCCAACGAGCCAGGAAGTAAAATATGCGAAAATATACTTTAAATTGTAATTTAAATGATTTTTCCTTTTTGTTTGTGGAATTTTATGGATTTCCTACATTTTCGCGCACATGCGGATATATTTTGAAATTTTTGTGATATGTGTTTATCCATGTTCTTTTTTTTATAATAAATACCTCTTTATAATATATTTCATCGCGTATATATCTTACAATTAAACCATTATTGACAATATATTACACTAACAAAATATGGGATTTATTAAAATCCATATATTTTACAATATTTACTATATAATATAGATAGATATGAAGTATAATACTATAGATTATTTGAAGTATTACCTGCTATAGATTATTTGAAGTATTATTTGAAGTATTAAATGCCAAAACCAGGTTTTGGAGTAATCAGACCAGCATCAGGCATGGTGATACGACATTCGTATGGAAACTCCACTCAGTTTTAAAGTTAAAACAAAAAACATAGGTATAACTCCTCCTAGTCGATGGTGACGTAGGCTCAAATCGAATAAACACCAAAGGGTTCCGTCTGTAGGCTTTACGGAATCCTAAAAAGAAACAAGAATGGGAAATGAAATACACATTAGTAATTACGCCTCAAGTAATTATTTCAATTTCCTAATCAAATCGAGTTTATATAGAAATTTGTTTTTGGGAAGGTTGAAAAGACCGTAGACGAAAGAGAATCACTTCATCGAGTAATGTTTACTTTTGATCCGTGTTTTGTTATCATATTTTCATTGCTCTGAAGTCAATACATTCGTGCATTGGGGATTTCTTAATGACTTCTTGCTAGAGAAGTCTTTAAAATATTTTAAATAAATTACGTCTTAGAAAAAATATTAATTTCACTGGCATCAGCCACTGCATAACAGCTAGACCGGGACAGTCGTCAATTTTAAATTGTAGCGTCTTCGAGAGATGAATGACAGACTCAAATTTACATAAATCCTTTACAAACTAATCGTTCGTTTTCCTCGAAAATCGTCGCGATCTTCCTTCATAGACATAATCGCGACATAAATCCGTTGATTGCATTAACTTGTCCAATTTAAATGCGATGAATAATACGAGAATGCCGTATCGTTGAACGACCTCGCATATTTCAACGGTTCGTGGCGCCATCTACCTTTCCAAACTTGTATTCCAAACGGCGGCAACTTACAGGAGTCTCGCAAGTCGGACCCGCGAGACGTGCGTTTCCGCAGACCGATGAACTCCGCACATCGCCAGCAAGAAATCTGAATGAATGTCCACCGAGCATAATCCCAATTATGACCTTGGGTACTTTGAAAAGTAAGTTTCCTTAGACGTTTCATTGGAAGGAAAAGTCTCACTTGATGCAACTGCATGTAATCGTTAGTGAGCCAGCAACAAAAAAGTGCAAGAGTTTTGTAAAAGCTGATACTTTTAGATCATACAGCATCTCGACCATAGAATGCTATGGCTAGAGTCATTGGGCCAGATTTCGGGATACCTGGCGCTGGCGTACTAGGAAAGGTGTAATTTGAATTAGTACCTCCAAAGTGTTTTGGAAAAACTGAAAATATATCAATAGACAGTGGGTGCAATGAAGAACTCGAAACAAATGGTCAGACTGCTTAACAATAGAACGCGTGGCGTCAGCATTACTCCATACCTGTTACCATATCTGTTGAAGTTGGTTGGTCAGTGATTGTCTTGCTAAAGGTCATAAATTTCGCCTTACTAATATTTAAGGTCAATAACTTTCTATCCAACCATCTCTTCGCGTTTCTCAGTACTAATTCAATATCTGCAAACAGATCTGCCCAAGTCGAAGACTTGACCAATAAAACGGTGTCGTCGGCAAAGCTGATGACCTTTTTTATCCCCAAGAGTTTGCAAAAATCATTCAAATACACCAAAAAGAGAATTGAATCCAAGTCCAACACCCTACCCTGTGGGATACCATACGCTATGTGCTGTGTAGAACTATATTCTTCACGAAGTCTGGCCATTTGCAGTCTGTCTGATAGATCTAGATGCGATTTTAATAACTCTAGCGCATTTTCTCCGAGTCCGATCCGTTTCAGTTTAGTCATCAGCCAGGGGTGTGAGACAGTGTCGAAAGCCTTCGCAAGGTCAAGGAAGACTGCCGCATATTTCTCTCCATCATCTAAAGCTTCTTTGACATGTTCAGTGAGTCCTATTATCGAATCTCCTGTACCTAGTCCATTCCGAAATCAAAACTGGTTAGGTGCTAAAATATTGTGTTAAAATATTATTAAGATGCTGTTTCACCACATGTTCTAGAATTTTACTCACCGTACTTAAGAGTAATATGGGTTATAATTCTCCGCAGCCAACGAATCACAGCCTTTAAAGATAGGTGTTATGAATTTATTTTCAAACATTGAGGAAATACTCCCATTTTTAGGCTCAGGTGAGTTGTATGGACTAGGGAAGAAAATATGTATGATTTCACTTGTTGTGATATAAAAGAAGAAATACCATACTGGCCTGCTAATTTACTACATTTCAATTGGTTTATTATTTGAAATATTTCTTATTCATCAGTTTGTGTTAGACATTACATATTGATAAGAGTATTCGCTTGTGGGCTTTTTGTAAACTAATTAGTTGTCTTTCACCGTAGTTTAAAAATGCGTGACTAAATCGCGCCAATCCTCTAGCAGAATGACACGGATAGATGATCGAATTGGCGCACACATAATAAACTAAACGTTAAACAAAACGTTAACTAAAACGCTAATAAATAAAACTAAAACGTTATTAAATAAACTAAACGCGTCGACAATTTCATGCAATGAGACATGTATCTCAATAAATAGCGTATTTTACCCAATTATTCTGAGAATCTTTGATTCTCATGTCATTAGGTCTATTTTTCATAAATATCATGGAGGCCTTCAATTACAGCTCCATCGATGTATATTTAAATGCCAGTCTCGAAAATAGAATTATCGAGTTCATCTCGTTTATCTAATCGATGCCATACACGTTACGTTAATAAAACTGCAATGGAAGGTCGTAATATAATATTGTAGGCTTCAAGAATTTTTGACTTTTTGAACAATAGGCTTGATCATTATCATTATAAATCTTAGCTTTATCCCAGATTTCCTCCATTCAGGCAGTTTTCCATAGACAGGTAGAACGGGCCCCAAAAGTCCTAACCGATATTTTTCGTATTTTACAAGTGCTTAAGAGAGTGCGTTGCGATGCGGGACCAGGCTTACCGACCTATTATATTATTATATCATTCGAAATGACATTTCTAAAATTGCTTTTATTTTATTTCAGCAGTCGTTTATTTTCACAAATATTCGCAATAAAAGAAAATTAAGTGTAGACCGCGCCAGAAAAACCAAGCGCTTTACAATCCAGTACCTTTGACCGACAGTTTAATTTCAATGCTTCGAGAACAAATAACTCTTTCTTCCCACTGTTAAGTACATAACAGAATACTCTCTAATGAAATATAAATAACGTAAGCATTGTGGTTCTTCTACTTCGGGAGCCAAGTCTAATATTGGACTTAGGCGACTATGATTGCGATTCTCACCTTATCTGGTATGTTCGAATTCGCAACCTTGACTTAACCAGGCAAAATAATGTGGCGGTTTTCCTTTGCCGTCCAAGCTGTTTTTGGAACATCGCAACTGTGAATTCTGTGCCGTCCAAAGTCCTGTACAGAACAGAGGATCACGTACATTAGTCAGCATCTCGCTACTAGCTCCTATTGAGAAGCCAGCTGCCACTTTTTAAGGCGGATCTAAGTGAGATTTCATCCATTAGGAAATCCAAAACCCTACCGCTGGAAGCGTCTCCTCCGCAAGCTGTTGGATCACCGAGGATTACCATATTATTCACCGCCTGACGGTCGGCATAGACCATATGGTCTGTTGTCATATCAGGATAAGCTAGCTAGACCCATATTGGGATCGGGCTCTGCTGTTCACGTGGTATCGCGCCCGATGCCATCTGGGCACTTGCAAAGTCAGACACGGCGTATAGTCTAAAACTCGTTTACTGGCTAAATCACTAAGTTTGGGTTAGTTTCGATTCATTTGATCTTTTTATTCTTTTTATTAAAAAATCTGCCATATCAAGTTGCTTCCAGATCAACGATAATTTTACAATGTGGCGTGGGAGATATATTTCGTGTGTCCGATGACCCAATGTAAACGAACCAACCAATCTTGTTCCGAAAATTATCAGTTTATTTGTTTAAGTGCAATGCATGTAGAAATGGCGCAGGAGAAGGCCAAGGCCCGAAAGCGACCTTGCCTGTTGAAGCAGTGGAAGAAAAAGAAGAAGCAGACCTATAAAATAGCTATTTCTTCCGTGCTAACTAAAGGTTAACTAAAGATAATAATAGTGTTGGGTGACTTTTATTTTATTGCCAGAATAACCTTTGATAAATGTTATTAGGTACATATGTAAATAATACGAATAATCGATTTGACTACATAAATCGTCATTTTGGCAATGCACCGTACCTAAAAAAGTGAAACTATAAAAATACTATTTTAATCAAAGAAGACGACGGTGAATTCATCAAACGGAAAGAGGCTCACAATATTGATGACGATTTTAGGTAAAACACCCTTTGCAGCAATACCCCTTGCACAGCCAGGCATATTCTAGCTGGCTGCAAGGTGGCCTTAGATCAAGGACGGTACACTTATCGCCACGACAAAGTCCTTGCTGTTATTCGCGAGGTATTAGCCTCTCAGTGGCTCGTGCCAACGAGGGTTTGACAGTACCCTCCAAACCCCCAATACAGTTTGTGCGGGATGGCTCTAAAGGCAAAAAACATTTCACTACCAAACCTTTCTCAAGAATCGAGAAAGCTTCAGATTGGATTCTGGAGGTCGATTCGGTCTCTAAGCAGTATAAATTCCCTGAAAGTCTCGGATGCACAGCCCTGCGTTCAGATATAAATCTTCACTCTCTATCTCGGAAGATGGCCCTTATCGTAGAATTAACTGTTCCATGGGATATCCCAAAAGACCACGAGTACAAATTAAATAAATACCATGATCCCGCAAATGCCGTCACCAGGAACGGCTTCACTGTTCACCTTCACGCGGTGGAAGTTGGCGCTCGTGGCCTGCCAGCTAAATCTCTGTTTCACCTTTTTAAAGATCTTGGTCTCTCCAGGAAAATAATCAACTCCTTCTTAGAAAAATTATCTAAAACCGCGATTGCCGCATCTCAAATTCTATGGCTTCGAAGGGGGAGTGAATGGGTGGTTAGGTGAACGCTCACATGTGGCAAGACAGCTGTCCTAAACCTACCACAGCCGGTCGTTAGTCCGGAATCCACTGCTCACCCCCGTGTGTAAATGTAATAACACTATATTATGGGCCCGACTTCGGTCGGTGAATTCCATGGCAGCTCCGTTTGTATTTAATTTATATTGCAACAATTATATGCAAAAAAAAATTACATATTTTAGGATGACCGCCGACCGTAAAAATCGAATTAACACTTTGACAATCATCATGTTATAACAGGAATCATCTGGAAATTAGTTGAAGTCATCATATTTTTGGGGAATTCCTTGCGACACTTATTTTAGATGACTTCTGCTTATTTATGTTAAATATTTTTCTCAGTGTAGTTGTAAGAAATTACCTTCTACTTATAACGCGTAAAATATAGCTGTACGTGCCCAAATATAAATATATGCCTGATTTCACCATTGAAATCATTGTTGAAAGAAAAAAAAACCCACTCTAAACCTCGCAAATTCTCTCGCCAACTAACACGGTCGATAGGCATAATAATATGTATTAACAGTCTCAATGTAACTTCTTTTCGGGTGAGTAAGTTTATATAGATTGTTCTTATGTTTTATTTTAAATTCTCAACCAGCAAAGTTTAAAATTAATGCTTCTTCTTTTGGCTAAAACATTCTATTGACTTGGTAATTTACTTGCTTTTTACATATCGTTCCCGCCGAGTGAGTGACGTAGCCCGCAGAAGGTAAATGGGTACATCGATTCACCGTTTCAACAAAGAAATAATTAATCAATCATTTAGCCAAGGAAACAGAAGTGCTGTGGGGATTTTAATTGAGACCACGGCAAAACCTCATGCAATAACCCTACTAACTGTGGATACAAGTTACTCGTAGCACGCACATTCAGTTTTTCTTTTTATGCTCAGCCGCGTACCTAGCCACACGGATAGGGTGTCCACACTCATAGAGTTTTCCTTTATTTTCGTGTTCCTTTCTCCAGAAAATACGCCACTTCATATGCTTATTTTATTAAATAGCTTTCTAGAGGAATGTAGTAGTAAATATACGAAACATTACGTTTTATAATGGTTTTGAATATTAGATGAATGAACGTGGGGCTATGTAGGCTTTGCAAAAAGGAAAAGATTGTACATGTGATTTATTAGAGAGATAGTATTAGAGTGCTGTGAGTGAATTTTTAAAATGATTGGGGGGGGGGGGGGGGGAGGGGTGTGCTGGTGGTAAACGTGTTTTTGTATTTATACGAGAGAACATTTAAAAGAATTATCTATCCGAAGATTTGTTATGATCTCTTTAACCGCCATGGAAAAACCATCTGGCGATAAGTGGCATAAATCCACACACAACTGTTGTATGCTTCCTTATATGATAGAGCCGGAGCTGTTATAGAGTGCCAGGGAAAATTCTCTGACTAACTGTTGCAGCTATACGATCATTTAACAAAATCTGAAACCCAAGTTTTGTAAAACAGAAGCAGGCTTTTTCTACCTAACTTGTCAACCGATCTGTCTGTATTTCTGGACCGGCAACAGTAAAGTACGATGCATATCCAAAATATTTATTTATTTATAAAAAAACACAATATGATTAACTCGTCGGACGCCGACATATTAGCATTTTGACCTATAGGCATTTTGCGTCGTTTGACAGATCCGCGCGTAACCGTTTTGGTCGGCACCCATATATATACATGACTAACAAGAATAATTACTAGGTAACAAGAGATAATTCATGAAAAAGGATATTGTTACTATTTATTCACAAAATCGACCAAAAAGTTGCGGCGCAGTTTCTTGCGCGCGAAGGCTGGCTTCCGAGCGATTAAAAGAACTAAAAAAATATTATAATTTTATGATTACAGTTAAAATTTAACCTTAAATCTAATCTCAATGATATGATATAAATTATCAAAGCCCTTTAAGAATTAATTAATCTTTCATATTTGATTATTCCAAATATCACGTAAATTATAATTTGATAATTATATATTCTCAATAAAATTACGCATGCAATTTTAAAACCCCCTAGGCTGTATAATATGAAATTGTGCCGTTAGTACCACGGTGCATTACCATCTGAGTTAATAAAACCATGTATACCAATAATACATTTTGGTTTTATTTGCCAAATAGTTGTCTGGAGCTTATTTGCCAAAAAGTCGGTAAAGGAACTACCATTATTTGTTTTTTTCATAATTCTAAGACTCACTTTGACAATTCAAAACCGTGTTACTCGGTTTTTGCATACTGTTTTTCAATGCTAAAGCGGATATAACTAATGTTCTGTTAGGGCAATCCACCCAGTTGAGAGCTTGTTTCTTACAAGCTTCTTTTATAGCGTTTCTTCTTTCTTACAGCTGTCTGGAAGAAATCGTAAAACGATAAGCCTGCTGTTTGTACTAATTAAAATAGAATTTATGTTTTATTTATCATAATTAGTGTGTGCAATAGTACAATAATGCTACTTTCTTTCTTTCTTTCTTTTGTGACAATTCGACGAAAAAATAAAATATTATTTTAACTGCTGACTCAAAGTGGCTAGGGAAGTTTCATCAGGACATTTTTATTTTATCACTTACAATTTGTAATCAATTTATAACAATTTCGATATAACGTTCTTTCACTATCTGTTAAATATGCTTTCGGGTTTTAAAGACCTTCCAGGTCCCAGTAGTATAGATTACTAAAAAATATGGACACCCCATAGATACATATAGGTACGGCAGATTTAAGACGAGCTATTTTTATATCAGCAACATCACTACTCTTTCTTCGAGTTATCACGTTACCATCATTAGCCACATTAATTATACTATATTATGCGATTCCATCAATTCCAATATGCGGTGCACGCTATATACGCGGCCTTTCTGGTGTTTGTTTTACTTTGGCCTTTAACTAATAAGCTAAATTCGGCAATTGAGCACCATATGAGACTTGCAACATTTGTTGTTTGTGGATTTTAATCTCTTGATTCGAAAATAGCATAATGGAGCAATTAACAAAAAGCTTTTAAATTAATGAGAGTACCTAGATGTAGCGGTATTAATACTTATAATACAATCAAAATTAGAATATAACACAACGAACAGTAAACGAATTCTATGATGTTCTAAAATATAAGTTTCGTTTTATAAACCCGGGTTGTCAGGTAGACAAAACTTTTTAAGTAAATTGTAATTTGTTTTTATTTAACAAATGCAATACGGAAATGCTGTTTTTTTAAATATATATTATATAGCCTAGTTAAACAAAATGTTGCTATAACTATATAGGAAACCTTGATGTATCGTCCATTAGTCCAGGGGTGTGCAATGAGGCGTTGTTCAGTCAATCCTTACACAAAAGCTATATTTAAACAAAAATACTTTTTTAGTTGGATTACTTGTGTTATTTTACCTCTATCATTAGCATAATAAAACTGGCAACGAGATCGATGAAAATGTGCCGAAACATCTTTATTTATCATAATTAAAACATAAAACAACCGCAAGAGTTTTCGTCGTAACATTTTATTTAGTAAACAAGTCTAATAGTCCTGCTCTGCCGACATGGTCTTTTTGCGCGACCCGCGTAAGATAATAACAGAGCTGGCTATTAGTTTTTTTTAAATAATAACAATCCGGATACTCACGTAGCGATAAAACGATTCTCAATCAGTTAATTAAATGCATATTTCGATTTTAATTTTATTGAATGTCATATATTTGGTCGAGAGACGGAACAGTTTGTATAAAACAATGAAGAATAGGGGTGAAAGTATCAGACAGTAGTTTGTTGTCAAGGATCAAAAGTTTTATTTATTTATTTATTTATTTGTTTATTTATATCATTCATATTACTAACTTATCAAAGGTTACATAGAAAAGGAATTACTTTCTATTTAAATAAAGCGACAAGTTGAATCATCCCATCCCACGCAACCCGAGGGACGTCACACATCTAACTAGGCTTTCGCCTGTGCCTAGAGACATACGTATTTGAGGCTGCGAGCTGACATTAAAAGTGTATTACTATAGATTAGATATTAAGTATAATTTAAGTACATATATTGGTATACACAATTTAATAAAATATAATAATAATAAAGGATTAATTATAAAATAATAGATAAACTCATTCATCAATAAAATATATTAAACAAATTAAACCACAATTGATAGTTGCCTCTCCGTTCCAGAGCGCCCCAACTCTAGTAGCCATTTATTAATAGCAGTTTTAAAACTCTCGATGTTATCTAACATTTTAATGCGTTTATCTAATTTGCCTGCCTTTGTGCAAATGCCGTTTTTACCCAAGGTATCTCAAAATTGAAACCTTCCCCAGCCCACGTAGTTTTTATTTGCTGGCTGAGTACATGGTCTCTTCTAAATTTATGAAAATGAACGAGCAGCTGTTTAACGAATATTTGCCTTATGTCAAGCATATGCAATTCGATGAACAGCTGCTCTGAACTACATCGGGAAGGTTTTTTGTTGCTGACTCTCAGTAAAAGCTTCTGAGCCTTAAGAAGGGCATCAAGAGCCGACTTAGTACAGGCACCCCAACCAATTAACCCGTGAACCCATAAACCCTGGCATAACGCCATGTAAACCATTCTCAAGGTTGCCTTTGATAGCACATTTCGCAGCTCACGGAAGACATAAACCAACTTTCTAGATTCTATTTGAAGCTCGTAGCTAAGATTGCAATCAATTAGTATGCCTAGATACTTGACATAATCCATATAATCCACTTGACAGGTACCATAAGTGTACAACCCTAAACATACATAACATCGCATAATCTTAATAAAAGCTACAGTAGCACATGTAATACAAATTAAAAGTCTAAAGTTTTATGTGACTACAATTTTATTTAAAAATATTATATATTTTGTAAGAAATACATAGTGAAATATCGATAAAAAGGAGCCGAAAGGACCAATGATTTTCCATTTTCGATTTTTAAAACGAGAACCTATTGAGGTATAAACGCTCGTTTACATGATACCTTGATTCTATGGCGATCTATTCTTATATAATTAATTTCAGTATAATTTATAACAATGCTATAATTACCCTCACGGGAAGTACATTTTACCTGTCACTGGGCCTTAAGTGAGAATTCTTAATGGTCCTTTTGATTGCCTAATGCCCCCTCCTTTAATTATCTCTTTTAGATATCGTGTCTCCTGAAGCAATTATTATATTTTTTGCTATTGTTTTGCTCTTTAGTCCAAGCGACTTCATTTATACTCCCGCCCTGCTCCCTTCTTATTAAACCATCCCCCTTATAGTTTAACTTATGCCTAAGTTTTTACAAGGTCTGCACTCTCGGGTTTTATTATGTAATCTTTCTTAGAAGTGCACTAACTGAGCATTTTGTCTTTTCTATCTTCGCCAGTGGAGAGCCATCCCACACCTAATGTAAAATTGTCCTTTACTTTGTAGTATCTCCAGAGATTACAATGTAGCTTCTAGTGCCTTCGTGGGTGTCGTTTTCATTACATCGCAACAGTGACATAAAAACGTTGCAAAGAATACCGTCATCAGATCTACTATTCGGTCACTATTCAACGAACATTCATAATACAAGGCAATTGGTGAGGATAAAAAATGCAGCTTCTCACAAAGTAAAGGATCTACTATTCAGCACTGATTAGAGGTCGCAATGATTACTGGTCGCACTGATTAGAGGCAGCACTGGGTATTCAATCTCTTCCCTGCTTAGAGCTTAGTCTGAAATTACGTCTATTGGAGCACTTACACATGTTCATTGTCAAGGTTACATTGAAAGAGCAGCAACACTGGATAATGATCGTGTAACAACCGCCTACGCCGTTTGATAATAAATTACCTCCCTCCACGGGGCGAGTCGATATTATTTTTGATCATCCAAGCGTTGCGATTGTTACGGCGATCACATCGCGACGCAAGAAGCTGCCAATTGATAGCAATCTCACGGCGGTGGGAGGCGGATGAGTCAGAAAACGATCATTTTTATACCAAGCAATTTCACATTGGTTATCTCAATTGCCTCAAGCTGTGTCCTCATAGCTGAGAAATAGTCTGCTTATAATGCTTTGTCGCCTATATCTGGAGTTAGAATATACCCACGAATAACATTGCGTCTAGTACAATTAATTACATAGGATTCAATGCTTTTTTCGTACAACTTCTTTCCAAGTCAATGTAAATTTGATCCCTGATAGACGGTAAATCGCACATTAATATTAAATTCAATCCTGGCGCCCTTGAAATTCATAATTTTGGTTGTCTAATTTCTTTTCAATCGCTTTTTGTATAATATTTAAATCCATTTTATTCCTGGTAATATACATACATCTGTTGGGTTTTCTACTCAGTTGCTAGTTGTTCCTGTTATTTATCTGTAGCAGTTATAACATGTCATTCTCTTGATCTAGTGAGTTGTTCTATCCAACTCTCAAGCATTTGGTTATTGTACTCCCCCTTCCCTCCCTATCTTTTAGTCGTACAATTAGGTATTCTATTTCTCAGTTTCTATTGCTGCTTTGTGGTTTGTGGCTTAAATATTAAGAAGTTTTATATCGCGGTAAATACTTTCTGTCTCTACTCCATTTTCTAGATACCAGTGGTCCAGTAATTTATAAAAGAAGAGAAAAATTTGAGTTTGCCGTCGAGTAATGTTTGTAGATGTCCATAAATGGTATTAAGTTCTGTCGATTATTCTGATGATGAGCTTGTTGTGTGTCGCTGTTTGGCTTTTAAATAATAGTTATAACAGAGACATACTTTAAATGTAACGTATACAAAAGAAATATATGACGCTTTTTAAACACAAAGCGTTCAGTTAAAAATATATATTTTTTTTAATCGATGATAAAAAAAAGAAAAGACGTCATACGTTCTGCTCTCACACGTCCAGCAAAAGATAGAAAGAAGATCAGAGGAAAATCTGTATTTGCTTTAAACAATCGACTTTTTTTTTTAATTCCATTAAAAAAAAAAACTAATTCCCCTAATGAATGCTCCATAACAAATATTATGGAAAATGAAAAGTTTTTATCAAAAGCTTTTTTTAGGTCGTCTTAAAACAAGAAACCAAGCGGATCTACTAAACTAAAGGTTCTCGGCATATTAATATGCGTGATGACTGACCTTGATCTCGTAAAGTAACAAATCCTATTAGACGGCAATGTGAAACAAAATGATACACAGTCATGCCAAAGCATAAAATATCCCGCTTCGTAAATTAATAGTGAATTGAAAATTACAAATCTGTAACTCCTAGGCAAACATCGCCAATCATATTTATGGAGTAATTAAGCTATTGCATAGCTTTTATCGCGGGCCTAGGCCAGCGCGGCGACCGAATGAAGAAATTTCTAAACGAAAATTGATGATTTTAAACTGATAATTACGTCTAAACGAGTACTGCTTACGATTCGAAAAAAATATATGTTAAACAAGAACATTTTCCTAATATTCTTAGCTTTGAATATTTTAGATTTTGTCTATATTACATAGTGTAATTAATTTGTGAAATTAGGTCTAACCGAACACAAAAACGACTACAACGCAAATACTATCTAGCGTATTATTATGAAACCTGCACCATTTTAAAGATAATTTAATTATCTATCTTTTTATCTACGAATTTTTTTGAATAATCCGTTTTTTTGCTTTACCGAATAAAAAAATCTTGCGCGGAACTCTATCGGAAGAAGTTTAAATTATTCCGAAGCCGCAGATGATTCGGAATAATTTCAACGTTTTCCGATAGACCGCAGTTATCTGATATCAGAAAAAATTAAAAAATAAAATAAATGAATAATTATAATTGCATAAGTTAATAAAAATGCTATGCAATAGCTTTACCGCGGCAGTCCCCGAGTGCCACACGTATATTTTTTTTCCCTATAGTTCCCACCTGCAATGTATTTACCTTATAGGTAGTTAAAATCAAAGCTACCCTATAACGGGCAAGTCCCAGTTTGGTGACAGAATCAAATTAGCATAAGGTTAAGGTTTTGTCATTCGGTTCCTGTTATCTTTGCAGGCAAAATCATTATTTTAAAGTAATTAATTCTTAAATAAATAAATAAATAAAAATTGTCGACAACTTGATACAATAAAGGACGTACATACTATAAATTCAATCGATCTAATTTCCAGCAGATAACCTTAGGACTTCTCTGGATTTTAGTAGACATTTGTATTGATTTTGTGTGGAAATCAATTGAAAAAATACTTTAGTTATATAGACATTAAAATAACCTTCAACCATAAATAAGATATAAATAGTTAATATAGTGATTGCAAATTTTGAAGCACAATAATCTTCATCTTTAAGTGCATTTTAGTTTACATTTTCAAGTGCGTTCGCAAAATATTTCGGAACATATCTTTGAGCGGATCATTAGCCAAATAATCGGCCATCAATAATTTGTATTTGCGAAGAATATTGTTCGCTTTTCGAACAGGAAATTAATTGAAACAGTTTTATCATGAATGTAACAGGTACTTACGGCACTTGTATTGGTGACAGTGATGTCAATTGTTGTTGGGATAACAAAAGGCTTAATAACAAAGAGTAGATGAACATTACGTTACAGCGGAGGAAACAATTTTGCTATGATAACTGTTATTTTTGACGTTGATATGCATGTTCAACGGTCAGGCGACCTTCGCGATCACGACATTAAAACCAAACACGACATGTAAACTTGCGAATATGTTGCAGAAGGATGCATACGCGTGCCAAAGCAGGGCTTTCTGGCTAGTCACAGTAACAAATTGAACATGCTTTATAAATATAGGTATAACTACAGTATAGGCCCCTCTCCTGGATTTAAACGTCACCGGATTATATTCACCACCCAGATTCCGAATCTGCAATAATTTTTTGTCGCTCTCAATAAATAAGCGAGATTAAGGCATTCAAAGTTTGCATACTAAACGTCAACAAATCGGCCATATTGTTTCGGGAGTAGTGTCTGGAAAATAGTCGATATATCGCGATTTCTCTAATATCGATAACAATTCGCGATATAACAAAAATGTTGGCATGCTCGGAAAACAACATGTCTGCGATATTTAAAAAAAATAGACTATTTTCGAGGTTTTTTTCAATGACTTTGCGTTTTGATAACAAAAGGTATCCTGAAACAATAGATAATTTCTAAATATGGGAATATCACTGCAAGCAAAATTTTTTTTTCCAATTTCGTGCGAAATACGAAAAAAAATTGCCTCGTTTATATCCCCAATTTCTTTGATCTTACTTTTTCCATAATTTGAAATGAGCTCTTTGCTAACGCCGCCTGATTGATAATGATGACGGTATTTAGGTCATATGGTCACTAAAGATCAATCATTATTTTCAAATGGCTACAAGAAGTAGGCCGTGTAGCCTCACTGTGTAGTGCAAAGTCGTGACAATATTTCCGTTGATAATATTTCAAATATAATAATTAAAAACTCGTTTGCACAATTAGTGACCAAATAAAATATTCATGGTTATCGACATGATTGAGCGTGCAAATAAAAAATAGAGATGCATCAAAATTATCTATGACAACGCATAGAAAACCTTTTAGATTTATGGAATACAAGATAAGATTGCCGCGAAATAACTTTTTTAAAAGATAATTCTCGTAAAAATATCGACTCAATTTAATAAGGCATTTTCTATCTCTAGATACGGCGAAAACCAAAGAAAAGGCGAACAACTGAGCGGCATTCAACTTTTATCCGCTACTGCCTATCAGCTGAAAAAACCCAATCAACAACTTCTTATTCCGATAACGATTTGGATAGGCATGGAGCAAGCTTTCATCAGCGCCGACTTTACTCAGGTACGTCCAAGCAGTTCTCTTATAAAGAGTTCCTTATTGCACATCTTCTTCGTCTTATTAGGTAATATCATATACTATTTAGGCAATATTTTATAGTGACATTTTTTGCGAACGGCGAATCAAAGCCTACTCATCGAGTCCAATTTTTTCCGGAAAATATTGGTTAATCAGGTTTATTTTGTTGACAATATTATTAAAACTATACAAGTTACGTCAAATTTGACCTTATATAGATAATACGACTTGGTTTAAACCTGATAATGGATACCTAATATATATATTTAATAGAAACCTTGTTTCTTGTCATTATTAGTACTTTGCAATGAAATATTTGTGGTATATTGTGATATTTGTGGTGTTCGAATAACGTTAAAATTCAGTTACAATACATATCCACTTTTAAATATTTTTTTAAAAAGTACGAGTTAAAGTAAAGATACTGTTTAGTATCTTTACTTCGAGATAGATTTAGAGTTTTTTTAAAGATACTGGAATCCTCATAATTATTAAATTTTAGCCTCTTTATGATCCGCAATATTTACGCTTGTTTACTGAAGCCGCATTTGAATATTTTCGTTTAAATTTATGCTAATGCCTTTTTTATTTTTGTCGTAGAAGCCTTTATAGATGGTGATCGGTACAAAACGGACTATTTTCTTATGTTTTGAGATATTTTAGACGGAATTGTTTTGAGACATGGCTTTTTAGTGAAAGCTTGGTTTATCATAGAGAGAATTAACTTGTTTTCAAGGCAGCCTAATTAACCAATATTTTGTTTCTGAACTTAAATTAATGAATTAAACATTTAATTTGCAGGCTTACGTATCGTGCGCTATGGGTATCCACTCTATCGGCTACGTGATGATATGCTTCGGAGTTGTCAATGCCATCTGCTCTCTCCTCTTCGGCTCCATCATGAAGTATACTGGCCGGTTTCCCATTCTGCTACTCGGAGCCATCGTCCATGCTACGCTCATCGTCGTCTTGTTGCTGTGGCATCCTCGTCCAGACAACCCAGTCATCTTCTTTGCAATTTCTGGATTATGGGGAGTGGGGGATGCTGTATGGCAGACTCAAGTTAACGGTGAGTTGGGATTTCCCTAGGTTTTAAGATATTTTGATTTAATTAATTAAACTTTGGAAGGCGTTGTGTTTACATTGTTAAAACGACTTGGACTAACATACTTATAGCAACCGATTTTTACATTATTTTACGGTTTCTTCGCAAAAAAAAAATATGGTTGTTATCAGTCTCCTAAATCATGCACCGTAGTTACTGACATCACTACATTAATAGCTTCTTTATGGGAAACATAAAATGCCAGTGTGTGGAAAAATCATGGTAATTTCTTTATTCAAAATCTGTTTAGCATTCTATTACTCTAATAACTCGAGAACTGCTCAGCAGTTAGGAATATTTTATTGATATTTATAATTTATTAAGGAGGATTGTACGAGCACAAACAAATGGTTTCTATATCTAAATCTTATGTCTAAAATATGGCTTTGCTTTCACGAATAAATAAATAACATACAATGATTCCTAAGGACGGACTCTCATTAAAAACTTATAATTATAGTTAAAATCAAAGACAGTTATATTTCAAATTTAAATCCTTAAACAAGAAAAAAAACATTGTCAAACAACAGGTGGCTTATTTCGATTTCTTCTGATGGAGTTATCATATTATCAATTTTGGCACAACATTCTCCGTTCCATTCTCAGTACCTACTTAAATCTAAAAAGCCATTTTGGCACATTGGCCTTTTCAGCATGACACCGACGATTTATTAAAGATTGGATATTCCGTTTTAAGTTATACTAAACATAAAAACATAGTGGAGGAGTTTGGAGATATTTTACAAATGTCAAAAAATGTGGCGATTGTTAAACGACCAAAGTTACCAAGAGAAAGAGTATCACGAGATTAACATTAGTATTTTTTTTTCAAAATTCGGTAAAAAATATGTTAAACCTTTGAATAACATGGCATATGCACCATTTTTTTCTTCCAATCCAGTCTTCCAAATTACTAAGAATATGCGAGTTTTTGTTAATATTGGTGAACATTCAAACATTGTAGGCATCTCAGCAATGCTGCGGCATTTCACGGTATTGCTCGTTAACACGGTTTGCGATAAAAAAATACTCGGCAGGAGAAGCGGAAGATATGGAGGCGGTCAACGTCGAAACCTCTAATTTAAGTAATGTATGCGCAATCAAATATTGCCGTTGGCAAGACAGCAGAGATAAGAAATTCGCGCTGGATGGAGCACACCACATGACACCACTCCAACTCAAACCGCGACACATAATATGCAAGTATTGGCGTTGCAGGGGGAGGGCGGGGGGGCGGGGGGGGGGGGGGGGCAATTAAAGCGAGCGCCAGTGGTATCTAAGTATGCGCGATAATATGGATATGCAAATTCCAAAAGACGCGATTTCACTTTTTCATCTGTTACAACTCCCCCTGGGGTAGTTTATTTTATTTTATTCGAAAAAATCACTATCTTACAAAATATTCCAATAAAATATAATGATGGACAAATAACCAATAAAACATAATGATCAGCACAAGACCAGTTATATTTTTTGAAAATACAAACTTTTTAATTTTTAAATTGATTTACCCATTTAGATGCCGATTATTTCGAAAAATAATCGCCGATTACGATTATTCCACAGTTCTGCTCTGATTCATTCATCCTACATAAAACTGTCTAAAAACCAAGTAATAGTGGGATTACAGCTGACAGCCTATTTCATTAATCACCCTGGGTAAATCTACCTGTAGAAAGTAATCCCTCGGATGCTATCCAGATACTATCGCCTTATTTACTTATTACTTATATATTGGCCAGTTTTGGTTGTTGATTTTTGTTAGATTTATCAGTATCTTCTTTCGACTGGAAATCGCCAACCATAAATAATAGATAAGACACAAATAATCGACGAAATCGGTTGACTCTAGTTTTTAGTAATGCATCCCTTTAGAGAGTTATTGGTTTAGTTATTAATAGATATAGGTAACCTTATTCAGCTTGCGGAAAACATAATCACAATATTTGTACTCGTATACAGTAAGTAACGTTTTAAAATGTATAATTTACTTTACTTAGATGACCGCATTTACCCAATGCTCTGATTGTATTACTGTGCTAGTACCCCAGAGTGAGTTCTAACTTCTTAGTCAAGCAGTCTTCTGGAAATGCATGGGAACCCAAATACCGCTGGCGTTAGAACTAAATAGCAGAACGCAAGCGGTTCAATGCGAAACGATCCGTCATTGTTGTTCAAATTGTGTCGAAACCTTAACCCGCCTTATCAATTTATTACTCTCCTGTTGCGGCCCACACTCACACGTATCGACTTTTTAATGCCTGGACGCTGCGGTTTGTAAATATTTCGATTTAAATGCAAGGCCAGAGATAGCGCCATAAGCTTTAAAAGATATGACCAATGAAGATGAATAATGAACGCGAATCCGTTAAATAAATTGACAACAAAGACGATGCCCGAAGTAGAACAGGATAGACGATGTTCAGTTTAAAGAATCCTTTATTATTCAATCATTAATAAACGAGGTATAAATATTATACCGCTGTTAATACTAAAAAATTGACAAAGTATGATTTATAAAACATTTTCGCCGTCTGGGTTATTACATAATTGCCTTCTAGTCAAACAGGTGTTTCAACTGACACAAGAGAGAGCTTATGGGCCCAGTGCAGTTGGGCCACTAAGACCCATGTGTTACGGTCGGCTTAAGTCACGAGACAGCACCCATCCGGTAGTCTTCAAGTAGAAGTTCGAGCCCGGGTAGGACTCCCCTGGGAATCGTTTTTCAGGCGCGCAGGCAATCGACTGTGCATTCCGACAGATAACCGGGGAGTCTGGAAAGGACTGTTTCCTATAGAGCGGGGGTGGCTGGTTTCCTAATGACAGCCGCTCTTGAAACGACCATTCTGCCACATTACCCTGAGTGTCAGGTAACGGGCAAAGGCCGCCATGGTCTGCGATGATTCGAACGAAAACATTAAGGAAAGATCGTGGAAGGACCGCCGGCTACATTATGAGAGGACCGTCCAAGCGACCTCGAACCCGTTATCAGTCGGGAAGCCGGAAAATTCAGCCGTAACTGGTAATCAGGGGAGCGGCCCGCTGGGTGCTTCTGAGTGTCTCGCGTAAGGCGTTGGAATCTGGCAGGCGTGCTGGCGGAGCTAGTAAGTAGACTGTTAATGTATCTAAGTCTCTCAGCTCATCCCACGGCTCAAGGAACGATCACATATTGTTATACCAGCCTGTGGTGACAGGTTCGCCCTCTGTACTTGACACCGTGCACTGACATGACAAGTAACAAATCGATTCGAAACTCTCTACATAATGTGTTCATTTACAAAGTCAAATGTATATGAGGATTCGGCATTATACTAAAGCCAAAGAGCCTTAAAAAAGCACATCGAAACTATGATAATCCAACGTTAATAGCGTTATCTTCCAATTTGAAAGAAAACCACGAAAAGAAAAAGACACTTGCTTAGCCATACCTACTACAAAACGGGACTTGCCATATTAAAAATATGGGTTGTCTATGATTTGGGGCAATTTAAATCATATACCGAATATAAAAATAGTCGGGTATAAACCCGGTTATGAGTAAATTTTACTGGGAAAAAAAAATTGAACGGGTAGAACGCAATATTTTATTTTAAGTCCCAGCTTTAAAATTTAAATCATTAAGATGATAGCATCAGAAGAATAATAATCTTTTTTCTAGAATACAGCAATAATCAATAACATGAAAGACTTTGCTGTGCATGTGGATACTGAAAATATTCATATGAAATAATGCATCCTCTAGAGATATAGAAAAACAAAGAATTTATAAAAAATAAAACAAGATGTCGTATTTTTCCAATATTTAAATTGATGTTTCTTTTGTCATAGGGTTGTATGGTGTGCTATTCCGTCGCAACAAGGAAGCTGCCTTCTCCAACTATCGCCTGTGGGAGAGCGCTGGTTTCGTAGTTGCATATGCCTACTCTACTCATCTTTGCGCTCGCATGAAACTTTATGTGCTGCTGTCGGTTCTCATTTGCGGTGTCGTGGGATACTTTATTGTTGAAATTCTACACAAGAAAAAGGTATATCTATTGTTTTTGAACCTTTTTTTAACTTACTACATTAGATTATACAATCTTAACCATAAATTATTGGCCATATTTCTCAAAATCCTTTTTTTTCAGGTACTGCGGCTGAAGGCACTGGCCGAAAATCCCGAATCAGCCGATGCCAAGGCGGTTGCGGAAGAACCTGACGACGAAACCGATGATATCGACGAAGACATCATAGTGACCCACTTATAAGCACCCTAAGGATATGAAAATAAAGTGTCATGATCTTTTAAAATCACACCTTTCCAAGAATGCAAAAAATCTAGAGGTGACTGCAGGTAGTCTTACCTCATTGAATAAAACTGGGCAATGAGTGAATATTATTTTGATAATGTACAAGCGACATTTCCTTGTTACCGGTTTTTGAGTTTGTTAGTTACCTGCAGTTGTCCCTTGGAATGAAGTGTGATATGGTATAATTTAACATATGTTCTGAATGTACAAACTTATAACATTTAATTTAATAATTATCAGAGTAAGAATACATAACACAGCAAACTAGATTATTTTAAAGAGATATTTTAAACCCAGTATCGACAAAAGAACCTAATCCGAAAACCGATTGATCTAGAGCGCACAATTACCCGAAGCTCCATATTTTTCAATTTCTTTATCACCCAGCCAGTACAGTTTAAAATAGGTATCGCTCGGAAATTTCTCGTTTATTTAATTTATTTATTTTAAACATGTTATTTTCTTTTGTGATTTTTTACAATCACCATGTTATTACTAATAAGTCATCAACTATCATCTTTGTTTCGTAGAAGATTCATTATGGGGTTGCATTCAAATGTTATTATTTATAAATATTCTCATTCGAACAAAATCCATTTAGAATAAAACATAATTATTGTAATTATTGATTTGCCACTTAAACCAAACGATATTATCCGAATTTCCGCACACTGCGATTGCTTACAAAAATAGTGGTTTCTATTAATTTACAGATAGTTAATATGCTGCATGTATGAATGAAATTCTTCTGATGATAGTTGCATAGTTGTGATTTAATCGGATGGCAATTCTTCGATTCAGCAGAGAGAAGGCGAGCAATATTTCTGCATATTTCCCTACATAAAGCCTTTTAAGCGTCATCACTGGCACCGAGCGATTTCCGATTGTTTCGCGTAGATTGATTTGTCTCGCTTTGTAGGTAATCGGTCTCAGAATGTCTAAAATTGGCGTCCAGTTTAAAGCACCCCATCGTTCGGTATGGTCACAGAACAGCTTTCTGCGAAAAGTCATTCAGCTCTGGGTGGCAAGTATTTGTTCCTATTGAATCAAATGTTATTATTGTGTGAATGGTATTGATAGGATTTAGAGTATTGAAAATCGTTTTCGTTTTATTGAAAACGTAATCATATATGACGTATTGTACAAATATTACGTAATCACATCTAGGATACGAATAAATTTACAAATCTGAAATGGATAAATTATAATCATTGAAAGGATGAGTAAATTAATCGCATTTACTCGTAAGTTGTGATACTGCCGATCGTTTTTCGTCGGTATGCGTGGTTGATCATTGTAAATATAAAATAAAGTTGACGTAACATTAGGAATGTAGAGGAAAAAATGTTATATCACTGTAAGTAGGGAAACGTGAAGTAGTAGAGTAAATAAATTATAATTGCAGCCGAGTTTCTTGCTTTATTTTAACTCCCTACGTTAACCCATTTTCAAGGTAACTTTTTAAAAACTCCAAGTGGAGATTTTTAAAAACAAAAATGTAGTACGATTTTCAAAGCCAAAATATAGGATATTGTTTATATTTATCGTATGCACTCTTTCCTATTAACATAAATATATAATTTTGTTGTTGCAATATACCAATATGTATACCTTTAAAACAAAACTATAGGTTTATTAAAATTATGAAAATTAACTTCCGTTATTCAAGCGATAAAATTTACAATTACATTGCTTAGGCAATAAATATAATGTTATATAATTTAATAATATAAAAATATTATTTAATATAATACATAGTATATAATATATTCCTAGTAATTGACTGGCCAAAATAGATGGCTTGCTAATTTCTGAAAAACAAATAAATGACCACTACTTAAGTTATCATATTTCATGGCTTTTTCTTATTTAGCATTCCAGAAAATCTAAATATTCCATCTAAATGAGCTGGTGATAGTAAGTTTAAAATTTTGGTTTGCCATAGCTGAATAGGTTGACCCCTCCAGTCTCTTCAGGTCCTATGTCAGAAAATATACAGGTAACATTACCCAGCGAAATTTCAGAAAATATTATAAATTAAATAGATAAAAATAGGCTTTCATTTGACTGAAATAATATTGCAAAACAGCATAAATATGCGCTTGACCTGTCTATGAAGAAAAACTTGGTAAAGTTGAAATATCCTGGAGCAAGAAATTTGCCCACATTTTATCAATGATTTTTCACCTTTTATCAGCGAACTGTCAGTTTATTGAATGAAGTTAAGTTTGAGGCGGTCATTACGATACGAGGCGAACATTAGGTGTTGCAAACTGATAAATAAAGTTTGTTTTTAGTGAAATTGAATTCAAATATATAACACCGTTTCATAGAAAATACTAATGAACATGATTTCGCCCAGTCTTGTAAAGTTACCTTCACTGGGCAATGATAGCTAATATAACGGTGTATTATGCGTCTTCATCTCGAAAAAAATGTTTACCACGTTCTCAATACTTCATCTCGTCATCGGTTGGTAGGCCGGTGAAGTTAAAGGGTCAAGCGTGAATGACTTATATCCATCGAAGAAGAAACTTCAGCATTTTTGTCAACAATTCGCCCAAGAATAAAATACCTCTGTACACTGTGTCAGGCCCAACTCTCACACTGAGTTTTTATCTGACATCTTTTATTTTAAACAATTTACAGTCAAGAGCACATCGAATGAGTGTACACAATTTCGCATTAGAAAATAAAACATTATAATTATTTGAACTTTTAAATTGTTCTTTTTCGTGCAATCCTAATAATATATTTATTTTTAAATCACCTATCAAAAACGATGTCAATAGAAAACAACAACAGGAAAAGGGTTTTTCCGAAATTAGGGAAAGTTAATCCTGTAAGCAGCGTAATGCAGGGAAAAGGCGAATTGTGTCAAAATCCTCACTAAACATCTCAGATACGGTCTCGACTTGGCGGGGCTCCAAACAGTTATTGCAGAAAGTTGTAATACTAACAACAATCAGACCAGTAAGACGATTTCAGCATTCTTAGCTCTTGGCCACTGAGACTGATTCGACAGTGTAGTGCCTGCTTAATGAACTAATCCGACCTAAATCGCAAAGATTTTGGTTATAAAAATAATATAATCGTTTCAACTTCTGTCGGTGAGTTCCACGGCAGCTCCTTTTTAATTTATTTATTAAATATGCTTTTCTCGGCAAGTATAGCAATTTTTGGTTTTGTTTTGTATCTGCTGCAGGTGCGCCGTATTGTCTGAGCAATGTGACAAAACAGACTAGAGGATCGCGTCACTCGCTCAGGCCTATTGTTTGCGATACATTGGCCACTTGGAGTGCCGCTGGTGTAACGCGCTATCGATTCGATATCATTATCACCTTTATTATCTTTCACATATTTATTTTTGTGTCTCCTATATTGTCGATCGGGGCCCATTCACGTGTCATTTTAAGTTTAGTATTACAGTTCGGGATTGTCGCGACGGTTATTTTTAGGTTGATCTAAGAGAATACTTCGTAGTATTCGGCTATAGAATGGATATCTCCCGCGCGGGTCAGTGACGATTATTGTAACAGAATGTGTGATCTTCGGCAATCAGTGATTATGTATCAATAGTGATTCAAATAAAAGTAAAATATGGATCGGAAGAGTTCAATGCGTTCCTTACAGCCGAGTATCAAGGAAGAGAACCGCATACTGAGACGTGCCTCTATATCGAGATCGGAGATGGATCTCAACGTTGAATCACCCAAACAGATTCCGAAATCGACTGACTTGCGCAGTAAGATAAGCGGATTCATTAGAAGTACGTCAGAAGTGTTCAAATTCAGCGATACGAGGAGATCAAAAAGAAAACTAAACGCGTCGAGGAAAATTTCCACTGGATCGATTCCGGCATTTGACGCCAGGTCTTTACCCATTCCTGCTGGAAGCTCTTTGATACTCTATCCCGTTATGGTATGTTTGACCTTCTTTTGTTAAGATGACGCGCGACTTTCAAGCGATAGTTATAATCTTTATCGATAGTTATAATACTCCCAGATAATACAAATCTACTTAAATTCCATTAGTCGGTTTGAGACTTATAGGTAATTAATTACTAAAGATTTAATTATAAATATTTTACGAATACTTAGGTAAATGTTTTACAAATATTATATAAAAGTCTAATGTTTTATATTGGTTAAAATGTCTTATGTCTTCTATTTTAAAAATACCATATCCTTGCTAAATTTGTATAACAATAAATTGATGAATCGTCTAGATAGGTTCGGAAATATTTCAAAATTCATTGGGCTTTCAGTGAATTTCAGCCAAAAATAATAGAAAAAGTTTGGTAATAAAATAGAAATACAAAAATACTGCTAAAATTTCAGTGAAAAAGAAGGTTTTAAATTATTTTAAAACATTGTTTGACTTATTGCTTTGAGGTTAAATCAAATACGTTTAGTGACAAATACAATAAATAGATGAGAATATGATCCCATTAAAATATTTTTTGAACATTTATACTGACTTCAGTCTTCTTCATAGTATTTTGGAGTTTCCAAAATGAGACTATAATCTAAGACTTCAGATCTTTATTGGCGTATCCATATGATTTATGCTTTGTATAATTAATTGGTGATCTTTTTTCAATTATGATCCTACGAAATCATGTTTTCCGGGTTATCAAGGGGTTGACTCTCGAGATATTCTGAATTATGTACATTAATAATAACCGTCGGGCACGCCTTTATCCACTCTCTACTAGTCCATTAGCTCTAATGTAAGTAAGTACGTCGAATGTTGAAGGCGAGCTAAGGTGCAAGTTTATGAAAATTAATTCTAAATTGATGGGATACTCGCAGCGAAGCTGATGATGTGGTCATTACATTATGCAAGTTTGAATATCCTAGTAAACTTTACGCATTTAGGTGTTAACGGGGCTTGTAGGAAATTTAAAACAATTCTGATTAGTTCAGAGCGAACTAATTAAAAATTACTCCTTACAATTGTTTCATTAGTAGGGTATAAACCCTGCTATTTATAAATCCTACTACTGATAAATACTACGTATTTATCATATACCAATACGAGGTTGCCGCCTTTCCTCTCATTTTAGCAAATTTGCTGTTTGGATATGATGAAATAATAAAAAGAGGTTTCGATTTAAAATGTGTTTCTCTTATTAAGGAAATATTTTACACTCAAGCGAGCGTATATTAGTATATTTACACGAGGAGAAGACGGAAAACATAGCGATTTGACGGATGGTCAGAGTTGCCAAATGGCTAGCACATTTTTCAGTCGTAAAGCTGATAAAAAAGGTTTTTTAAAAATCATCATTAGACATAATATTGAAGATTTTAAATATTTTTACATATGGGCACTTTTTTTAATAGCATTATGGCCTGCAATGTAGTAGTTATCTGGCCGAACTGGCAGCAGTCTAGTCCCACCGCGATAGTATTTTCCTGATGCTCGCTCGCGTGGTGCGTCATTTAATAGCGGCCGTTCGCCCCCTAGTGAAATAAAACCGCAGAGAACATCCCGATTTTAGCGATGCTATACTAAATGTTTTCGCTTCAGCCTCAATACTTCACAGCCTAGTGATACAGCGACTGGTCCGTGAAGCCTACCCTTAATAAAAAAAAACGGGATTGTCGCCAGGTGGCCATGCGGTCTACAGAAAACATTCACTTGCGCCTGATCCACGTGCAATATGTATTTCGTCACTTACTAGTATAAAGCTAACTTTCGAAAACTAAATTTGTTATATATCCACGACAATATTCCCTAAAGCAAGTCGCTTTGTTTTGCCGTCTTTCGAGCTTTCTTACGCACTACGCACTTGGACGCCAGTCTATAACTTCATGCTAAACACTTTCATCCAAAGTCCAGAGTTCATTACCAAAGAGCGAGGTGCCATTTCGAATATAATGACAAAAAAGAATTAGAAACCGTAAAAACGTTTCAGTAGAAAATTTTAGGTAAAATGGATAGTTTATTTTGATTATTGTTTGTGCTTCAATGTACCCGTTTTATCTCAAATCCCTTCTATTAACTACAAAACTCAATTCGTTAACTAAATTAGGGCTGTACGTCAAATAAATGAAGTAAGTAATGCTTTTTAACCATTCATAACTAAAATTGTGTTTGAGATTCTGTTTTTTTGACACATATCTACTGAAGTGAGGAATTATAAATAATGCATAAAAGATAGGGTAATGAAGCCATTATTTTGCGTAAATCGACGTATATTGAATACTTTTGAAAAAAAAAAGACAGAAGCTATTATTTTTAATTTTTTTAATTGTGAAACACCTGTTGCTAAAGAGTATACCTAATAAATGTTATTTCAAGGTAATTAATGCAGTAATTTGAAAGTTGTCAAAGCTTCACACATATAGTCTTTGGCAACTAAAAAAAAATGGAATAAAGTTTCAAGTTTTTATTTTATCTTTTAAATATTTTGTCTGTTGATGAAATGAGGTCTAGTTCTACCCTATTTTTGTGCAATTTGTAAAGAGACACACTGTAAACTAATAAATTCTACTATTTCATTAAAAAAAATATACCAGCAACGTATTTTTAACTCTTTTTTAATCTGGCCCACAATGACGCTACCAGATGATTCCACACAGTCGCTGAATAATAAACAAAATTGCATTGAAAACTTGATAGTATAGAATTGGCTAAGTGATAAAAAAAATATTTTTGTAGGACTGAGACGTATTTACCAACAAGTGGTACCATCGTATTCAGTGGTGTTTCCGGAGTAGGAAAAATGACGTTGTCACTTTCTCAACCCGCGGAGTGACGAGCTATGACGTCACTAAGATGGCGATTCTTGGTGACAGGTTTTGTCGATTTACTCCATAACTACTTAACGGATATAAACAACTAAGAAGACATGTGATAGGTATTTAAATTCTTAATAAACAGTACTTAGCAATCTTAAGTATAGGACTAGTATAAATATATTTACAAAACAGTAAAAATTTATACTTAACAACTTTTTAGTAGTTAAAATAAAACAATAAAATGGCAGTTATATGAAAAATATTCGGAAACAAAAAATATTACTACATTTTTCACCTTTATTATACACTTCGAATTTTTGAAATCGCATGATAAAATAACTACCTACGATCATATTGGCGGGGACACGGGGACCGATAAGTTCGCTCTACACAGCCGCGGGCCGTCCGGTCGAACAGTAGGTAGATTATACGTACAGTTGTGTTACAGGCAATTAATATTACAATACCATCAAATATCCATCCATCACCAAATAACCATATTTTATGAAGTTCGAACGAAAAATTTTCTTTATTTTCACGATTTTACTTAGCTGTTTGTCGTTTTGAAAAGAGACCAGTTTTCACAAAATATATCTAAGCTTTTGAGCCCTTGTACTGATATTTATTATGAAAAAAATACAATTTAAAAAAAATGCAATACCTTAACTTCCCTTCATAGTTATCTATACTAATATTATAAAGTAGTAATGATTGTAAGTTTGTAAGTTTGTATATAGGGGGTAATCTCCGAAACTACTCATTCGATATCACAAATGGAAAGCTTTATTATCGACGAGTGATATAACTATATTTTACTGCGATATATGGTTTCAATACGAAATAACGATATTTTTTAATCAAGTCGGAGAAAAACAAGCAGGTGAGTTGTTTTATCGGCGGGCGCTAACGAAACAGTGTGATATATGTGAAAATAATGTATGGCAAAAATATCGGCCCCAAAGAGATCTATAAAAAAGTTGATGACAGCATACATTCAATGTTATTATTTAAGCTACAATAATTGCTTTTATGACTCAACAAAATAAAAAATTAATTTGGCATTGTTTGTTGAACATTAGCAATAAAATAAAAATCATAATCAAAATAAATTATTCCATTATCACATGTGTTAAATAGTGATAAAATTAGCCTTTTACTATAAGTTTTAGGTGGTATAGTTATATCTCTTGAAATTAGTCACGCGTGCAAGCACCTCAAAATACGTAGGTCAGCGTACAGCGGAAGGCGGCGCGGGTGGCGAGGAATAAGACTCGTACCTCTACGAGATACGTAGCTTGCATCTGGGGATGGGGGGGGGGGGGGGACGTTTTGCACTATATTTATTTATTAATTAATTTATTTATTTATTTAAGAATTAATTACTATGAAACATTGATTAGCTTATAAAAATAACAGGAACCGAATGGCAAAACCTTAACCTTTTGCTTATTTGTTTCTGTCACCCAACTGGGACTAGCCCGTTCTAGGGTGGACAGGACTCCAATATTACAATCAAGTTTGCTTGATTGCTTGGTTGCTTACAAATATACACTTTTTAGTAAAAAGCTAATGACACTAAATTGCCCTAAAATGTGGTCTTCAGAATAAAATAAAAAAATAATAATAATAAAAAAAATTATTAAGAGATAATATAATAAATAAAATGCAATTCTATTATTTAATCGGCAATAAGAAAACAGTCATTAATATTTATTCAAGAAAGAAACAGTCATTAATATTTAAGCAAGAAAGAAAGAAACAGTCATTAATATTTATTAATATAAAAATACCTAGTCTAAAAAGTATACTTCAGTGTCAAAGTCAAATAATTTTTGGTAGTTAGTTCAATGTTAAAATATACTTAACATATATGTTTAAAAATATGTTAATATTTTGTGCACCTAAGTTTTATTATACTATTATTTCTAACATTTGATGTATGGTTAGTCTGTCATGATTCGTTAACGATTTCTTTACTTTATTTTTGAATTCCTATATATCTAAAGGTAGCGTCTAAAAAGGCAAAAAACAAATCGATTCGAAACTTTGCGCGAAGCGAAGCCGCGGGCAATAGCTAGGTATTGAATAAAACAAGACATCTTTCATACATATCTGTTTTCTGTCTGCACAACCACAGCGGGATGTTCTATAACCTGCTTTGCAACTGTAAAGATGGGATTCCACCAGTGTGCAGAACTGTGCGGCACTGCAATGCACAGTGTGCGACACAAATGTTTATTCTGGTCGACTCACTAAAGCAAACAATAACAAATTGTTCGCGAACATTCTAGAAATGTTCGCGCACATCTGTATACTTTTGTGCGCGCACACATGCAGGCAGTGGACTCGCGTCGCGTCGACAAACCTGTTGTGCGCGAACTCAGTCTTGCTTCCGCTACCGGAGTGAAAACATTGATTTGTGCGCGTACATTGTTAATTAACCAAGCTAAATATGGATTGGACGAATGATAAAATTATTAATTTTATTCAAGCTATTGAAACTTATCCTGTATTATGGGATTCTAGTCACAGTGATTATAAAAATAAAAACAAAAAACACGACGCCACTCAAGAGTTGGCGCAAAGTTTCAATTGTGACTCGACGGAGGTAATGAGAAAATGGAAGATTATTTTGGCTCAATACCGAAGAGAAAAGAAGAAAATCGCGGACTCAAAATCTTCAGGTTCTGGGATTTTAGATATATATAAGCCGAAATGGTTTGCTTATGCATATTTGAATTTCTTTCATGGAAGGGATGAGCCGAACGTCAGCTTGAACTCACACGACGAAATAAATGAACAGGTAGGTACGTTTTAAATGTTTATTTTCTTACCTCTAATATTATCACTTAGATACCTATACTATTTACGCCAGATACCTATACTATTTACGACATAATGCCGAATACGTTTTCCACAATACGTCTCGCTCTGCTCAACCGATAATTAAATATTCTCTCTTTTGATCTTTTGTCATGTTGACCGGGATATGGTTTCATTAAATTTATATCTAACGCAAAAGCATCTTCTGCCACAATGACATGTGGAATTGGTTTGTTCCTTCCGGGTAACGGGTAAGGTTCAGGCAAATTTAATTTTCCTTGCTGAAGATTAGCATAGATAACAACGTGTTTGCCATCCATAGCCCCAATGCAATGAGGGAAATTCCAAAGATGGTCAAATTGGCGCTCTAAGATCATCCATTCTTCTAAAGTGTTAGGCATCTGAAAAAGGAAATTTTATTACTATTTCAGGTATCACAAGATATTATTATCCAGAATGACACAGTAAATGAAGATCAAGAGTCTCTTCATGAAAGGCCAGTCGAAAAGTTTAAGGCTCCGAAGAACTCGCTTAAACGCCGTATTGTCGATGAAGACCCGAGAATCGCCCAAGCTTTGTCCATTATGAATAACGTAAACAAGCAGATGGAAGCAAAAAAACCAGATGACGAAGACATTTTTGCTGCAGCCGTCGCAACGAAATTAAGGAAAATTAGAGATGAGCGAACCAAGATTTTAGTACAAAGGGATATAGATAATTTATTGTATGACGCTATTATTGGTACTGGAAAATATGTTACAACTCCAATGCCTTCACCGTATTCAGATTCGTCAAATTGTCAGAGTCAAGGACCGGCTTCAAGTTTTCAGGTCCGCGATAATGATTATTCAGATCTTTTACGTCAGAATGATGGCGAAACAATATCTTGGCATGAAATGTAATGCAATAAAAGTGACTAAAATAAAATGGTATATTATTTTTATTTTCTTACCTTAATATTTTCTTTCAACACGCTTATCAACGCCTTACAAGTCTCAGGTACAATCCGAGCAATAAGCTCTTTTGAAACTTTAAATAAGAACATTAAACTTGCAAAAGAATCTCCAGTAGCAAGATATCTTAAGGTGATTGCAAGCCTTATTGAAACAGGGACACATTTTCTGTAGTTGGTATCTTGCTTAGCAATAAAAGGACTAGTTACATTAACCAGCAACTCAAAATCTTCGCAAGATATACGTGTGAAGTTTTTAAATCCACTCGTTTTTTCGTTTCTTCATTCCGTCGCTGTAGTAACGGCCTCACCCAACATCGCGGTTTCTTCCTTCGTTTCTTTTTAAGGAGACTACATAGTAAAACACATGCTGCAGCACAAAGCACTACGTTTTCCTGCCCGTTCATATTAACTACTGAACTGTCTCGGCAGAAACTCTGCTCAGTGAACATGTTCGCGCACAAGTGTGCTGAACTGTGCGCTTACAAAAGTTACGCACAGCCTTACCAGTGGAGACGGAAGCCAAATGCGACACCAGCTTAGTACCTGCACTGTTGGAGTTTTGCACAAAATGTGTGCAAGCAAATGTGCTGCACACTATTTTGGTGGAATCGCACCTTAAGAGATAAACTCTAAATCTTTGAGCGATATTGGTTCTTTCGAGGATGTTATGGCTCTCAAGTCGTCGATATTTTTATTACCTTCGAATTCTGGTAAAAGCCGGCGTTCAAAGGTAATAAAAATATCAACTTAAAAAAGTTATATGCATTTGAACGATCAATATCTCTATTTTTTCGAGTTGCTCCTCAAGGAGTTAAAGACACCGGCTACAATCTTTTGACAGCTGAGCCTGCGTTTTAAATATCAGCCAACTTGATTTTTTTGGATGCTCAGAGAAGACACTGGTGCATCGCATCGCACCCGGTTATAGCATGATAGGGAAATAAAGCATTCTTCATATCGCAATCAATTTGTCAGTACTGGTATACATTTTGGATGTTCCAAAGTTTATTTACACAAATAGAGCTATTAGCTACAACGGGTGAACCCGTCACCTCAGGAAGTTTTAACGATTGGTCGTTCTATCTCCCGTGAAGTTAACGCAGAAGACTTGGATAAAACAGTCACCGTCAAGCTCCGCCACATGCCCGTAAGAGGTCAACGCCTTATTCGCGAGATAACCCAGATATGTTACCCAGCGGGCTTACACTCACGCCCTTACTTCCAATTATTTATTTATTTATTTATTTAGGTACATAGGATTAGGTATACAGTTCATTCATAGGTCATGTAATCTTATAATAATTATATAAATTATTTAATAATTAATATAGGGAGGTTTAACACATCTTACATGACCTTTACTGCCAATAGCACATCTAACTAGGCGATAATTTGGCCCGTCTCTAGATGTGCATATTTTTATGCAATTTTAAGAAATGAAGTGTTTTTTTTTTAAATAAATTATTTGGACCCACCACCTGTATATACACATAAATATACCAATTTTATAAAAAATATAGCTATGTAATAAATATATACATTTATAGTTATTGCGACCAGATTACTCCGGTCTCTCGACTGGCTACGAGTTCGAGGTAGCTTGCGCGGTCCTCTTCCTTACGAAGCGGTGAAACGGTGTAAACCGAATCTATCGCAGACCATGGCGTCCTTTGCCCGGCTGTTCACCCGGGATCGGGTAGCCGTTCAAGAGCAGTCGCCGTAAGGTCAGCAACCACCCCTGCTCTATAGGAAACAGTACTGCCTCCAGACTCCCCCGACTGTTAGTTAGAATGCACAATCTATTGGCTTACGCCGCACGGTACGCAAACCGTCCAGGAGCGCCAGAAGATTGACTCCTAAGGGAAACTGGCCCAAGGCCAGAGTTCTACCCAGGCTCGCACTGCATGCGTGGAGGCCGCCGGATGGGTGTTGACCCGTGAGTGTGACCAACCCTGAACAAATTGGTCTTCGTAGCCAACTCAGCAAGGGCCCATTAGCTCCCAAGTTTATTTACACAGTAGGTTCTTAATTATAATCAAATAACGATGGAGGTGATTTTCGTAGCTCACTTTGTAATATTTTGATTACAATCAATTACATTCCCAATATTTACAGAAGAAAACATCCGACGAACTAAAATATTTCTTTCTATCGTAAAATCTCTCTTGTTGTTTCGTCCTGTAAATTTAAATTATGCAAGTGCTTGAAAGTTTTCCACTTAATTGTAATCCTTTATTGACATCCTCTTCTACTAAACGACAATTTAAAAACTTTTCTGAGAAATCGATACAAAACATCAAAGTATTGGGCAACCAGCAAGTCATTTACAATTTCGTTGGGAGTAACTTCACCGCTGGAAATATTTAATAAGCCCCAAAGTAATGAAAAAGCTTCACAACGTCCTTCTCATCCTTTGCCAAGTCAGATAGGTTCACAGTATTTCACATTGAAGACCAAGCAGTTTTCGTTCCATTTCCGATAACTGTGGCCGGTAATTGAAGGTTACAGTGATCACGTGCACTACCCGTTTTCGTTATACGAGCGTATACGAGCGTTATACGAGTTATACTCGTACCAATCAAACCTCCGGCAATATTGTGAACTTTATTGGGTTTTTACAAGCTTGGTCCGGCGACTTTTCAAGAAACGATTCTGCGATTCCTTTCAAAACAAAATTGACGTTCATAAGCTACATATATATTTCAACAGCACTTTCAGGTAATTTTTGCATATCAATTAGATATACCATTCTCCAGCGTACATAATTTCTATGGCCATAGACTAAAAACCAAAATATAATTTGACTTATCTTCTACAAGATGAAGATTTATCACGATCTACAAGTATAAACTTTTAAAACTAGACCTGTTAGATTTAAATATGATCCCTTAAACTTGAATAATTGGTGTGCTTTATTATGACATGTGCTTTATTATGCAATTTTGTTTTCAAATCGAATATGTCCTTAGATTTCGCTTCAAGACCGTTACATTTATAAATAAGTTTCAAGTTCGACTCAACCAGAGCTGAGAATTGACTAGGAATCTGGTTCGTTTCATTAGCCTACTGTTTCATTTTAAACAATAAAACCACAAAACATCAAAAGTTAAGTTTATATCTCGCACAAAACGATTATACTGTTTCCTTTTAATAATATTTAGATCAGTCGTTTCACCATAAACGCCTATCTCGATCCAAACTTCCGTTAAACCAGAACTCGAAAATTGTTGACCAATAATGCTTAAATATGTGTAACCCCAGTGAAATTCTCCTAAATAAATAATAACCTTTTCAGACGATTCAGCATTTCACTGTATTTGTTTTCGTTGGCAGCACAAGGCCTATTCATATGTTATAACTGTATGTTTTTGACCAAGAGCCTTTGACATATCTTGACACCGCTCGAATACCGTAAGTAAGGTATCTGTTTAAGGGGCAGGTTGTGGAAGTATCGAAATATAACCAATTGTAATTATATTATGTGATATTTCAGACACTTTATTTTCTTCTTTCCATGATGGTATAATTTGATTTGACTTTTGAGAACGACAGAAAGCCGAGTTAAATCACCACAATGAAGAGTCACAATGAATGTCGTTTGAACTTCATAAAATATGGGTTTATTAATATTTGGTGGTATTGTATCATTAATAGTCTGTAACTCGATTTACAAGAGACTGAACGTATCCACCTACTATTCGACCGGACGGCCCGGGGCCGTGTAGAGCGGACGTATCGGTGTCCGCGTCGCGTTCGCGCCAAAATGATCGTAGGTAGTTATTTTATCATGCGATTTCAAAAATTCGAAGTGTATAATAGAGGTGAAAAATGTAGTTATATTTTTTGTTTTTGAATATTTTTCATATAACTGCCACTTTATTGCTTTATTTAGTCCTATACTTTAGATTGCTAATTACTTTTTATTAAGCCACCACACTCGTCTATATCTGTTAAGTAATTATGGAGTATATCGGCAAAACCTGTCACCAAAAATCGCCATCTTTGTGACGTCATAGCTCGTCACTCCGCGATTCGAGAAAGTGACAACGTCATTTTTTTTACTCGGGAAACACCACTGAATAAAATGGTATCATTTGTTGGTAAAATACGACTCAGTACTACGAAAATTGTTATTTGACGACTTTATTTAACTTCGCCTCCCTACTATGAGGCCATAGGGCCTCAAGCAAGATATTAAACATAGGTTTAGGTACGACAGCAAGATACTGTGTCGTGCTCGCGTGGAGTGTTTTTAAGGAGAATGGGATTATGCAATCGGCGAACGTGATATTGTGGTTTAGACCGTACAATCTCTAGAACATTTGATGCTAAAATTAATGGCCTCCTTTGTCCCATATTTAGCATATTTACTGTTTTGAGGAAAGACGACACGTGGTGGTGGGGAGGGTTTTTGAAACAAAATCTATCGCGACCTTCTGCGTTCTCTGAAGCTTACGTTCCGACTTTTTGTACAGGCAGGGCTATAAACACAGCTGCCAAAGTCCAACACAAGGAAGAAGGATAAATTAGAAGACCATTTAGTGAGACTCTGCGCAGTAACTCAAGGCTTCCGCTTTTGTACGAGTAAATATATTTTTACAAGTAAATATATTGAAAAGAATAAAAAATACAACTGCCTTTACAGAAAGTGAACTATTGTATAAATAAATATTTTCATTACAGTTATTTTATAAAATATTTGTGGTGTATGTAGTTATCCATAAAGATGCATGTATATTTCCGACCTTTAATTTTGCACCGCCGGCCTTTAATTTTGCATTCATACCTTTAATTTTGCACTAAACATGATATATTTATGTATTTTTTAACATTTGGACATTTAGACAGCTACTTACCTGATATATGGAGAGTTAAGGTACCCTATGACACGCAGGATAACATGACGATTTTAATAATATGACACATTTCGAAATCGATTCAAGGGTTTAGAAGTTATGGTAGAATAAAGAAACGGAAAACATATATAGATGAACCACTAACACATTACACTCCTTTTTTGTTGGGCAGACGTCTAAAAAGTTATCTACATCGGTAGAAAGTATGCAACAGAACCTCGTTTGCCAGAGGAAATCAAGAAGATTCTTCAAACGATAATTGTTGTAGGCTTCTAGTTGTTGAAAATGATAATGACTGAAAAACAGATATGAGATCAATTTTCTTAAAGCGATACTGAATGCGCTGGTAGCTCTTCAATCATCAATATTGCGAGATACATTTTCTCAACATCGGCAGTAAAAATGCCAACGTTTATGAGAAGGCTGCACATGGAAGTTTGAAGCATACACACGGTATACGAAAAGCTATTACGCGATATATCGTTTCCTAGTACTTGGCTCTCATCAAAATAATTGGAGTACGGGTACAAATGTGGTCAGGGCGATATACCGCAAAATTTCGTACGAAATACTGCAAGTCTTCTGACGAGCATCCAGGAAACAATTTCGTAAACAATATCATACTGACCGTGATTAGTGTTTTCGAAATCCAATAATGAAATATGTTTCTTAACACGTGTATAGTAGCGATGCTCGGATTTACATTTTGTAACCTTGTGATGCCCGCTTAAACAATTAAAACGTTTATAATGTATTTTACAATATCGTAATCCCGTAATCTACAAAGAGTGAGATCATCAGATTCACACCTTTAGAGCACTTTAAGGACGATATCTAAAATACAGTATTGCAGGTTTGCAGTATTATCCGCAGTCTTGGATGGGCTTCGCGCTCCATATATGTAGATTAGCCTAAGAATCTAATGGTAAAATCTTATGTTTTGTTGAGGGAGCTGGGATTGCCCAGCTCTTCTAAATTAATTTTATTTTTCTATGTCGAAACTCAACAAACCGCAATTATTTATTTCAAATGTCGTTAATATTTCTGGATCCAGCTTTCTTAGAGCGATAGCCAGTATAATGAAATCTGTGAGGTTGTCCATACCTTTCTCTTTTAAAGCCGACGACGATGGAGGAAGTTCTCCAATTTTGCCTCGTTCTAAGTATGCATTTCTTACATGTCCAAAATTTGGTTTAGATATCAAATAGCTAGCACACTCCTATTCTCGTAGTTTTTCATCAGAATGTCTCATGTCAGCATGCCCTAAATGGTTTTGGATCCAGCTTTCTTAGGATGATGGACAGTATATTGAAATCTGGGAGGTTTTCGATACTTTTCTATTGTAAAACCGACGGCGATGGAGGAAGTCCTCCAATTCTGCCTCGTTATGAGTATGTATCCCTTCCATGTCCAAAATGTGGTTATATATCAAGAAGCTAGCATCATTCAATCCTCGTAGTTTCTCCATATAAAGTTTCCTCCAGTATTTCTCCATATTAATTATAATTCAGGTATAACACCTAAATAGGCTGCGAGAGTCAATTACCCTAATAAAATAATCTAGTTTATCAGCATTGCTAAATCTGCATTAAGGTATTCGACGGACTTTGAAGGCTTCTATACCAACCACTCTTTCAGTTCGCCTCTGTTAGGTTCGCCGACGGCCGAGTAAGTGGAGGTATTTTTGTATATAGAGATGCTGATGTCACTGAAGCTGCCTCGCCATATTCCTTAACGCAAAAGAGCATTTTCATGATATAATATAACTTGTCGAAGTTATATTATGTCATGTATAAAATATATAAAATGTTATTTGTATCTGTATATGGGTTAAATTCATATAATCTATATTTTTATAATACTGCTCACAATTTTCTTAAAGCATGTGACATTAAAGCCATTTCAGTATAGATTACCAAATTACGTTTATTTAGAGTGTTTTGCAGAGAGCTTTCAAAGTTTGAAGGTTTTTAAAAAAAGGCGCGCTTTGCCTTTGGTAATCTATACGAGCTGGTTCACGTTGTCAAAGTTTAATAATTATTTTCGACGAAACCAATTTATTTTTTATTTTTGATATAGAATATTTACAATGAAGGTTTACGTATTAAATTATGATATAAATTAGGGCGCCCAAAAACGAAACAGATATTTGAATATTTTATTTAGAATGATTGACAACATAATAAAGAAATTTGAAAAAAACAGACATAGTGACAGACAAAGTTGGTTTGCAACATAGTGATAACAAAATGATAGTTACTTACATTGGCATTATTATAATATATTCGTATAATTCCAATACATAGGTTTAATTAATTAAGGTTATAAATAAATACAAAAATACATAACTAATATGCTATATATAACTACATATATAAATTCACAAATTCACAAATTATTACAATTCATTTCCTTATATATTATAATGACAAAAAAAAATCCGTTAGCTGCCTTTCGCATTCGTCTCTAGTTTTTGAAAGCAACCATTTGGAAAGCAATCTGATTGTCAGCTTCGGCCCAACGGTGAGTGTTGCAAGGAAGGGGGGGGGGGGGGGGGGGATGCAACGTGCATATCTCTGGGCAAACCTCATGTTCGCCCGAATTTTCTTGTCCCTGCTATTTTCTGGTGTCATGTTTGTGAAAAATACGTGTAAAAATACGTGACAACCGAATTTATGTATATCTACCTAATATCAAGTACTTCGAAGTCACTGGATATTGAATTGTGCGGAGAGCGGTACGGTTTTCGGTTAATAACTCTCACTACCGCTTTTTAAGCTTTAATAGTGGGTCTAAAAATAGTTTAGCTGCACCGCCCCTACCGATGTTGCCTTACATCATCAGTGACTGTGCCAAAGCACAATAAATGAATCTCAGGGTCTTAATATCAAGCACATTCCTGATACTTCTGAAACAAAATATATATTATTTAACGGTATTTTTCGATATGTCTTTGCCACCGCAGATGTCGGCGTGAACTCATAGGTAGGGTACTTTACGAATAGCACACGCTCAATCGGTACACAGTGACACCCTACAAGGTTGCAATCGTATAGGATTAGGCTATAATTTTGTAGATGTTTCTGGCGAGAATCTACGATGAAGGCTACAAGCTTGGTTTTTCCACATTCGGCGTTAGTAGATTATAGTCAGTCAACCCTTAGCACATTTTATCACTTTCATAACACTTTTCTAACTAGTCGATTCAAATAAGAGGCCAGTATTACGTAACATATTACATATACCTCAATATTTAATTCACAAAGCCCATTAATGTAAAGTATGAAGAGAAACGGCCCAAGAGTATTTCCTTGTAGGACTCCATAATTATTGTACAGATTTTCACTAAAAGCGTATCCTATCCAGGTACGTTGTTTACGGTATCCAATATAGCTTTGAAATCAGTTTAGTTTGATGCCCGTAATAATACATTTGAAATTTCAGTTCTGAATTGAGTAGATGAGATAGACTGAGATATCAGAATTGGGTTGTCCAACGCTACAGTGTGAACGGTACAAGCTCCGGTTAAATTATTTTATTTTTAGTGTTAAAAGTGGAAATTTCATTAATTTACCTTTATTATTAAATGGACGGTGACAGCACAGTTGCGACGAAACAGAATCACCGATTAATTACAACACAGTGAGTGGTATTTGCACTTCAAATTATTGATAACTATTCATAACGGAAGAGATTTGAAATCGAACCGGATCTTTTGGCACAAATAATCACGAACTTGATATTTTTTCCGATATTACGGAACAAAACAATTCGTAAACAAAGAACTGCACAGCTCTACGTCATCTGTCAACGGCGACCGAAGAAAAACGAAAGATTTCACATCACACTACATTTCACAACATTTATCTTTTTTCCCAAACCACTGGTAACTCGCAAATAGCGGTTCTCTATAATTTGGAGACTATTTAACATTATTTGTTTATAATACATAAACAGCGACGAGCATCTAAACAACGCGACGGCCATTTTTCTCAACTAATATTAGACTACCCACATATCGTCTGCGGAACGGACGAACGGATGAGAAAAATTGTTTCTGGTATTCTAAAGTAAAACCGTTATTACACCAACGATTGCAAACTGTATCCCGTTACGTATTAATTATACAGAAAATATACGTAAGTAAAAAAAAATACGTACATAAAGAGAAAAAAATATAATAATATTAAAATGAGTCCTCGAAAGACTCGATCACAGATGGATACTGATCTGTTTTCTATAGACCTAGAATTGACATCGAATCTGGATTGGGATACTGAAATAAAAAAATTACGAAAAGAAGTAAACACAGAACGTGCGTTAAATAGACAGCTTCAAAAAGAAATAGACGATAATTCCAAAGAGTTCGATAAAATCTGTGAGGAAACGAATAAATTGAAGAAGAAGCTTAATACTCTGAAACACGCACGCGATACCGCAAAAGAAAAAAATCTTAAATAAGAATCGGAGGTGACGAAACTTACTGAAATTATAAAAGAAAATGATACGGTACTAAAACCCCTCAGAGATCAAATCACCTTACTTCTGGCTGAAAATGGCATTTTAAAACAAAAACTACTATTAGCAAACGAGGAAATACAGCATAAAAATACGGACAGTAACCTGAACCAAACAACAAAGACATCTAGTAAGAGGAAAAATGACAATAGCAAAGTGCAAAGCCAATCAAGTATTCAAAAACAATCTACAAAAAAAAGTAAGATCTCCAAAGCCCAAAAACCTGATAATGCGCACAAAACAACGAAAACGTCTATAAAAACACAAATAAGTACAGGAGGGAAGAAAATGCAAGTTGTTAGAAATGAAACCGAGAAGAAGCCGAAAGTGATTTTAATTACAGACGAGAACGGCAAAGGTTGCGCAAGCAAACTTAAATACAGCCTGAAAGATACGAATGTAAGTGGGATTGTAAAAACACATGCTCCACATTTTTGTCTCGGTGAAGAAACTGACATCCTTGCAAAAAATCTTGACAAAAAAATACGTGTGGCACTCGGGGACTGCCGCGGTAAAGCTATTGCATAGCATTTTTAACAACTTATGCTATTATAATTATTTATTTATTTTATATATTTCATTTTTTCTGATATCAGATAACTGCGCTCTATCAGAAAACGTTGAAATTATTCCGAATCATTTGCGGCTTCGGTAGCAAATGATTCGGAATAATTTAAACGTCTTCCGATAGAGCGCCGCGCACGATTTTTTTCGATAAAGCAAAAAAAAACAGATTATTCGAAAAAATTCGTAGATAAAAAGATAGATAATTAAATTATCTTTAAAATGGTGCAGGTTTCATAATAATACCCCAGATAGTATTTGCGTAGTAGTCGTTTTTGTGTTCGGTTAGACCTAATTTCACAAATTAATTACACTAGGTAATATAAACAAAATCTAAAATATTCAAAGCTAAGAATATTAGGAAAATGTTCTTGTTTAACATATATTTTTTTCGAATCGTAAGCACTACTCGTTTAGACGTAATTATCAGTTTAAAATCATTAATTTTCGTTAAGAAATTTCTTCATTCGGTCGCCGCGCTTGCCTACTAGGCCCGCGATAAAAGCTATGCAATAGCTTAAAAAGATTTTTATATTGTATTCGGAGGTATTCACCATTCCTACTTTCACAAAACAAAGCCATTATTATTGATACAGTCAACAAAGACAAATCTGTTAAGCATACTAAATGCTACGATACACACTAATGTAATAATAACATCAATACCATATAGACTTGACAACACGAGGGCAAACGAAGATATATATATAAATTGAACATAATGATGGCCGAGCAGATTGCTAAATTTACACATGCCAAGCTAGTATGGCAACTGACTACTTGGATGAAAACGACTATTCTAAAAATGGCTCAGTGCTCAACTCTACAGGAAAAAATAAATTTTCTGAGTGTATAACATATGAGATCACAAACAGTAAAACCAGAAAGCCCTTTCTATATTAACTCCTTGGTGGAGGAGAACATAATCATGGATAGTATAGAAATGACGATATGCCAAACACGACACAAAACTTATAGCGAAAATCAAGGGGTCAAAGAAAATGAACATTTTACGATGCAAGCAGATGATAAGGAATTAAACAGTAAAAAGCAGCTTGGAGTCATGCATTTGAATATACAAGGAATAAATAAAAAACATCTAAGCATAGAGATCGTCCTTGAAAAATACCATATTCACGTGGCCTGCCTAACAGAGCATTGGATGCAGACAAATAATATCAATTTACTACATATTAACCGTTTCAAACTTGCAAGCTATTTTTGTCGAAAAGATCACATAAGAGGCGGTAGCTGTATCATGGTCAAAAATGAGATAAATGTCAAAACCAGGGATGATATAACATCATTATCCGTAGAACGAAACACGGAAATATCCTGTGTAGAAATTACACAACAGAAATGTGTCATTGTTTGTATTTATAGGGTACCCGAACAGTGACTTTAACGTGTTCATGTCTCGCCTCGAATCGATTATGGACAAACTCTCAAACTCCTCCAAGCAGATTGTGGTGTGTGGTGATTTTAACGTTAATATCCTAGAAAACTCAGGCAATAGCAATAAGCTAAGAGACTCTTTTACATCATGCGGCTTTACAATGGCATTTAATACTCCAACCAGGATTAATGGACTCAGTGCGACCTGCATCGATAACATATTTTATAGAACGGCAAATTTTTGCTATATTGATAATGTAATTATACCCTTTTCTGACCATAATGCTCAGATGATCCACTTAGAATCAAATTTGACGAACCCAAACAGTAAGCATGTGTGGAAAAGACAATTCGGCTTTAACGCTATTAACTCATTTATTAGACTATTAACTAAAGAATGCTTTACTACTGATTCATTAGACCCAAATTCTGACTATGACAATTTTATAAAAGTTTTTAATCGTCATTTTGAAGCTTGCTTTCCCTCGAAATACAGACTAGTGTCAACAAAAGGCGGTACGCTTTCTTGGATTGATAATGAGCTTAGAAACGATCTAGGAAAACTTCAAATTCTGCAGGATAATTTAAATCAGAACACAAATTCATTACTCAAGGACTATTATACGAACTGTAAACAAAAATATGACAAAGCAGTAGTAGCGGCTAAGAAAAATACTATAGAAGAAGAGATTAAGCAGTCGAATAACAAAATCAAAACTATGTGGAGTATCATCAATAGAGAGGGGAGAAATATTTCAAGTAAGGCAAATGAACCTATTCAATTACTTCACAATGGTTCTAAAGTCTCTGATCCTACAAAAACGGCAAATATACTCAATGAATATTTTATAAACGCTGTTAAACGCATGATAAATTCTCCTAGTTTATCCTCTTCAACAATTGTAGGTGAGATACCAGCATCAATACTGTTGCATCCTATAACTTCCATTGAATTTGATAAGGCCTTGAATGGCATCAAAACAAAAACATCAATGGATATCTGGGCACACTAGATTAAATTAATAAAGAATATAGCACCAACGATTTCCAACACCTTGAGGTCTATTTTTAATAATTGTATGAAACAAGGTGTGTTCCCAAATCTAATGAAAATAGCAAAGATAGTACCAGTTTTTAAAAAAGGGAACAAAACTGATCCTGAAAATTACAGGCCAATTTCACTGCTTCCAGCTTTTTCCAAAATTTTCGAAATTTTTTTATATAACAGGCTATATCTATTCGCAAATAAATTCGATATACTAAATAAATATCAATATGGTTTTAGGAAAAATATGTCCACCACCTCGGCGATTTCGGAGATGGTAAATTTCATTACCGACACTTTTGAAAATTCTTCCCAACCCGTGGCAGTTTTTTGTGACCTATCCAAAGCGTTTGATTCGGTTGACCACGAAATACTGCTCAATAAATTAAACAGTTATGGGATTCGGGGCAAAGCCAATAATATGATGAAATCCTACTTAACAGGCCGGTCACAGGTAGTAGAAATAGATGGATTTAGATCTACACTGCAACCGATATCCTGCGGAGTTCCCCAGGGATCGATTCTTGGTCCATTATTATTTTTATTTTTTATTAATGATATAGGCAATTGCTTGCCAGCCTACACCAAAACCTTACTCTATGCGGATGATACAAGTTTCCTGTTTCACGATAACAATCTTAACGACCTAATGACCAATACCAATCATGCATTAAACCTAGCAAGTTCATGGTTCACAGAGAATAATCTCTTGCTTAATGCAAAAAAAACCGTAACTATGCACTTCTCCTCAAAATATAAATCGTCTGCTATTTAATATAACTATACCATCTAATACCATTTAATATACCACTAAATACCACTAATATACCACTATACCATTTAATATAACTCTAGACAACAGTACTCTAGAATTAAGCAAATCGACAAAGTTCCTAGGTATCATGATCGATCATCATCTTAGCTGGAACATCCATATTAATGAACTGTGTAGTGCGCTTTTTTCGGCAATATATGCGATAAAAAAGATTAAATTCTTAGCTGGTGAAATCGCTGAATTAACTGCGTACCATGCCTGTTTCCATTCTGAAATGACTTATGGTATACTGATATGGGGGAATGCCACAGACAGTTCTAGGGTTTTCATTTTACAGAAAAGTGCACTAAGAGCAATTGCAGGAGTATCCCGTGACACGCACTGCGAACCTTATTTTCTTAAGTACAAAATACTGACTTTTACGTCTCAATATATTTTACAATGCCTACTCTATGCTAAATCAAATATTAACGAACAAGAGGTAAACGGGAATATGCACTCCCACAATACACGCAGACGTGATGACGTTATCCTGCCTAAAGTACGCCTTACGCAGACACAAAAGTCATTTGGATATTTGAGCTATAAGCTCTTTAACCAGCTATCACTCTCCACAAGAAAGATGGAAACAAAGGCGTTTAAAAGATTTATTAGACAAAAGCTACAATCCACACATGCTTTCTATAAGCTGGGTGATTTTTTTGAGCATGCCAATTCCTTCAAATGGGAATAACATTAATATGTAACTTTCAGGTACCTCATTTTAGTTCTTATTGTTTAATAATAATATTATGAATTTAATATTTAATATGTAGATTACAATGTGTAATGTAACATACCTGATCATATACATACGTTGTTTTTTCCAATTTTTTTTGATACTTCCTATTGTGTGATTATTTTTTGTATAAAGTGCTTGATGACTATTAATATTCTTATAATAATCTATTTTATATGTATACTCATGTACATGGATTTAGCTCTATTTTTTTATTTTTTTATTTTATTTGTCTGCCGTGTAAAGCCGACTTTAGTCAACGCTATTGTCGAATTAATATTTATGCTTTAATCGTTTTATATCTACATTTAAACTGACGAATTCTAATATGCGATAATTAGCTTTAATTCATAATTCATGCTTTTATTGTTTATTCTGAATAAATAAATTGAATACTGAAATACTGAATACTGAATACTGAATATATTTTATTTGATATAGTATCAAAAGTTTTTGCAAAGTCAAGAAATATATTAATACATTTTTTGTTGGCTTCTACATATCTAGTGATACGCTTCGACATTTTTATTATTCTATGGCTTCGAAGGGGGAAATAATAGGTGCAAGGTGATCGCTCACAAGTGGCATGACAGCTGTCCTAAACCTACCACAGCCGGTCGTTAGTTCGGAATCCACTGTTCACCCCCCAGAAGTATAAAAAATAGTATTATGATGAGCCCGACTCCGGTCGGTGAATTCCATGGCAGCTCCGTTTGTATTGTATTTATCTTGTGTTTCCATATTGGATCTAAAGCAGTATTGGTTTTCGGAGAGCATGTGATTGGTTTACAGGTGATGACGTTTGTATTTATTAATTTTTCCAAAAGGTTAGCTAGAACGTTAGGTATTGATATCGACCGATAGTTTGAAGGAGCAGATTTCTGCCCTGCTTTAAAAATAGGAGTAACATTTGCTTCTTTGAATTTACTATATGCCACTGGTTAAGCTGCAGTTAAATAAATGAGTGAGCTATATTATCTTCATATATTATCCATCAGATATTATCTTCGGATTCAGAATCAAATCTAATATCATCTATCAGATCTGGCCTGCAAGTAGAATTTGTTGTCATATTGTAAAAATGTCCTCAATATTTAGATTTGAGGACAAGACTAAGGCCATGATTTTCACCAGAAAATACAAACCCGAACCCGTTGAGTGTCTCGAGCTCTGGGATAAGGAGATAGAATACGCTACAGAAGTCAAATACCTTGGAGTCTATCTAGACCAAAACTCAGTTGGAAGCACCAGCTCGAGCGCAAGAGAACAACCTTCTATGCCTCTTTGTGGACGTGCAAAAGAGCCATGGGAAAAACCTGGGGCTTCAAACCTAGAGTCGCCTTATGGCTCTATAGGGCAGTACTGCTGCCTAGACTAACCTATGCTGCAATAGTCTGGTGGTCCAGGGTGAAAAAGCTTAAAACATTAAAAATGCTTAAAAGCCTTCAAGGTAAACCTGAGGGCTGCAACTGGCGTCATGAATTCCACCCCAACAGCGGGATTAGAGGTGGCACTCTGCTGCCCGCCTCTGGACAAGCTCATCATCCACTCCGCCAGACTTACAGCATACAGACTGAAGTGTTTGGGCGAGTGGAAGCGAGGAGGGCACAATCATCCTGAGCTAAACCTCCTCTACAAAAGCCCATTCACTCTGACCCAGGATCGACTACGGAAAAAAACGGTAGAGAAGTCCTATAAAATCCTAATCCCCACCAGGAAAGAATGGAAAAATTCGCAGTGGCATCAAAGCCACAACGCAGACGCCTGGTTCACCGACGGCTCAGGAACAAATGGACGTTTTGGGGCAGGCGTGTATGGACCCAAAACCAACCACAGAATCAGCATCCCTCTTGGGACCGAGCTCATCGCCGCTATAAACGCAGACCGTCTGATGGGAGCAGGGAGAATTACAGACAACTGAGAAATCGATGTAATCAGCTATGCAGGAATGCAAAAAAGTCGTTCTTTACCTCTCAGATTGCTGCTTCTGGCAACAATATCTGGAGATTCCTACGTCAACTTGGCTTTGGAAAAGTCCCAAATGAGGTTCCGTCCAACATAGATATCGAGGCTTTAAACTGTCACTTCGTCACTCCTACGGTTTCCATGAGCACCGCGCTAAAGTTGGCTACTTTAAAATTCATAGAAACGAAACCGAGGGCTCGTTGGCCGGCTTTTAACTTTAACTCGATTACCTCTGCGGTAGTTGATAAACTCCTGAGTGAAGTGAAAACAAAAGCAACTGGGAACGACGGACTATAAATATTTCCCTACTACTACCGATCAAGGCTGAGGTATTGTCAGTAATTATGCACATTATCAATCATTCCCTTACTTCGTCCACTTTTCCAGCTGAGTGGAAGCGTGCCCTTATTGTTCCTGTATCTAAATGCTCTAATCCTTCAGCTTGCAAGGACTTTAGACCGATCTCGATTCTACCAACACTTTCTAAATTACTTGAGCGAATGGTCTTCTCACAGCTGAACGATTTCCTCGAACAACATAGCATACTTAACCCTCTGCAGTCGGGTTTCCGCTCTAGCCACAGTACCACAACCGCTCTCACTAAAATTACTGAGGACTTCCGTGTTGCTATGGATCGCCGTCAGCTGACGGTCTTAATCCTAGTCGACTTCAGCAGTGCCCTTAACTCGGTAGATTTTGACCTTCTCTTAGCCTGCTTGCATAGTTTAAACCTATCTCCTTCAGTCACTGCCTGGTTTCATTCCTACTTACACGGACGCGAACAACGGGTATCGGTCAAAAACTTGCTCTCGAGTTGGTCGAAAATTATCGCCGGTGTGCCCCAAGGTGGATTTTATCACCTCTCCTTTTCTGCTTGTTTACTATCTCCATCTTTGAAAATTTGTTATCTAAATACCACCTATATGCCGATGACCTTCAACTCTATGATAGTTTCGCTCCCATGGATGCGGCTAGTGCTATATCCGCATTAAACTCCGATTTAAACTCGATAGCGGTATGGTCTCGTAACCATGGCCTGCTTCTTAATCCGTCAAAAACCCAAGCAATCGTCATCGGAAGTCGCTCACTCATTGCCAAGTATAAAAATAATCTCCCCCCTATCAATATCGACAACATCGTTGTCCCTTACAGCAGTTCTGTGAAAGACCTTGACCTGCTTATTGATGAAAACTTATCTTGGCATCCTCAAGTAAGTGAGGTCAGTCGTAAAGTCTTTGCAAGTATCCATTCTTTTAAACGGGTTCAGAATCTCTTACCTCTTTGTATTAAACGCCAAATGGCACAATCTTTTCGTTTACCGCTAATTAATTACGCTGATGTGGCCTACCTAGATGCGAATGAAGAAGTACTCGATTAGCTAGATAGGATTCAAAACGCGTGTATTCGTTTTGTTTATTCCCTGAAAAAGTTTGATCACATATCAAACTTTCGCAGGCAAATAGAGTGGGTACCCATTAGACGACGTCGGGAATTTCACATACTCGCCCTACTCTTCCGCGTACTACAGTCAAACTGTCCTACTTATTTGTATAATCTCTTCTCTCCGCTATCATCCCATGGTCTTCCATTGCGCTCTCAGGAAAATCTATTACTGGCTATACCTCAGCATTCATCAACTTTCATGTCTAGGTCTTTTGCAGTGCAAGCGGCCCGTCTCTGGAATTCCGTGCCATTACCGATAAGACAACTTGAAAACCTGAGCGGGTTTAAAAATTCTTTAAAGAGACATTTACTCAACTTATGAATTCCCCCCTCCCCTCCCGTCTCCTTTGCTTGTCCTTATATTTCACTCCTCCCTTCAATATCGAGTTGGCATACGTTACTAATCACTGAATTATATTTTATACTATGATGACTTTTTGTAAGTGTATTCATTTATTACTTGTAAATTAATTTGCCCACATAAACCTTCAGTCACAATAACCCTGGCGGTATGGTCTGTAGATATTGCCACTTGGCAATAGGCCCACCACATTGTATTCTTTTGTATGTGCAATAAAGCTTTTAAAACAAACAAACAATACGTCACGGTTTTCCAAGCCGAGGTATTTGCCATATTGGAATGCATAAAACTACAAAGTCGACTTGAGGTAAAAAACAGACAAATCCTCATCTGCTCTGACAGCAGAGCAGCACTGGACGCTCTGGCTAAAGCCACCACAGAATCTTCTGTGGTCTGGGACTGCATGCAGGAGCCTAACAAATTGGGAAAATCCAACAAAATCACCCTAATATGGATACCGGGTCACCAAGGCATACCCGGAAACGAAGAGGCCGACAGACTGGCAAAACTGGGCACACTGGAATGCCCAGTGGAGCCAGTCGTAGGGGTCCCCTTCGCTACAGGTAAGAAAATCATCAGGGACTGCTTGGAGCAGAAACATCGGGCTTCCTGGAAACAGAGTCAGGGATGTCGCCACGCAAAAGCCATGCTGGAGCAACCACTACAGAAGAAAACCAAGGCCTTACTTGACATGAGCAAGAAGAACCTTAGAACCACTATCGGTCTCCTCACCGGACACACGACCCTTAGAGCTCATCTATTCAACCTTGGCTGGAGTGAGAGCAAGGATTGCCGAATATGTGGCGAGGAACCTGAAGACAGCATACACATTGTTGGTCGCTGTCCAGGGCTCGCCGCCAAAAGACACAGTTTACTGGGACGAGCCTTTCTCGAACCCAGCGATCTGCCCAACTTGAAGGTCAGTGATCTACTTGGACTGGTAAGAAGTACCGGGCTACTAGCTGACCACTGACCTAACCACACAGTGGGTAGTTACAAAAGACCTTACAAATCTAGGTGACATCAAGGGCTGGAATCAAGCCCCCCACTCTATCTACTACTACTACTACTACTACTAGATTTGAGGACACGTGTCAAATGTATCTCAATATTAAGAGAAACGATATACCAGTAAACTGTCTCCGTTACAAACTTATCAGCATAATAAGAACCTAGTTCAAAACCTAAATCCAGTTGATATCTAGATCCCAACAAGTAAACAGTATTCAAGAAGAAGAAGAAGAAGAAGTATTTAAGATCCCAACTGTTGTCGCAACGTGAAAATATACTAATTTAATAATTATTATACTTATTATAATTGCATTAAAAAATACTGGTACGTTAATTGTTACTGTCATGCAAAAGCTATGCTTAAAAAGCAAAAACTCCCAAATAAATAGCAAAACAAAACAATAAAACAAATGCAACTGCAAGAATCAAGGCTGGTTGAGCAAATCGAGTTCTTATCAGTAATGTTATGATTTTTTCTTATCAGTAAGATTCGCAATTATTTCCGTTTCCTTTTCTTCAAGTAAACGACCAATTTCTGATGCTTTTAATAACCAAAGTATCAATCTAATATCCGAGAAATCCGTTTCAACCCCAGAGAAAATCGAAGGATCTTTTAATTTAATATTATATTTCAAAAATAATACTCCGACTCGAAGAAACGAACTTTATAATGGCGCTTTTTGTTAAAAATATTATATCTGCGATTGGAGAGTTTGGTATATTATTATTCAAGTACTTGCGCATAAACGATTATGCAGACTTCCTGATGTGTAACGACACTCCATTGTTTTTATACGAATGCACAAAGGAATGTTATTTGTTTAGGAGTCATCTATGTATGTTTTCCGTTTCTTTATTCCACCATATCTTCTAAACGCTTGAACTGATTTACAAGTGTGTCATATTGTTAGTATCGTTTTGTCCTACCGAGTGTCAAAGGGTAAGTGCCGCAACCCTTTGCTCACATATTTTATAAGGAAAAAGCAGCGTTTTTAATATAAATCGCCTTGTTAAGCGGTGCGTGTTGACATTCATCATTTGACAGTTTAGTTTTTTTTCGTTCTTCCTCTTCGCGGCCATCAGTAATAGATGCGGTAGACCGGGTTTTTAATTATAACACTCCACAAAATATTACGGTTTTTAAGTAACTGTATTTGGTTCTTTCGAATTTATTACACTCCAACAATTTGGAAAATTATAAAACAACGATATTGTACACGGAAAAAAACCGGTATGTATTATTGATGAAACCCTCATTTTTTATTCCACCACAACTTCTAAACGTTTGAACCGATATATAAGTGTGTGATATTGCTAGAATCGTTATGTCATGCCGAGTGTCATTGGGTAGGTAAACTGTCCAAATGTCAATAAATACTTGTCTAAATGTTCAAATGTCAATAAATTAACATTAATATATCGTGTTTAGTGTCAAATGAAAGGTTTGATTGAGTACATTTTGGAAACGTAAAACTATATATATGGATAAATAGATAAACCACAAATATTTCATAAAAAACCGTAATAAAAATTATTGTAAATACAATAGTTAATTTTCTGTAACGGTAGTCGTGTTTTTAAATTACAGGCTATATTCGGCCTAGTTGGGTATACGCTGAGCATGGTCATGTGAATGTGGGCCGTTGTTTCTTCGCATCATTACTTAGTATGACCATTGTTATGTGTTTTATCATTATGTTTGAAATAAATAAATTAATTAATTTGTTTCTTCTTTACTTATTGCACACGGCACAAGTGTGTAGGCAGTACGGATTATAGTCAATCCAGTACGGATTATATCCAGTAAGTAATATCTTATTTTCTTGATGACTCAAGAGCCATTTAGTCAAGTGCGTCACCAAGAAGCGACTGACGGATATAGGATAGGGAAGAAATAAGATTGGAATCTAAATAAAGATGACATTTTTTGAAATACAAGTCGTAATAAAGTTATAACAAAATTGAGTTGTCAGAAGTATCCGTATAAGATTTTCAACATATTGACTCTTATATCAAATCCAACGGAATACAAATAAAAATAATCTTCCAATCCATCAATGGGGTATATTTTAATTACTCCGTCGGGAATAATTGCAGCCGTCACTTAATAATAAAGCCAATTTAACGAATCAGATAAGCATTTCGTTCATTATGAAGTTAATGAATACCTTGGGAGTAAGAATCCTTTCAATTAAATTTCAAAGTGATCGCCCCTCCATTTCACCAGAATGTAAATATTCGAATCTTATTATAATGACCAGTTTGAACAAAATCATATTTCTGGACAAAATACCCGATATTGCGAAATACACGTCAAAATGTGTCACAGTTTGATAAGATAAAGCGTTCATCGAGTGTAATCAGTGCGAATAGGAGATTAGTGAAAATTATGTCACCTTTGTATATATAATTTATTTTGTATTTTTTTTCTGGCCTAATTTATTTAAATTATAAATATTTAAAAAGTATTTATTCCAAAATACTTACAAAAATGATAAAAACCTACACTTTCATTCATTTAACCTAATATAAATGGCACATTACCATAAAGGCAGAGTTAAAATTTATAGTGAAATTTTAAAATAAATAATAAATTTATTATATACTGGCGTTCAAATAAAAAACACAAAATGCAGTTTTTGAAATACTTCGGTCATAAAATTGTGTTGCTAGGAGTACTTACACGTATTTCACCTACTACGGGTCAACACTCATCCGGCGGCGTCCACGCATGAAGTGCGAGCCTGGGCAGGACTGTGGCCTTAGGGCTAGTTTCTTCTAGGAGTCAACCTCCCGGCGCTCCTGGACGGTCTGCGCACCGTGCGGCATCAGCCAATCGAGTGTGCACTCTGACTAACAGTCGGGAAGAGTCTGGAAGCAGTACTGTTACCTATGGAGCGGGGGTGGTTACGGACCTTACGGCGATTGCTTTTGAAACGACCATCGGCTACCCGATCCTGGGTGAACATCCGGGCAAAGGATGCCGTGGTCCGCGATAGATTTGGTTTACACCGTTTCACCGCTTCGTAAGGGAAAGGACCGCGCAAGCGACCTCGAACTCGTAATCAGTCGAGAGACTGGAGTAATCTGGTCGCAATCGGAAGTAAGGGCGTGAGTGTAAGCCCGCTGGGTAACATACCTGGTTATCTCGCGGATAAGGCGTTGGCCTCTTACAGGCATGTGGCGGAGCTTTCGGTGTACTGTTTTGTCCAAGTTTTCTGCGCTCACTTCACGGGAGATAGAATGAACAATCGTTAAAACTTCCTAAGGTGACGGGTTCGCCCATTGTGGTTGACAACTGTATTTACTACTAAATATTCGTAATTCCTTAGAAGTGCACCTAAGTGCCTAACAATATACCTGAGCCTAAATCATCATTAACGCGCGTAAAAACACATTTCGCTTAAAATATTATGGAAATGCAAAACCATCGTTTGCTTTAATTCAGTTAAGTTTAATCTTTTAAACGATACACTATGTCGAGACACTACAACGCTACAGCGTGACTTAAGTTGGATTAGCGAAAAGTCAAGGTTTATTGGCAAGAACTATGGCTGTGAGCCGTTCTACTATCCAGAGATTATACCGTCGCTATCTACAGACTGGTGGCTTCGTACAAAGCCGAGGTGCGATTCACCAGAGAGACGACCGTTATATTGTGATGGCGGTACTCCGCAATAGCCACCTCAGCGGAGTTAGATCTTTTAAAAGAGAGTCAAGGAATAAATATCAGTGAGTGGACTATACGACGACGTCACAGATAAGTTGGCTTGACGACGCATTCGCCAGCAAATGGGTCTAAACTCACCAGGAACTGTATTATTATTAACTCCGAAAGATACTGTATATTTTCCTTTTTTAAACAGCTTTAATACCTATACAAAATATAAAATAAGCAAAATAGTCTTTAATTAGTAAAGTTGGGCAACACTCAAGGGTCGTATCGCGCTCATATGCGAACACCTCGCAGCGTGCAGACAAAATACTCTTACCGGGATGAGAGAAAATCAACTATCTTCAAAATATGCTATCTAGACTCTCTGTGGCAAGATATCAGGCGCATACCTGTGTTGATTGGCGCATACTTACTTCGCCTATCATATACGATTAGGCGCATACTTCAGGGCGTGTTGATGAGTGCTGTTCAGTCTACAGTGATTGATTTCTGTAGATCTCAGCTGTTGTCTCAGCTCAGCTGGTGTAGCTCAGATTTAGCTGAAGAACTTTAATATTTGTTTGTATTGTCTGAACAATGTTGTAATAAAGTGAGTAATAACAAGGCCATGCACTTACTGGTATCTAACGTTTCCGTGCAGCTTGGGCCTGATGATCGTTTTATTATCTTGGGTCGGATCAACTCACGGTTCAACTCCCATCCGGTAGCCTCCTCGAAGAGGGACTAACCTGGAAAGGACTGTCACGATTGTGTCAGATGTCGGAAAGGTGGGATCGGTTGTTCCAATCTGGGGAACACCTCGGGCGATACCGGGAGGTTTGCGAATCGGTGCAGCGTTTGCCAATCGACTGTGCACTCCTAATCAAACCGGGGTGGTCTGGAAACGTAGGTTTCCTAAGCAGTGGGGGTGGTTGTTGACCTGATGTCAGCTACCTTGAAACGATCCATCGGCTACCCCCATCCTGCCCTTGACGGGCTAAGGGCACCACGATCCGCAATAAGTTCGAACTGAATTAACGCTAACACCAGTTAGAGGCCACGAAAGCGACTTCGAATCTGCGACCAGACTGGAGACTGTGACAAATCTGGTAGTAAGGGAGCAAGTTGTAGCCCGTTGTGTTCTTTTCGCAGTACCTCGCTGCCTCGGTGTCTTACGGTTTTGTCGGTTGAGTTTGACGGTGGACTGTCTTTTGTTCTCTAAAGTCTTTTTGTTCACTCCATGGGATATAGAACGACTTAATAAGGTTTTCCCCATTTACAAGGAAGATTTATATATTTTTTAGGTCTGCTAGTGGATAAAAATCTATAGCCACTTCATAAGCTTAATACACTAACACCCACAGCCTTATGCACAGGCTCTGTCGATTAGTCGTGGTTTTGCTTATATTAGTCCGAATACATCAAAAGCCTTATGTGTGGTTCTTAAGTCAGGTGGAGGATTTTTATTTGATTAGCCGTTTATCAGGCATTTGTATATAATAATGTTGATATCAAAGATTCGAGTGAGGGTATTGGTTTGTCAAAAGATTCAGGATCTCTCCGTCGTTTGATGATCGCAGAACCACACGTAAGTTATCCTTTAAAACAATTTTAGTCACCTCAGTCGATGATTTGCACTTCGACATCTTGAACAGTAGGTATGCACACTTCCAAAGGAAATTCTTAACCCCTAGAGCCCCGGTTGGCCGATATCGGCCAAAACACGATGCAGCGTGACGACCCCGTTTTAGTTTTATTTAAATTTAATTTATTTTATTTTATTATGTTAATATGTTTTATTTTAATGATGGATACAGTGGTTTGGCATTAATTAATGTTTTGGTGAGACAGTGTCATAATTCATTTTTTTTACTAATTTTTACTAAAATTTTTTGGGACATCAACTTGTCAATCGGCTGAAGGGCCGAGGCCTGAAGGGTTAAGCGATGTATAACGGCTAAAATACAGCGTTAACAAATTGGCAATTGCTTTCAGGAGCACAAATCAGAGCTCTTGTCTTTGGATACAAGATTAATCGCCCTCAGGCAGCCGTAGATTATTTGTTTGCTGCGTATAATTTAGGCAATACTATACTCGTATATTAGAATTTAGGCAATGTTATATTATACGCTATAATATGTTCCCGTTAAGAAAATGGAAAAAATCTCAGGACATGACGAAAACATGGAAGCGTGCAATAAAGACACTTTAAAATGGGTATTCAGCGTTTCTCCAGACATTTTATTGACTCTTTATCGAAAGTGCCCACCTACTTTGTCTACCAATGGTTTACCTAGCTTGGACAATAAAGCTGATCTCTCTGAAAAAGTTGAATCTATGGCAATCGGAGGGAATGACAATGTATCAAGCTTTTTTGATGGCATAATTACGACGACGCTGAGATGGTCCAAATAATTTGGCCTAGAAACTCTAGGAATTTTCAGGACTTGATATGACAGATATAAGACCTCATGTATGTCAGCAGGGGGAAATAGTAAACCCTGCGAGAATAGGCATTTTATAGTTAAAGAGACAAAAAGGTTGCCGTATTGTCAAGTTGTTGCCAATAATTCTTTTCTTTCTTGATTTTTTTGGGAAAAATAAATCAGAATTTTTTCAGTTTCTAGGATAAGATTTTTTGGACAACTTGTATGACGCACACGTGGTATCAAACGGTCTGTGACAAACTTTGCACTTGTGATTTAATCTGTGATCAGTAAATTGGTCAGATGATACTTAACATTATAACGACAGTTTAGGATAACATCTGGCTGTGATGTGCGATCGCCAAAGCCTTGCCAGACTCGATTAATTCTCTTCAGAGAGTTGCGCATAAACGATGCTGACGCGCATTTAACGAATTACTCGTATACAACACTGCGCACTGCCACAAACTTCAGTATAGTCCGGCGAGTCTTTTATTATTATGAACATTAGCCAAATGTTTTTTTTTCGTGGGATTATAGGATCAATTATCCTGTACAAAAATGACAAAACTGAAAATAAGGGCGATGAGTTTGTATTTTTGTCTAATTTCTAAACCACAAGACTCATTCCGGAACTTTTTAAAGTAGGCAAATGATGATCTGTGATAATATCAATTTGTATTATAAGTTTTAAACCTGCAAAAATAAGGGCGACTTATCCTTAAATCACATAGATTTTTGCGGTTTTTGTAATTGTTGAAATATTCCCGCCATATTAGCTTCGTTCCGCTGTAAATAAGCCAGATTCCTTTTTTTGTGCGTTTAATGATCGACTCTAGTAAATTGAAAATATCTATAACTGGGAAAACAAGTACAATTCGAATGCACCTACCGCCCACCCACTCATTGCATAATTCTGGCCAGACTCAGAATTTCTTGATTAGCATCGATAATAGGACAGATTTAATTACTTTTACAAACTGGGAAAATAAGTCCTAAAAATATTCACTTCCCTTCCGATCATTATTTTATATTACGACTACGTAATTAAAACAGACTTAGAAAGTTGAATAATGTTAGTATTATCTCCTAGTATACCGAAATACAAGAAAAATAATATTTGGATTATTATAAAATAAATTGCGTTTTTTTAAATAGTAAATTAAATTTAATATTTTGATTTGTGAATCTTAGTCTTTTTTTATACAGTATTTAATTCTTTCAAAATGATAAGCATCAGATTAGGAATAACGGAGGCGGCCATCTTGAAGACGTCGTAGATGAATAATTCTACTACGTATCTTTCGAATTATTGACTATTTCAAATATTAGGTTTCTATTTGATTATTTATTTTTATAGTTTAATAATCTATTAGTTAAACCCTTGACTACCTATGTATGTTTAGTAAAGAGTAGTAACGAGGCTTACTACCTAACACAATTATTTTGACACTGCTAAGAGCGGACTTTAACCGACAATTGGACGTGTAAAAATTTAAATTTTGACGTCAAAAATAAAAATCTTGGTATCTCAAATGAAATCGATCGTTTTCGTTCATAGAATCAACACACAAAGTTTCATGCTATCATCATAAATTAGGACATAAAATGCCCTGTCCGCTAGCCTATATAGTTTTTTTGAATACCTTTCTAGAAATCGTTAGCGTGGAGTTAATTGATGTGTATGTGATATGTGTATTTTTTTGCGGTCAGCACTTCCCAAGTTATAAAAAAGACAGAACCACAAAAGGAAAAAGATATGTACTTACCATGTTTGTATTACTAGATATTTCTGTACTATAGAAACACTAGTCTGGTTACCGGGAGCGGTTGCGTTTGCCGGGAATCTGGAATCAAATATGATACAAATCTTAAAATATCGTCTGGAACATCCGGAAACATACGTGATATTTTTGGTGCTACCTCTTGGGAGATTAAGTGGACCCTAGTGATTCTTTTTGCTTGACTCATTTTGATCCACTCCACCCCTCGGCTCTATTACGCCTGTTCGCTAGTTGACCACATTTTTATGTTTCTGTAAATATTCTCGTAACCCGTTCACCCGTCTTGTAACCACGTTTTCTCCGCTTCACGCGAAAGGCGGCCTTACAGAAATAGTCGCAAGTATCGGACAAGTAATTGGGTTAATTTGATTTCAGGGTGCCTCGTCCTCCAGCACCGATCAGTCAGTTGTAAGCAGCTGCAATAGCCTTAATGAGCCCGTTAGGAGCGGACCTACAGTTTCCCCTGGCAGCTCACAAAGTAAGTAAAAGTTTTAAAAACAATCGATTAATCGATCGATAAAAGAGAACGGGCATTTTGGGCCCACTTTTCCAATGGCGTACATCATAAACCAATGGAAAAAACTATATATAGACCATTTATTACTATAACGGCTGATTTTAGTATCTATTTAAACGAAAATCGTCGCAAAATAGCCGCAACGATAAACTACATACGCTGCGTGAGTACAACTATAATTCCTAAGAATGCTCGAGTTTGTCAGCAGTATATGCAAAGAAAATACTAGGATATGTTGCTTGAATTCTATAATTTCACTCAAGCATTCCCAGTGCTAGACCAAAAATAGTATCTAACTGTCGTAATCTGTCGTTAACGAGATTATCTACCATTAAACAAATTGCACTTTTTGTTTTACTTTATGATTGATACTACAGGCGAAGAGTTAAACCTGATTGATTTAATATAATAATATATTATTATACGAATTCCGGATATTAACGATCCTAGTAACTCTAAAACTAAACTTAAGACAAATATTTCTAAGTGCATACTAAGTCTCAATATCCACAGCGTTAACAAAAATTATGATTAGTTATTAATTGTTCTGCATTGTTTGGATCTAGACCTTGACGCAGTCATATTAAGTGAATGCTAGATAAATTGCGCCTCCCAGATTCCACATATAGATGGAGATGACGTTAACTACACATTGAGAAACCGAAATAGATCCGACGGTGTAATAGTCATCATGAAAACATGCCTAAATGCATCAGCGAATGAGCTCGATATCGATGACGGCATTGACTTGCAAGTAACGTACAATGATGTTAACATAATTGCAATTTATCGATCCCTTTCATTTGAAAATGTTGCCAAGTTCATAAATTCTCTTATTTCCAGCTAAAACAGCATTTGCTATGACGAAAAAATCCGTCATACTGTAATTGCCGGCGACACAAACTTAAATATATATGGAAATCGATCAACATTTGCTGATGACCATGAATGTTTCTTGCATAAACTGGGGTTTCGTGTCCGCCATAAATACGCCGACAAGGGTCCTTCCAAATATTGAGTCTTGTATAGATCATATTTTATAGGCTAAATACAATGTCACCTCTGCAGTAATATACTCCACATTTACCGATCACTATAGTACGATATTAGCCATCGATTGTGATATACAGAAAACTCAAATAATGTACACAAAATAAAGAAAAAAGTGATGACTCGAAATTACTAGATTTACTGTCAAAGGAACTGTGGACAGACGTCAGAGATAAATTGAATGTAGACCAAGTAACCGACGAATTTGTAGCTACCCTCCAAACACACATTAGAGACTGTACAACAAACAAACAGATCTCACATAAGAATAAAAAAATAATAATAATTGAAAAAATAACAATAAAAACCCTGGATCACCAGTCTGGACTGGACGCAGGGCTGGTTCAATCCCTTCATAAAAGGGATAAACTACACAGTAAATTCAAAACAACTGGCAAAGAGAATTATTATAAACTAAAACTACAATCAGAAAACAACGACATTAAAATGTGTATAGAATATAGTTAAATAATTGAGTTATAGGAAGGAGACAACTTCAGGTATAAGCAAACTGGACATTAATAATGAATTAATAACAGAAAACGCAAAAATAGTAAATGAATTGAATAAATAGTTCTCTAACATTGGAAAAAATCTTGCTGACAAACTATATGCTAAATTAAATTTATGTGAAATCAAAACAGCTAAGGAAGTGGGTGGGCCTATGTTTCACCCATTGTTCAAACTTACTAAAACTACAGAAGAAGAGGTCTATAATGCCCTAAAAATTATACAAACAAATTCTGCTTCTGGGCGAGATCTGAAAGTGACAAAATCCTTAAAAAATATGCTGAATATTTAGTAACTCCGCTTACCCATTTATTTAACTGTAGTTTAGCTAGTGGCATATTCTCTAGAAAATTCAAAAAAGTAGATGTTACCCCCATTTTTAAAGCTGGACTGAAGTCTGATTCCTCAAATTATCGATACTTGCCGATATCAGTACTTAATGTTTTAGCCAAAATTTTGAAAAAAATAGTAAATACACAACTCTGTAATCACCTAGAAACCAACCACATGCAATCCGAAAACCAATACGGCTTCAGATTTAAAATGTGAACACAAGGTGCAATACTAAAAATGTTGGAGCATATCACTAGGTATGTAGATGCCAACAAAAAGTGTATTACTGTATTTCTTGACCGTGCAAGAGCCTTTGATACAATATCCAATGGAATACTCCTAATGAAACTTGGGAAATATGGCATTACGGGTATCGAACTAAACTGGTTTCACAGCTATATTGGATCCCGAAAACAGCGTACCTGGATAGGGGATTCATTTAGTAATAGTCGTTACAATAATCATGGGGTCCCACAAGGAAGTACTCTTGGGCCGACTCTCTTCCTACTTTACATAAATGGGCTTTGTGAAATGGATGTTGGTGCAGATATAATATCCTACGCTGACGATATTGCCCCCATATTCAAATGGAATAGTTGGGAAAGTGTATATAACAAGGCAACTGCCGCGATGAAAAGCGTTAAGGGCTGGCTTGATTTTAATCTGTTAACGCTGAACGTGGATAAAACTAAGCTTGTAGCCTTCAGCATAGATGCTCGTCAGCAATCCACAAAATTATAACCTAGTAATACACATATGCGACAGTCTTGATTGTAAATGTACAAATTGAGCGTGTACCTTTTGTAAAGTACCTAAGTGTTCATGTCGATAAACATCTCCGGTGGCAAACACAAGGTTTGCCCAGAGACATTATTTGTTTTTGGCCCTTCGGATGTATGATGCATTCCTCCCCGACCGGGTAGAAGCTGAGAGACAATACCGCTTTCAAAGCTGAGGTCACAAAATGGTTACGTGCAAAAAGGTTACGGCGATAAGAAGTTACATCGTTTAGAAGTTATGGTGGAATAAAGAAACGGAAAACATACATAGATGAACCTTGAACACATTACACACCTTTTGTTTGGACAGTCGTGTAAAAATATACGTGAATTGGACAAAAACCTATATTTATAAGGAACTAATATTTTCAGAAATAAACTTGTAACTAATATTTTCAGCAGTCTAAGAAGGATTCCGTATTTTGACAAAAAATCCATTCCAGGTTTATACATCCCGCCAGAGGAATCGTTCAAATCAGGTCGAACAGTGTCATTTGGAACCGGTCTCAATACTATGCCCGGCTATGTTTCCGCCAGACATCCGGAGAAGTGGCTGAAAAGGTACATTTATTAATTTTTAAAATATTCTAAGATTTTAAACCTAGCATTCTGTCACCACCTTTTTATTTATTGCATTTTATTTTAAAAATTTTAAGCATGGTATTACCTGGAATTCCTTATCTGTTTATTACAAAAATATTAGTCATTTACTAAATCATATTATATCATATAGTCATATTAACCATTAGTCTAATACAGTGATCAATGTGTTTATTTTTTTTATTTTTTCGCTTTAATTCGTCTCAATTGGAGGCATTTTGTGTTGCATAAGGATAAGCCCTATTTTTGAGATATATGGATGAATAGTGATCGTTAGTCGACTGCAAAAGGACCTTTAAACTTACATTGCACAGTCGAAAGTCGTGCAGATCCGTAAGTATATCTCATTGAAACATAAGCATTTCCCAATCTAAGCTGGGATTTCCTTCGCTGCTTTTAAGGTAGCTTTTACTAATTTTATTTTAAATAAAAACATCATCCTATAAACGGATATTATTACAAACCTTATCAAATATAACAATATTATACTGTTTTCTACAATGTTTCTTTATAATTTTTTAATATTATACAATTCTATATAGGTTTACCCTATTTTGATAACATTATACAATCTTTATTATAAACTTCTCTGCCAGAAATTAAGATTGAAGTTTCTTCTTTCATTTCATTGAGCATATGGAGGTTTTTTTAATTTTATTTCGATTTAATGGCTCGTTGATAACAAACTCAGCCAATTGTATCATATTTTATATGTTGGTAGCATTCTAAATTTGAATTATTTCGTAATGTCACCTTCATTTATAAAACGGCTTTGCCGAAGTGATCAATGTGTTTATTTTTTTTTTTCGCTTTAATTCGTCTCAATTGGAGGCATTTTGTGTCAGTTGTCAATCTGTCATCCAAAGATTTATCAGATGACGAAAAATCTGTGCTATCAAAGAGTCTGTCTTTTTGCCCCACCCCTAAAATAAACCACTTTCAATTTGCGGCTGATATGATGGACTTTTGTCGGAATCTCAGGTGGAAGGCGTTTTGGCAAATACATACTCAAGGTCAGATAGAGCCTCTGCATCCCGCATTTACCAAATTCCGACAGCCTTCGAACCGTGAACCATCTTCTCTACCATTGAATCACCCAGTAGAGGTGTTTATTATTACCTTCCTCACTAAAGCGTTAGATCGGGTTTTTCTTAAATCGCTGAATCCCCCATCTAATCTCATATACAGGAAAAGAGTAGCCCTCGGATCGCTCCGTCGCAATGAGGACATCATTATACTTCCGGCCGATAAGGGTTCTTCCATAGTGGTTTAGAATAAAAGTGGCTACATAACCGAAGGGTTACGGCAACTTAATACCCAGAATGCTACTCAAAGTTGCCAAACGACCCCAAGGCAGAATATTTACGTGAGATAAAAATTGTAATCTCCACCAATGGCCCCGCAGAAAATTTAAATAGCAAAGAGATGGACCCCCAATAATTACAGGACACCAACCCTCTACTTACTGCCCAAAATCCACAAAGAAGGCAACCCTGGCAGACCAATTGTGTCATCTTTTAATTCACCTGCTGAACGCATTTAGGCCTTTCTAGACTCGTTTTTGCAACCATTTGTATTTATATCGCCATTTATCTAAATATTTATAATTCATGGACTCTATTATATTACTACTAATATCATATATAGTAATAGTTTTAGGTATTAATATAATACTAAATAATGACAAAAAATCTAGCTATTTTGCATGTTATTTTTCATGTCATAAGCGGCGAAAATATATATTTCTTGAAGAATTCTGTATCTAATTATAAGTTCATGAGCTTACTTTACCTAAAGAAATAAAATGTTGTTTTCACTAATCGAAAATGGTTTATGCGAAATACTAACGGCTCTTTAGTCACAGAAAATACTGTAAATGTGAATTTAATTATTACTACCTACCAATAGCCTTGCTGTGCGAATGGGAAGGTGTGGGGGCGGGGGGGGGGGGGGGTGCCTTAGCCCTTTACCGTGCAATGCCAGAGAGCCAGAGCGGCGAAACTTTGTTGTAAATTCATTACTTAGCGCTTCACACGGCAACGCCTCCGCTTCGATTATGTAGAAGCGGAGGCGTCCACCGCCTTACATTTATGTAGAACTGCAGAAAATACGAAGTGAACATTTGTGAGGGCAATATTGGCGTTTGGGTTCGGTCGTTCGGACCGCCACATTTCACGCTAATTTATCACCCATTACACGGCGGGATGAACGCAGTTAACTTTTTTTATTATTGCATGGAAGAAACTCGTTTTGGTGAGATTTATTCGAGGGGCGAGGTGGGCGGTTTCGCGCCCCGCGCTACCTTCTGCTACAGCTTAAAATAGGGGTGTTATAAATGCCAAAATATACGACACGAACAGAGTTTCACCAGATCAGTAAGCTTTCCGGACTATACTTTTTGATAAGTGAATCCATGACATAAACAACTCTAGGTATGACATGGATTCGCCTATCAAGAAGCACAGTCGGGACGAGCTATTGTTGTGTAGTTGTTATTTGTGAATAATAAAAATATGGTTAATTATTGAATCTTCTTATGACTTATGTACTTACTAATGAGTAAGAACATTGTAAATAATATAAAAATTAAACAATTTTTTTTTTTTACTTTTACGAAGTTTTTCTCAACATGGGATAATATTAAAAGAGATTATTCTAGCGATATTAGATAAAAACGAAACGAAAAATCAATGTGCGAGTTTGACTGCTTGCCAGGAGTTCTGTAACTAATTTCCTAACTACTCAAACACTATGGTTGTCACAGATTGTATTTTATTTTTTCTGTAATAATCTTAATATATATAAATTACGTGTCACGTTGTTTGTCCGCGATGGACTCCTAAACTACTTAACCGATTTGAATCAAATTTGCACACCGTGTGCAGTTTGATCCAACTTGAAAGATAGGATAGCTTACAGCTTAATTTATAGTCGCAATATTATTTTATTGCAAATTATTTGTTTATTATTTGACATTCAAAATTATCTGTTAGCTCTAAACAATTTTAACAGATGGCGATATCTGTTGACTGGATTGAGTAAGTAATCAACAGATGGCGCTGATATGTTAAACGTACAAATGTGTCATAAAAGCTACAAGACAATCACATCCTTCCATTACAGGCATATTCAAAGCTAAGACATTGGGGCGACTTTACACGGTTCATGCAAAGCAACGTGAGTGCTTCTATTTACGTTTGTTATTGGTAAAGGTTCCCGGACCAACGTCTTTTGAATTTCTGCGAACAGTTAATGGTCGAGTATTCAATACATACCAAAATGCATGTCGTGAACTGCAATTGCTAGAAGACGATAACCATTGGGACTTAACGCTTGCTGATGCTGCGTTGACATCAACGCCAAATAACATTCGTCAACTGTTTGCAATTATTATGACGACATGTTATCCATCGCAAGCACAAACTTAGTGGGAAAAATATAAAAATTGTATGACAGAAGATATGTTGCACCGAATTAGACAAACAGATCAATGCCAAAACATAGATTATACGCCAGAGATGTATAATGAAGCGTTAGTATTGATCGAGGATTTATGTGTTTTAATTTCAAATTTACCACTTAATCATTATGGTATGCCAACACCTGATCGCCCATCCACCGACTTAGTGAACCCCGATTTACAACAAGAAAAACAATATGACCATGGTAATTTAGCAACAATTATCATAAACAGTGAGCCATTACTGACAGCAGAACAAAAAAATATTTATGATCGGATTATGCAGGCTGTTGCTGCTGAACAATGCGGTTTTTTTTCTTGGACGCACCAGGTGGAACCGGTAAGATATTTTTAATATCGTTGATTCTTGCCAAAATACGGTCGCAACAGAAAGTCGCATTGGTAGTTGCATCGTCAGGCATTGCGGCTACTTTGCTAGATGGTGGGCGAACGGCACATTCAACATTCAAGCTGCCATTGGACATTCTTAATAAACCAAATGCAATATATATATTTTTTTTAAATAGTGGAATAGCTGCAGTGTTGCGAAAGAGGCCAATAATAATTTGGGATGAGTTCACAATGGCTCACAATATTCACTCGAAGCATTGCATAGAACTATGCAAGATTTAAACGGCAATAATAAACTTTTCGGTTGTGCTATCTTACTTTTGTCTGGTGATTTCCGACAAACCTTACCGGTTATACCTCGCTCTACTGTCGCGGATGAGATTAATGCATGTTTGAAACAATCATTTTTACGGCGAAGTGTTGAAACACTTCGATTGACCATAAACATGCGCGTACGATTGCAAAATGATCCATCAGCACAAATATTTTCCAAACAATTACTAGATATTGGGAACGGTAAAATAGAACTGCAACCAAATACGCAATGCATTAAACTGCCAGACAATTTCTTCCCTGTTCTTCAGGAAAGAATGAATTCATTCAGAGTATTTTTCCGGATATACAGAATAATTACTTAAATCATAACTGGCTCAGTTATCGGGCGATTTTGGCAGCCGAAAATGTTGATGTTGATGAAATTAACTTCCAGATACAACAGTTGTTACCAGGCGATCTGATGTCTTTTAAATCAATCGATACTGTTGTTGATGAAAATGAAAGTGTAAATTTTCCAATTGAATGTTTAAATTTACTAGATATACCTGGAATGCCACCACATAATCTTCGATTAAAGATTGATTCCCCTATTATTCTCCTACGTAATTTGAATCCACCTTAATTATGCAACGGTACGCGTTTGGTCATCAAAAAGATCACCGGAAATATTCTTGAAGCAACCATTTTATCTGGGAAGTTTAAAGGAAAAGTGGTCCTGTTGCCACGTATTCCAATGATATCGTCAGATTCTACCATACCATTCAGAAGGCTACAGCTTCCAATTCGTTTAGCTTTGGCCATATCTATAAATAAGTCTCAAGGCCAAACAATGTCCATTTGTGGTTTAGATTTGGAAAATCCATGTTTTTCTCATTGGCAACTATATGTTGCATATTCACGTGTAGGGAAACCGTCGAATCTATTTGTGTTAGCTAAATACAGGTTAATCAAAAATATTGTGCACCGATAAGTGCTAAATTAAATTGAAATTAAAAGTATTTATAATACAAAATAATAAATATTATTGTTAAAGATTTAAGACTATCTACCTTACCTACCTCATTCAAAAGTTTGTCACATGTTATTTACTAACAACTTTGTAATATCCTTATTTGTTACAAACTTGAAAAAAAATTATAATAAATTTTAAAATTAATTATTTTGTATTGATTTTTGCTTAATATCAACTGTACGAAAATTTTTATCAATCGTGTTCAAAGTCCTTCCCCTTCAAATCCCAATAGAGTGGATTTTTATACCAGCATTAACGTTTCCGTCTTCGTTCATAAATAATAATTTCATTGTATTAAGGGGTTACGGTAGTAGAATATCTGTCATGGAGGTCGCCATATTTTTTTACAAATGGCATCTATGTAAAAAAGCATGGTGGTCCCCATGAATGATGTTCTCCTACCGTTCCTCTTAAATAGTTTACTACAATGTAATATAACAAAAACCTTAGCCACAGCAACGCGTGGCCGGGTCTACTAGTATTTATTATATTTCTTAATCGTAATAGAAGTTGGTAAACGTTGACTATTCATCATATTATCCTGAAATCTGCTGATGAAAAATCGATCGCTTAGACGGGGCTGCCGCAATTGAATGCATACACAAAAAATCCTGTCTGTGCTGTTGACCGTTAAGGAGCACCTTCGTAGGGATCCATGCCTGAGTGCAGCAGCCGTTCATGGTAAAACTTAAAACGGGCTATTATAACTGGATGCGTATACAAGTTCTTGTGTCTGTGCTGTTGACCTTTGAGGAGTCCCTTCGTCGGTAGCCAACCCTGGGTGAAGAATCAGGTAATGCTTACCTTACAAAAATAACTTGTCATTGGAACTGAACCAACATGTAAACTTTCAACTTCATATGAAAATATTTGAGGAGTTCCGTTAATTTCTCATGGATCCCATCATCATAACAGGATTTTATGATCATCAAGGACCAATCTCCAAGTATATCCTTTCAAATAAAAAATAATTTTCGAAATCGGTTCATAAATGACGAAGTTCTGAGTTACCAAACATTTAAAAAAAAGATACAACCGAATTGATAACCTACTTTTTTTTTAAGTCGGTTGAAAAGAAAACACTTGTATCTCTTTCGAATACCCAAGTGCGACTTTGTGTTAGAAACAGAACGACACGAAATCAGTTTGCTAACAAATGGATAATTATGAATAAACATACTAATGAATTATATATAGTAGTATGTAGCGTCCTTGTGAAAATCTGATTTTCCTGGTATAACTTTTATCTCGATCCACGTACCTAAAACCCGACCTTAACGTGCCCAAAGAAAATAATAATCCTGTTTATCAAGGTGGATATAAAAATATAAAATGAAATTCAGTGTAAAGTAATATTACGCGTGCGCTGAAGAAATAATCCAAAGCCACGTGATACTTTGAGCCAGACGTGCACACACATATTTTTTTTCTGTGACTAACTCCGGGCAGCTTAAGCTTTGCGGACACCTGCGAGCAAGAGGGATATCGAAAAGGAGAGACCGCCTGTTACGGACATCGTCGAGTAGAAGAGACAGGAAAATAAAGCCAAGATGCGAGAGTTTCGCAATGAAAAGATAGCTAAGATGCGAGAGTTAAGGCGTTCGAAAAAAAAATATGCGAAAACAAACAAAGGAACGACGTGTAGGAGAAGTCCAGACATCCAAGAGCGACGGAGCGACAGAGCAATGTGCGAGGAGATAAGGCGTCCGAGAAGGAGACGCGCGACGCGGACGGAAGGCCAAGCGGCCCCCACCAACGCGGCCCAGTCATGTCAAATTTTACGGCTCGTTTTATCGTTCTTTCTTTCCTTGAAAGACTCAAAGACTGATGGACATATACAATCCATAGTCACGCTCCACCAACAGCCACTAATAGAACAACTCTAAGCCGCAAGGTAACTGCGAATCGCCACCCAGTCGTGCAACCCTGTGACATTACTACCAGATTTGGACGAATTTCTCTATCCTCCAGTCTTGTTACGGATACGAAGTCGCTTGCGCGGTCTCTACCTTCTGAAGTGGCAATTTGTATTCAAATTTATCGCAGACCCTTGGTGCCCTTTTTCCATTGGTATATCATTCGGGTTCGGATCGTCAACCGACCATTTTTTTTAAATAATATCAGTTTTAACCCCCTCGAACCTAAGAAACGTAGGGTTTCAAACTCTCCGGAAAATTTGCCGTTTGAGCAGTAGCTAGCAAACCGGCTAGTATGCAATCGCCCAGGGCCGACGATGTATTTTCCTGGCGCACAACAGTTTCCAAATGTTAACGAACTGCAAGATACAGTCGCAGGCAGAGTTATATCTCTTTTCCGGGGTAGTCTGCTCCGGAGAGGCTGCCGGATGGAAGTTAAACTGGAGATTTTCGGTAATACCTCAAGCGACTATCTGCGCGACATATTTCAGCCGCTTCTACTCATCGCTCTGGGGTCTGCCGAGTCGCTGTGTCCGCCGACTTAGAGTAGGAGGAAGCCATGCAGGGAGGAGCGAAACCTGTCACATGTCAGCCGGGCAATGGATCCGGCTCAGGAGATTCCCAGCACAAAGCGAATATAATAGCGAAAGACGCTAGCGAAAGACGTCCCAGGTTAAGGTCAACGGTGCCATCCGACTGATATACGATGATGATCGTTAGATTGGATTTGGCGGACAATAGCGACGGTCGTTCGGTCAGAACTTTAGGAAATTTGTTGGTAATAAAATACCATCATTGTTTCAATCTGGTTCTCTTTGTGCAACCTTATATATCCTTAGATGAAACGGTCTCCTCGGTGTTATCGTAGTGCCTCTTGGTCACCACAATTGGAGTCTCCGGCAAACTTCTCTGTGTCAGATTGCGCTGATAGCGATGCTCTGCAAGAACTCGGTTGGACACGACAAGCGAACTGGCGGCCCTAGACTGAGATCGGAACTGTGTTAGAGGCCACCTTAATTGGCTTTATAACTGACCCAAATAATCGACGGTGATATACAAAGAATCTTCACAACCGGAAACTGATAATAGCAACGATCCATGATCCCCAACGATTATTTTATGACGAACTTCGTATGTTACATCATTATTAAAGGTTTATAAAACGAGTCTCAACAGTTTTTAACATATTAAAATAAAATTTAAAGTGGGGGGGGGGGGGGTAATCACCAGATTGGTACGTAGGAATTCAGTTGGAAAGTCACGTGCGTCTTGTGTTGTTGATTCTGCGCCAAAGCCCTTCGCAAACTTTTCAACCATTTTTTCCTTAATAATTTTATAGCCAAATCTGTCCCCAAGAACAATCTACCAAATAATAGTAAACAAGCTCGATGCAATGGGTTTAACCTTAACCTACCTCGTTTCCGCCGACCAATGGAATCTAGCGAGCCGGCAACTATGCTCATGGCACGCGGAGTTATAAAACGTAAGAACGGAGTAGCGCATATTGAGCGCTCTCTTGCACTCCCTTGCGCGCTCCCTTGCACCGTAAGTGCAAGGGAGGGCGCAATATGCGCTAATCCGTTCCTACATTCGGTCAGACTATAATATAACACGTAAGTCATTTTTTTGAATTTGTGAGGTCCACACGCGATAATCATGAACTTCAGAGCTATGTATCAATTTGTTTGGCTCATGCATTGCCGGGTTTTCCAGAGTCCAAACAGTTAACACGGTTTCAATGAGGCGACCTATCATACCTGTAGCACAGTCAAAAAAATTAACTACCAGTGTGCCAACAAACCTTCCGGACAACCGTGAGGTGAGGAGCAACGAGCAGGAAATGGAGGGTGGGCGGGGGGATTCGCTCCCTCAAATCCTTAATGAGGCGGTATGCTTGCGACTTGTTTAAGTTATCGAACTAGGTTTCAGTTTGTAGATATAAGTACTGCCCGCAGGGACGGGACAATCCTGAGGCTATGGCGGCATTTGAAATAAATACGCTGCTAGTTCTCTTTAAACTGTTCCTCCACCGTCGCCCTTTGAGTACGCGCAGATTTTTTTATAGCAGATTTATATATATATATATATATATATATATATATATATATATATATATATATATATATATATATATATATATATATATATATATATATATATATATATATATATATATATATATATATATATATATATATATATATATTATATATATATATATATAATATATATATATATATATATATATATAATATATATATATATTATATATATATATATATATATATATATATATATATATATATATATATATATATATATATATATATATATATAAATGAAATGATAAAAATAATGAAAGGGCACTTATCTGGTCTGTGGTGACCAGGAGTGACTCCACGCCTTCTTCTTCTCCTCACTCAGTGTTTGCTGGTGCTTCCTGCTGTGGCACTAGAACCCGATCAAAATGGCAGTCTTTCACAGCGGCCCACACAACAATGCGAGACGAGAATGAATGCTGGAAAATAATAGGCGATTAGTGTTTCTTAAATATTAATGATTGTTATAAAATGTATATCAATATTTCGAAGAAGGGCGTGGAGTCACTCCTGGTCACCACAGACCAGATAAGTGCCCTTTCATTATTTTATCATTTCATTTATTTAGTGATAAACATAATTTC